>CAWUFW010005944.1:684993-1238248 GCA_963921515.1 Calotriton arnoldi
CTCCTTGCTTTGTGTCTCCTCCAGGCTCTGCAGTTTGACGCTGAAGAAACTCACAGTGGTGAAAGAACTCGACAGAGAGCTGAATTCTGTTGTCATTGCGGTGAAAATTCAGGTAAAAGAAGCTAAACAAACCGTGTTAAAGTGATGAAAGTCCATTGTCTACTCTGCAGGTCGTCATGTTGTTTGTATTCATTCAACGCACAAGTATCACCCCTCAGACTGTCTCTTGGCGCTACATTTTCATAGCTCTCTAATATGAGATCACATCAGACATGCAGTCCTTCCCCGGGGATGTCACCTCAGAGCCAGCAGAACTGTCCTTGGTCTAAATCCAGTCGATAGGGTGACCCGGCAGAAGCCATGCACCCCTTTACAGGCCACAGTAGCGCCTCCTGCTGGACACTTGTGGCAATGAGTGGTAATCTTCATTACTCTCAGTCACACTCATCCTCGTCCCAGTCATTCCTTGTGAGGTGAGTCCCTCCTCTGAGACACATCAACAGTGTGAGTGCAAACCCCGCCCACCCTCACCTGGGCACCAGAGCAAGGCTGGCACTGACAGCATCCTCCTGTCACTTCCAGCGTCCTCCATGCACTCCCAGCGTCCTCCTGGCACTCCCAGCGTCCTCGTAGCACTTCCAGCGTCCTCCTGACACTCCCAGCGTCCTCCTGGCACTCCCAGCATCCTCGTAGCACTTCCAGCGTCCTCCTGACACTCCCAGCGTCCTCCTGGCACTCCCAACGTCCTCCTGGCACTCCCAGCGTCTTCCAGGCCCTCCCTGCGTCCTCCATGCACTCCCAGCATCCTCCATGCACTCCCAGCGTCCTCCATGCACTCCCAGCGTCCTCCATGCACTGCCAGCGTACTCCCGGCACCTCCAGCGTCCTCCTGGCACTCCCAGCGTCCTCCCCAGCACTCCCAGCGTCCTCCCCAGCACTCCCAGCGTCCTCCATGCACTCCCAGCGTCCTCCATGCACTCCCAGCGTCCTCCATGCACTCCCTGCGTCCTCCATGCACTCCCTGCGTCCTCCATGCACTCCCAGCGTCCTCCATGCACTCCCTGCGTCCTCCATGCACTAACAGCGTCCTCCATGCACTCCCAGCGTACTCCCGGCACCTCCAGCGTCCTACATGCACTCCCAGCGTCCTCGTTGCACTCCCAGCGTCCTCGTTGCACTCCCAGCGTCCTCGTTGCACTCCCAGCGTCCTCCATGCACTCCCAGCGTCCTCCATGCACTCCCAGCGTCGCACTTCCAGCGTCCTCCTGGCACTTCCAGCGTCCTCCTGGCACTCCCAGCGTCCTCCAGGCACTCCCAGCGTCCTCCAGGCAATCCCAGCGTCCTCCAGGCAATCCCAGCGTCTTCGTAGCACTCCCAGTGTCCTCGTTGCACTCCCAGCGTCCTCCATGCACTCCCAGCGTCCTCCATGCACTCCCAGCGTCCTCCTGGCACTCCCAGCGTCCTCCAGGCACTCCCAGCGTCCTCCAGGCAATCTCAGCGTCCTCCAGGCAATCTCAGCGTCCTCCAGGCACTCCCAGCGTCCTCCTGTCACTCCCAGCGTCGTCCTGGCACTCACAGCGTCCGTCCTCCTGGCACTCCTAGCGTCCTCCTGACACTCCCAGCCTCCCCCTGGCACTTCCAGCGTCCGTCCTCCATGCACTCCCAGCGTCCTTCATGCACTCCCAGCGTCCTCTTGGTACTCCCAGCGTCCCATGCACTCCCAGCGTCCTCCATGCACTCCCAGCGTCCTCCATGCACTCCCAGCGTCCTCCATGCACTCCCAGCGTCCTCCATGCACTCCCAGCGTCCTCCATGCACACCCAGCGTCCTCCCCAGCACTCCCAGCGTCCTCCCCAGCACTCCCAGCGTCCTCCCCAGCACTCCCAGCGTCCTCCCGGCACTCCCAGCGTCCTCCCGGCACTCCCAGCGTCCTCCATGCACTCCCAGCGTCCGTCCTCCTGGCACTCCCAGCGTCCGTCCTCCTGGCACTCCCAGCGTCCTCCTGACACTCCCAGCCTCCCCCTGGCACTTCCAGCGTCCGTCCTCCTTGCACTCCCAGCGTCCTCCATGCACTCCCAGCGTCCTCCATGCACTCCCAGCGTCCTCCATGCACACCCAGCGTCCTCCCCAGCACTCCCAGCGTCCTCCCCAGCACTCCCAGTGCCCTCCCGGCACTCCCAGCGTCCTCCATGCACTCCCAGCGTCTGTCCTCCTGACACTCCCAGCCTCCCCCTGGCACTTCCAGCATCCGTCCTCCTTGCACTCCCAGCATCCTCCTGGCACTCCCAGCGTCCTCCCGGCACTCCCAGCGTCCTCCCGGCACTCCCAGCGTCCTCCATGCACTCCCAGCGTCCGTCCTCCTGGCACTCCCAGCGTCCGTCCTCCTGGCACTCCCAGCGTCCTCCTGACACTCCCAGCCTCCCCCTGGCACTTCCAGCGTCCGTCCTCCTTGCACTCCCAGCATCCTCCTGGCACTCCCAGCGTCCTCCATGCACTCCCAGCGTCCTCCATGCACTCCCAGCGTCCTCCATGCACTCCCAGCGTCCTCCATGCACTCCCAGCGTCCTCCATGCACTCCCAGCGTCCTCTTGGCATTCCCAGCATCCTCCTGGCACTCCCAGCGTCCTCCATGCACTCCCAGCATCCTCCTGGCACTCCCAGCGTCCTCCATGCACTCCCAGCGTCCTCTTGGCACTCCCAGTGTCCTCCTGGCACTCCCAGCGTCCTCCTGGCACTCCCAGCGTCCTCCTGGCATCCCAGCGTCCTCCATGCACACCCAGCGTCCTCCATGCACTCCCAGCCTCCTCCATGCACTCCCAGCGTCCTCCATGCACTCCCAGCGTACTCCTGGCACTCCCAGCGTACTCCTGGCACTCACAGCGTACTCCTGGCACTCCCAGCGTCCTCCTGGCACTCCCAGCGTCCTCCTGGCACTCCCAGCGTCCTCCATGCACTCCCAGCGTCCTCCATGCACTCCCAGCGTCCTCCATGCACTCCCAGCGTCCTCCCGCCACTCCCAGCGTCCTCCCGCCACTCCCAGCGTCCTCCCGCCACTCCCAGCGTCCTCCATGCACCCCCAGCGTCCTCCATGCACCCCCAGCGTCCTCCATGCACTCCCAGCATCCTCCATGCACCCCCAGCGTCCTCCATGCACTCCCAGCGTCCTTGTAGCACTCCCAGCATCCTCCTGGGACTCCCAGCGTCCTCCTGGCACTCCCAGCGTCCTCCTGGCACTCCCAGCGTCCGTCCTCCTTGCACTCCCAGTGTCCTCCTGGCACTCCCTGCATTCTCCATGCACTCCCAGCGTCCTCAATGCACTCCCAGCATCCTCAATGCACTCCCAGCGTCCTCCATGCACTTCTAGCGTCCTCCTGGCACTCCTAGCGTCCTCCTGGCACTCACAGTGTCTGTCCTCCTGG
Organism: Calotriton arnoldi; assembly: GCA_963921515.1. Classification (NCBI taxonomy): domain Eukaryota; kingdom Metazoa; phylum Chordata; class Amphibia; order Caudata; family Salamandridae; genus Calotriton; species Calotriton arnoldi. The sequence goes on from CAWUFW010005944.1 coordinate 688,413, forward strand.
CACTCCCAGCGTCCTCTTGACACTCCCAGCATCCTTCTGGCACTCCTCCTTGCACTCCCAGCGTCCTCCATGCACTCCCAGCGTCCTCCGGCACTCCCAGCATCTCCTGGCACTCCCGGCGTCCTCCATGCACTCCCAGCGTCCTCCTGGCTTACCCAGTGTCCTCCTGGCTTACCCAGCGCCCTCCTGGCACTCCCAGCGTCCTCCTGGCACTCCCAGCGTCCTCCTGGCACTCCCAGCGTCCTCCTGGCACTCCCAGCGTCCTCCTGGCACTCCCAGCGTCCTCCATGCACTCCCAGCGTCCTCCTGGCACTCCCAGCGTCCTCCATGCACTCCCAGCGTCCTCCATGCACTCCCAGCGTCCTCGTAGCACTTCCAGCGTCCTCCTGACACTCCCAGCGTCCTCCTGTCACTCCCAGCGTCCTCCTGGCCTCCTTCGTCCCAGTCATTACCTCTATGTCCTTTGCCCTTGATCCAGTTATTACCTCTATGTCCAGTGCCTTCGTCCCAGTCATTACCTCTATGTCCCCCTTGTCCTAGTCATTACCTCTATGTCTCCCTTGTCCCAGTCATTACCTCTATGTCCCCCTCGTCCCAGTCATTACCTCTGTGTCGTGCCCTTGTCCCAGTCATTACCTCTATGCCCCCTTGTCCCAGCCATTATGTCTATGTCCCCTTCATTCCATTCATTACCTCTAGGTCCCATGCCCTCCTCTGAGTCATTACCTCTATATCCTGTACCCTCGTCCAAGTCATTACCTGTATGTCCTCCTTGTCCCAGTCATTACCTCTGTGTCCCCCTTGTCCCAGTCATTACCTCTATGTCCCCCTCGTCTCAGTCATTACCTTTATGCCCCCCTCGTCCAAGTCATTACCTCTATGTCTCCCTCGTCCCAGTCATTACCTCAATGTCCCCCTCGTCCCAGTCATTACCTCTATGCCCTCCTCGTCCAAGTCATTACCTCTATTTCTCCCTTGTCCCAGTCATTACCTCAATGCCCCCCTCATTCTCAGTCGTTACCTCTATGTCTTCCTCATCCCAGTCATTACCTCTATGTCCCCCTCATCCTCAGTCATTACCTTTATGTCTTCCTCATCCCAGTCATTGAGGGAGAGTAGGATCTGCTTCTTAAAGTTACCCCCACTTTTTGCTGATGTCTCACTGTTTTGGCCTAGTCTGACTGGGATCCTGCTATTCAGGACCCCAGTCTATCTGCTTTCTCCTGTAAATTGCAATACATGTACTTTAGGTACACTCCAGATTGGATACTGGGGTACCCTTATAAGTCCCTAGTATATGGTACACCATGTACCCAGGGCATAGGTACCCCAGAGGCCTCCCATGGGCTGAAGCATGTATTATGCCACCCATGAGAGGCCATTCAAAATGACACAACAGGTCTGCTACAGCAGCCTGTGTAAGCTGGTGCTTGCACCACTTACTTAGATATAGGTTCACTATATCTATCTAAATCACTGCACTTAAAAACCTATCAGTCACCCCTATGGCAGGCCTTATCAATCCTGAAGGCAGGGTGCTGGGTTTTACGTGAGAGGGTGCCCCTGCATGAGCAGAGCCCCTCTGCAGCCTTCAGAGACCATTCTCTGGGGTTGTCTGTGATGCAGCCAGACATATAGGTCTAAGTGCATTATAACCTCGCGGTAAATGCTAACTTTAAAACGGCTGCTTAGAAACATGTTGTGTTTGGTGTCAAACACCTTGGAATCATACCTCCACACCAGTAACTGGTGTGGGAGGTATGATTCCACCCTTGTAGAACCACTACTGTGGGTCACCGGTCTACCCGGTACCAGCTTTCTCGACCTGGGCAGCACAAAACGGATGCTGCCAGCCATAGACACGAGTCTGCCCTCCTGCTGCTGAGCCAAGCTCAAGCAGAGGAAGGCCTGACAATAGGTTTCCTGTCACAGGGAGGTGTTACCACCTCCCAGACAGGATTTAGTGTATTGGGGCTGGGTGGGTGCACTCTGAGAGTGCCAGAAAGTCTGCACTGGGGGCACATTTGGTGTCCCTGTGCATAGTCCAGCTAGAACCAGTTCTGGGAGCCGTTGGCTCCTGCTCTGGTGCGAAACTGGACAAAGGACATGGGTGTAGCCACCCCTCTGTCCTGCCCCTCCCTAAGGAGGGTCCCCAGAGTCCGTCCAACCCCTTCCCATGGGTATAAAGTGGGAAACCTGATTCCAGGACTTTAGATTATACCTGCACAAGATTCTGCAAAGAAACCAAGTACTTCGACGGTCTACACTTCGCTGGACGACAGAAGAATCTCCCTTGGAGTAAAGAAGTTACTTCCCTGCAGCAGCACCCACCTAAGCGCATCTGACCGGCTTGCATCTCCAGAGTTCCTGCGGACTCCGAAGATTTCTGCAACACAGGAGGTGGGTTCCCAAAGGTCCCCGAGGTAGATCTGACCTCTCAGCGATTCTGAGACCAGTATCCCTCGTGGGGGCCGTGCAACCCGTACCCCTGTGCACCGCGTCTATTTACAAGTGCATATGCTTGTTCGCGATTCCTGAGCTTGTGCATTGGACTACGTGTAGTCCCGACTCCGAGCAACATTTGCACTGAAGATATCCGGCCTCCACTCCACGAGTGCTCTGTGGACTGGTCCTTTGTGAATTCGCTCGAGGTCTCCTCGCGATCCCTGGTCCGTTGGCCTGTGGGTCCTGGCGAGGGTAATCTTGTTTGTTCTTGGGCTTTCCTGGTAGCTCCAGACGTGCCCTGACACTCCATTGCTTGGAGAGTCCCCTGGACCTTGCTGGTCCACACCGTAACCTGTTTCCTCTGCCTGCGTGGGTTGCTGTTGCCAAGGATTGTTGGTGCTCCAGTCGGACACTGACCCCTCAGCTCTCGACATCCTTCGTGGGACAGCTCACCTCCGGACCCTGGTCGTCGTCAGCGTCTCCTGGTCCCCGTGGCTGCAGAGACAAACATCCTTTCTCTTCACCTGAAGCACCCGACATCGGTGGGCATTCGACTACCGAGCCCCTGGTCACCTGAAGTGACCCAGACTCTGTCCCCTCTGCTTTCAGATTCTTCTCACCTCGAATCCAGGCTTGGATTCCACCGGACACTCTTCTCCTTCCTGGCAGCAGTACTTTCTTGCAGCTCTCCATTGAAAACGACGAGGGTTTCCGACACCACTTGACCCCTATGCACCCGGCTCCTCTGGGATAGGTAACACGGGTACCTCGGTACTCACAAGGGTGCTGGCCTTAGAACCTCTTATGTTCCAAAGGGTTTGCTTGAAGTCCTCGTAGAAGTGTCCTAAAACTGTAATTTTCCAACCGCGACTTTCCCATAAAGTTGCACGGAGCACGCGGTCGTGTTTCCTCACTGCACCCGTCCTCCGTGGGCACCCTGTGTCACTGCCTTGGGTGGTTCCTTGGGGTCCCAGCGATTCTACGTGCCCTAGGCCCTGTCTATTGAAGTTGTTATACCATTTTTTTACTATATGGTTCGGTCTCCCCCTGGAGCCCGTTGTATATTTTGCTACTTACGTATGTTCTATTGATTAAGTATTGTGTGCTTTATGTTCTAATCTCGTGTAGAGATTAGTAGAGAGTGTTTTAGTAATAAATACATATTTTTACATAACACTTGTGCGGTTCTCCTTTCATTTAGTCATTCAGGAGGTGATATTCTGGTAAAACAAGCTGCTTTACATTCCTTCAATATTAAGCTTGAAGGCTGCTCTCCACAGCTACCACTAGGATAGCTTTCTAAAGGTTATCTTTGACCGCATACATCATAAGGGTCGTTTGGACTGGTGCAAGGTGCCCACTTTAATTAGTGGACAGCATATACCAGGCCAACTTCTCACAGTCATTACCTCTATGCCCCCCTTGTCCCAGTAATTACCTCTATGTCCCTCTCGTCCCAATCATTACCTCTATGCCCCCCTTGTTCCGGCCATTACCTCTGTGTCCTGCCCCCTTGTCTCAGTAATTACTTAAATGTTCCCCTTGTCCCAGTCATTACCTCTATGCCCCCCTTGTCCCAGCCATTAACTTTATGCCCCCTTGTCCCAGTCATTACCTCTATGTCCCGCACCCTTGTCCCAGTAATTACCTCTATGCCCCCCTCGTCCCAATCATTACCTGTATGTCCCGCGCCCTCGCCCTGTCATTACCTCTATGTCCCCCTTGTCCCAGTCATTACCTCTAATCCCACGCACTCACCCAATCATTTCCTCTATGTCCCCCTCTTCCCAGTCATTATGTTTATGCCCCCCTTGTCCCAGTCATTACCTCTATGTCCTGCGCCCTTGTCTCAGTAAATACCTCTATGTCCCCCTCGTCCCAGTCATTACCTCTATGTCCCGCGCCCGCACCCCAGTCATTACCTCTATGTCCCTCTCATCCAAGTAATTACCTCTATGTCCCCCTCGCCCAATCATTACTTTTATGTCCCCTCGTCCAAGTCATTACAATTCTGTCCCCTCGTCCCAGTCATTACCTCTACGTCCTGTACCCTCGCCCCAGTCATTACCTCTGTGTCCCATGCCCTCGCCCCATTCATTACCTCTATGTCCCAGTCACTACCTCTATGCCCCCCTCGCCCCATTCATTACCTCTATGTCCCCCTCGTCCCAGCCATTACCTCTATGTCACCCTTGTCCGAGTCATCACCTCTGTGTCCACCTTGTCCCAGTCATTACCTCTATGCCCCCCTCAACCCAGTTATTACCTCTATGTCCACCACGTCCCAGTCATTAGCTCTATGTCGTCTTTGCCTCAGTCATTACCTCTGTCCCCCTCATCACACTCATTACCTATATGCCTCCCTTGTCCCAGTCATTACCTATGTCATGCGCCCTCGTCTCAGTAATTACCTCTGTGCCCCGTGCCCTCATCCAAGTAATTACCTCTATGTCCCCCTCGCTCCAGTCATTACCTCTATGCCCCCTTGTCCCAGTCATTACCTCAATGTCCCCCTCGCTCCACTCATTACCTCTATGTCCCCATGTCCCAGTCATTACCTCTATGTCCTGCACCCTCGTCCCAGTCATTACCTCTATGTCCCCCTCGCTCCAGTCATTACCTCTATGCCCCCTTGTCCCAGTCATTACCTCTATGCCCCCTTGCACCAGTCATTACCTCTATGCCCCCTTATCCCAGTCATTACCTCTATGTCCTGCACCCTCGTCCCAGTCATTACCTCTATGTCCCCCTCGATCCAGTCATTACCTCATTGCCCCCTTGTCCCAGTCATTACCTCAATATCCCCCTCGCTCCAGTCATTACCTCTATGTCCCCTTGTCCCAGTTATTACCTCTATGTCCCGCACCCTCGTCCCGGGAAGTAGCTCTATGTGCCCCTCGCCCAGGTTATTACCTCTTTGTCCCGCACCCTCGTCCCAGTAATTAGCTCTATGTCCCCCTTGTCCCAATCATTACCTCTATGTTCCCCTTATCCCAATCATTACCTCTATGTCCTGCACCCTCGTCCCAGTCATTACCTCAATGTCCCCCTCGCTCCAGTCATTACCTCTATGCCCCCTTGTCCCAGTCATTACCTCAATATCCCCCTCGCTCCAGTCATTACCTCCATGCCCCCCTCGCTCCAGTCATTACCTCCATGTCCCCCTCGCTCCAGTCATTACCTCTATGCCCCCTTGTCCCAGTCATTACCGCAATGTCCCCCTCGCTCCAGTCATTACCTCTATGCCCCCTTGTCCCAGTCATTACCTCTATGCCCCCTTGCACCAGTCATTACCTCTATGCCCCCCTTATCCTAGTCATTACCTCTATGTCCTGCACCCTCGTCCCAGTCATTACCTCAATGTCCCCCTCGCTCCAGTCATTACCTCTATGCCCCCTTGTCACAGACATTACCTCAATATCCCCCTCGCTCCAGTCATTACCTCCATGTCCCCCTCGCTCCAGTCATTACCTCTATGCCCCCTTGTCCCAGTCATTACCGCAATGTCCCCCTCGCTCCAGTCATTACCTCTATGCCCCCTTGACCCAGTCATTACCTCTATGCCCCCCTGTCCCAATCATTACCGCAATGTCCTCCTTATCCCAGTCATTACCTCTATACCCCCTTATCCCAGTCATTACCTCTATGTCCCGCACCCTCGTCCCAGTCATTACATCTATGCCCCCTTGTCCCAATCATTACCTCTATGCCCCCTTGTCCCAGTCATTACCTCTGTCTCGCACCCTCGTCCCAGTAATTAGCTCTATGTGCCCCTCGCCCAGGGTATTACCTCTATGTCCCGCACCCTCGTCCCAGTAATTAGCTCTATGTCCCCCTTGTCCCAATCATTACCTCTATGTCTCGCACCCTCGTCCCAGTAATTATCTCTATGTGCCCTTGCCCAGTGTATTACCTCTATGTCCCCCTTGTCCCAAGCATTACCTATATGTCCAGCGCCCTCTTCCAAGTAATTACATCTATGTCCCCCTTGCTCCAGTCATTACCTCTATGCCCCCTTGTCCCAGTCATTACCTCTATGCCCCCTTGCACCAGTCATTACCTCTATGCCCCCCTTATCCCAGTCATTACCTCTATGTCCCGCACCCTCGTCCCAGTAATTAGCTCTATGCCCCCCTCGCTCCAGTCATTACCTCTATGCCCCCTTGTCCCAGTCATTACCTCAATGTCCCCCTCGCTCCAGTCATTACCTCTATGCCCCGTTGTCCCAGTCATTACCTCAATGCCCCCTTGTCCCAGCCATTACCTCTATGCCCCCCTTATCCCAGTCATTACCGCTATGTCCCGCACCCTCGTCCCAGTAATTAGCTCTATGTGCCCCTCGCCCAGGGTATTACCTCTATGCCCCCTTGTCCCAGTCATTACCGCTATGCCCCCTTGTCCCAGTCATTACCGCTATGTCCCCTTTATCCCAGTCATTACCTCTGTCTTGCACCCTCGTCCCAGTCATTACCTCTATGCCCCCTTTCCCCAGTCATTACCTCTATGCCCCCTTGTCCAAGTCATTACCTCTATGCCCCCTTTTCCCAGCCATTACCTCTATGCCCCCCTTATCCCAGTCATTACCTCAATGTCCCCCTCGCTCCAGTCATTACCTCTATGCCCCCTTGTCCCAGTCATTACCGCAATGTCCCCCTCGCTCCAGTCATTACCTCTATGCCCCCTTGTCCCAGTCATTACCTCTATGCCCCCTTGTCCCAGTCATTACCTCTATGCCCCCTTGCACCAGTCATTACCTCTATGCCCCCTTATCCCAGTCATTACCTCTATGCCCAACACCCTCGTCCCAGTAATTAGCTCTATCTGCCCCTCGCCCAGGGTATTACCTCTATGCCCCCTTGTCCCAGTCATTACCGCTATGCCCCCTTGTCCCAGTCATTACCGCTATGCCCCTTTATCCCAGTCATTACCTCTGTCCCGCACCCTCGTCCCAGTCATTACCTCAATGTCCCCCTCGCTCCAATTATTACCTCTATGCCCCCTTGTCCCAGTCATTACCTCAAAGTCCCCCTCGCTCCAGTCATTACCTCTATGCCCCCTTGTCCCAGTCATTACCTCTATGCCCCCTTTTCCCAGTCATTACCGCTATGTCCCGCACCCTCGTCCCAGTAATTAGCTCTATGTGCCCCTCGCCCAGGGTATTACCTCTATGCCCCCTTGTCCCAGTCATTACCGCTATGCCCCCTTGTCCCAGTCATTACCGCTATGTCCCCTTTATCCCAGTCATTACCTCTGTCTTGCACCCTCGTCCCAGTCATTACCTCTATGCCCCCTTTTCCCAGTCATTACCTCTATGCCCCCTTGTCCCAGTCATTACCTCTATGCCCCCTTTTCCCAGTCATTACCTCTATGCCCCCCTTATCCCAGTCATTACCTCAATGTCCCCCTCGCTCCAGTCATTACCTCTATGCCCCCTTGTCCCAGTCATTACCGCAATGTCCCCCTCGCTCCAGTCATTACCTCTATGCCCCCTTGTCCCAGTCATTACCTCTATGCCCCCTTTTCCCAGTCATTACCTCTATGCCCCCCTTATCCCAGTCATTACCTCTATGTCCCACACCCTCGTCCCAGTTATTAGCTCTATGTGCCCCTCGCCCAGGGTATTACCTCTATGCCCCCATGTCCCAGTCATTACCGCTATGCCCCCTTGTCCCAGTCATTACCGCTATGCCCCTTTATCCCAGTCATTACCTCTGTCTCGCACCCTCGTTCCAGTCATTACCTCTATGCCCCCTTTTCACAGTCATTACCTCTATGCCCCCTTGTCCCAGTCATTACCTCTATGCCCCGCGCCCTCATCCAAGTAATTACCTCTATGTCCCCCTCGCTCCAGTCATTACCGCTATGCCCCCTTGTCCCAGTCATTACCGCTATGCCCCTTTATCCCAGTCATTACCTCTGTCTCGCACTCTCGTCCCAGTAATTAGCTCTATGTCCCCCTTGTCCCAATCATTACCTCTATGTCCCCCTTATCCCAGTCATTACCTCTATGTCTCGCACCCTCGTCCCAGTAATTAGCTCTATGTGCCCCTCGCCCAGTGTATTACCTCTATGTCCCCCTCATCACAATCATTACCTGTATGCCTCCCTTGTCCCAATCATTACCTATATGTCCAGCGCCCTTATCCAAGTAATTGCCTCTATGTCCCCCTCGCTCCAGTCATTACCTCTATGCCCCCTTGTCCCAGTCATTACCTCTATGCCCCCTTGCACCAGTCATTACCTCTATGCCCCCCTTATCCCAGTCATTGCCTCTGTCCCGCACCCTCGTCCCAGTAATTAGCTCTATGCCCCCCTCGTCCAAGTCATTACCTCTGTCTCCCTCGTCCCAGTCATTACCTCAATGTCCCCCTCGCTCCAGTCATTACCTCTATGCCCCCTTGTCCCAGTCATTACCTCAAAGTCCCCTTTTCCCAGTCATTTCCTCTATGCCCCCCTTATCCCAGTCATTACTTCTATGTCCCTCAACCTTGTCCCAGGAATTAGCTCTATGTCCCCCTTGTCCCAGTCATTACCGCTATGTCCCCCTTATCCCAGTCATTACCTCTATGTCCTGCACCCTCGTCCCAGTCATTACCTCTATGCCCCCTTTTCCCAGTAATTACCTCTATGCCCCCTTGTTCCAGTCATTACCTCTATGCCCCGTGCCCTCATCCAAGTAATTACCTCTATGTCCCCCTTGTTCCAGTCATTACCTCTATGCCCCGTGCCCTCATCCAAGTAATTACCTCTATGTCCCCCTTGTTCCAGTCATTACCTCTATGCCCCCTTGTCCCAGTAATTAGCTCTATGTCCCCCTTAGCTCAATCATTACCTCTATGTCCCCCTTATCCCAGTCATTACCTCTGTCTCGCACCCTCGTCCCAGTAATTAGCTCTATGTGCCCCTCGCCCAGGTTATTACCTCTATGCCTCCCTTTATTTGATTTCATTTGATTTAAATGTATAAAGCTCAACAATTACCCGAAGGCGTCAAGGAGCTGTAGATCCCCATCCGAAGAGCCTGCTAATCCTCCAGAGACAGAAAGAAATTACAAGGAGAATAACCACGTCCCAACCTTGTCCCAATCATTACCTATATGTCCCGTACCCTCGTCCCAGTCATTACCTCTATGTCCCGTACCCTTGTCCCAGTCATTACCTCTATGTCCTGTACCCTCGTCCCAGTCATTACCTCTATGCCCTCTCGTCCCAGTCATTACCTCTATGTCCCGTACCCTCGTCCCAGTCATTACCTCTGTGTCCCGTACCCTCGTCCCAGTCATTACTTCTATGTCCCGTACCCTTGTCCCAGTCATTACCTCTATGTCCCGTACCCATGTCCCAGTCATTACCTCTGTGTCCCGTATCCTCGTCCCAGTCATTACCTCTATGTCCCGTACCCTCGTCCCAGTCATTACCTCTATGTCCCGTACCCTTGTCCCAGTCATTACCTCTATGTCCCGTACCCATATCCCAGTCATTACCTCTGTGTCCCGTACCCTCGTCCCAGTCATTACCTCTATGTCCCGTACCCTCGTCCCAGTCATTACCTCTATGTCCCGTACCCTCGTCCCAGTCATTACCTCTGTGTGCCGTACCCTCGTCCCAGTCAGTACCTCTATGTCCCGTACCCTCGTCCCAGTCATTACCTCTATGTCCCTCTTGTCCCAGTCATTACCTCTGTGTCCAGTACCCTCATCCCAGTCATTACCTCTATGTCCCGTACCCTCGTCCCAGTCATTACCTCTGTGTCCCGTACCCTCATCCCTGTCATTACCGCTATGTCCCGTACCCTCGTCCCAGTCATTACCGCTATGTCCCGTAGCCTCGTCCCAGTCATTACCTCTATGTCCCGTACCCTCGTCCCAGTTATTACCTCTATGTCACCCTCGTCCCAGTCATTACCTCTGTGTCCCGTACCCTCATCCCAGTCATTACCTCTGTGTCCCGTACCCTCGTCCCAGTCATTACCGCTATGTCCCGTACCCTCGTCCCAGTCATTACCTCTGTGTCCCGTACCCTCGTCCCTGTCATTACCGCTATGTCCCGTACCCTCGTCCCAGTCATTACCGCTATGCCCCCTTGTCCCAGTCATTACCTCTATGCCTCCTTGTCCCAGTCATTACCTCTGTGTCCTGTACCCTCGTCCCAGTCATTACCTCTATGTCCCGTACCCTCGTCCCAGTCATTACCTCTATGCCCCCTTGTCCCAGTAATTAGCTCTATGCCCCCTTGTCCCAGTCATTACCTCTATGCCCCCTTGTCCCAGTCATTACCTCTGTGTCCTGTACCATCCCAGTCATTACCTCTTTGCCCCCCTCGTCCCAGTCATTACCTCTATGTCCCGTACCCTTGTCCCAGTCATTACCTCTATGTCCCGTACCCTCGTCCCAGTCATTACCTCGGTGTCCCGTACCCACGTCCCAGTCATTACCTCTGTGTCCTGTACCCTCGTCCCAGTCATTACCTCTATGCCCCCTCGTCCCAGTCATTACCTCTATGTCCCGTACCCTCGTCCCAGTCATTACCTCTGTGTCCCGTACCCTCGTCCCAGTCATTACCTCTATGCCCCCTTGTCCCAGTAATTAGCTCTATGCCCCCTTGTCCCAGTCATTACCTCTATGCCCCCTTGTCACAGTCATTACCTCTGTGCCCTGTACCCTCATCCCAGTCATTACCTCTTTGCCCCCCTCGTCCCAGTCATTACCTCTATGTCCCGTACCCTTGTCCCAGTCATTACCTCTATGTCCCGTACCCTCGTCCCAGGCATTACCTCTGTGTCCTGTACCCACGTCCCAGTCATTACCTCTGTGTCCTGTACCCTCGTCCCAGTCATTACCTCTATGCCCCCTCGTCCCAGTCATTACCTCTATGTCCCGTACCCTTGTCCCAGTCATTACCTCTATGTCCCGTACCCTCGTCCCAGGCATTACCTCTGTGTCCTGTACCCACGTCCCAGTCATTACCTCTGTGTCCTGTACCCTCGTCCCAGTCATTACCTCTATGCCCCCTCGTCCCAGTCATTACCTCTATGTCCCGTACCCTCGTCCCAGTCATTACCTCTATGCCCCCTTGTCCCAATAATTAGCTCTATGCCCCCTTGTCCCAGTCATTACCTCTATGCCCCCTTGTCCCAGTCATTACCTCTGTGTCCTGTACCCTCATCCCAGTCATTACCTCTTTGCCCCCCTCGTCCCAGTCATTACCTCTATGTCCCGTACCCTTGTCCCAGTCATTACCTCTATGTCCCGTACCCTCGTCCCGGGCATTACCTCTGTGTCCCGTACCCACGTCCCAGTCATTACCTCTGTGTCCTGTACCCTCGTCCCAGTCATTACCTCTATGCCCCCTCGTCCCAGTCATTACCTCTATGTCCCGTACCCTCGTCCCAGTCATTACCTCTGTGTCCCGTACCCACGTCCCAGTCATTACCTCTGTGTCCCGTACCCACGTCCCAGTCATTACCTCTGTGTCCCGTACCCTCGTCCCAGTCATTACCTCTATGCCCCCTTGTCCCAGTCATTACCTGTGTCCCGTACCCTCGTCCCAGTCATTACCTCTATGCCCCCTTGTCCCAGTCATTACCTCTGTGTCCTGTACCCTCGTCCCAGTCATTACCTCTGTGTCCCGTACCCTCGTCCCAGTCATTACCGCTATGTCCCGTACCCTCGTCCCAGTCATTACCTCTATGTCCCGTACCCTCGTCCCAGTCATTACCTCTATGTCCCGTACCCTCGTCCCAGTCATTACCTCTGTGTCCCGTACCCTCATCCCAGTCATTACCTCTGGGTCCCGTACCCTCGTCCCAGTCATTACCGCTATGTCCCGTACCCTCGTCCCAGTCATTACCTCTATGTCCCGTACCCTCGTCCCAGTCATTACCTCTATGTCCCGTACCCTCGTCCCAGTCATTACCTCTGTGTCCCGTACCCTCATCCCAGTCATTACCTCTGGGTCCCGTACCCTCGTCCCAGTCATTACCGCTATGTCCCGTACCCTCGTCCCAGTCATTACCGCTATGTCCTGTACCCTCGTCCCAGTCATTACCTCTATGCCCCCTTGTCCCAGTCATTACCTCTATGCCTCCTTGTCCCAGTCATTACCTCTGTGTCCTGTACCCTCGTCCCAGTCATTACCTCTATGTCCCGTACCCTCGTCCCAGTCATTACCTTTATGCCCCCTTGTCCCAGTAATTAGCTCTATGCCCCCTTGTCCCAGTCATTACCTCTATGCCCCCTTGTCCCAGTCATTACCTCTGTGTCCTGTACCCTCATCCCAGTCGTTACCTCTTTGCCCCCCTCGTCCCAGTCATTACCTCTATGTCCCGTACCCTTGTCCCAGTCATTACCTCTATGTCCCGTACCCTCGTCCCAGTCATTACCTCTGTGTCCCGTACCCACGTCCCAGTCATTACCTCTGTGTCCTGTACCCTCGTCCCAGTCATTACCTCTATGCCCCCTCATCCCAGTCATTACCTCTATGTCCCGTACCCTCGTCCCAGTCATTACCTCTGTGTCCCGTACCCACGTCCCATTCATTACTTCTGTGTCCCGTACCCTCGTCCCAGTCATTACCTCTATGCCCCCTTGTCCCAGTAATTAGCTCTATGCCCCCTTGTCCCAGTCATTACCTCTATGCCCCCTTGTCCCAGTCATTACCTCTGTGTCCTGTACCCTCATCCCAGTCATTACCTCTGTCCCGTACCCTTGTCCCAGTCATTACCTCTATGTCCCGTACCCTCGTCCCGGGCATTACCTCTGTGTCCCGTACCCACGTCCCAGTCATTACCTCTGTGTCCTGTACCCTCGTCCCAGTCATTACCTCTATGCCCCCTCGTCCCAGTCATTACCTCTATGTCCCGTACCCTCGTCCCAGTCATTACCTCTGTGTCCCGTACCCACGTCCCAGTCATTACCTCTGTGTCCCGTACCCTCGTCCCAGTCATTACCTCTATGCCCCCTTGTCCCAGTCATTACCTGTGTCCCGTACCCTCGTCCCAGTCATTACCTCTATGCCCCCTTGTCCCAGTCATTACCTCTGTGTCCTGTACCCTCGTCCCAGTCATTACCTCTGTGTCCTGTACCCTCGTCCCACTCGTTCCTTGGCGCGTCTATCAAAGTTAACAGAGGGAAGGCGGCAGAACCACAGCAGTTATGTCCCAACACAGGCATGTCAAAAAATATATCATTTCTAGGTGAGTCCAGCGTTGCAGACTCCATCACCATGAGCTCAGGTTCCCTCCAGGGCTCCGAGTTCTCTGTAAATGTTTTATAAGTCTATCTTATGATACCAAGTCCCAGCCCTGCTCCTCCTGTCCCTCCTCCTTGAAGCCATGTCCAGCAGGTCCCAGATGGTCTCTACTCCTTTACTGGTCGTTACTTTGGAAGTCATCTTAACCTCCACCTGCTAGTGCAAAGGTCACAAACCAGTGATGTCACTTCCTAAATGCACTGGACCTGTGAAGGGGAACGGACAAAGCTCTGCACCCGTCCAAACAATGAAAGAGGTGTCCTCAAAAGAAGAAAAGTCACACCCCCAGGAGTCAGAGCATGTGGGGCCACATCACAGAACACCCCGCTGCCAGCACACCCCCAGGAGTCAAACCCAGGAGTCAGGGCTTGTGTGGCCACATCACACGACACCCCGCTGCTGGCACACCCCCAGCAGTCAAACCAGGGCATGTGGGGCCACATCAAACCACGCCCCGCTGCCAGCATGTGAGAAGTTGGCCTGGTATATGCTGTCCACTAATTAAAGTGGGCACCTTGCACCAGTCCAAACGACCCTTATTGATGATTAGGTTAAAGACAACCTTTATAGAAAGCTATCCTAGTGGTAGCTGTGGAGAGCAGCCTTCAGGCTAAGTCTTGAAGGAATGTAAAGCAGCTTGTTTTACCAGTATATAACCTCCTGAATGACCAAATGAAAGGAGAACCACACCAGGTGTATATAAAATATATGTATTTATTACTAAACACTCTCTACTAACCTCTTTATGAGATTAGAGAACAATACATACAATATTAAATCACTAGAACGACAGTAAATAGCACAATACACAGCAGGCTCCAAGAGGAGACCGAACCATATACTAAGAAAGTGGTATAAGAACCACGACTTGACTAGACACAGTGCCTAGAGCACGTAGAATCGCTGGGACCCCAAGGAACCACCCAAGGTAGTGACACAGGGGACCCACCGAGGACGGGTGCAGTGTGGGAACACAGACGCGAGCTCCGTACAACTCTATGGGAAAGTCGCGGTTGGAATTTTAAAGATTAAGGACACTTAGGAGAGGACTTCAAGCAAACCCAGCTAAACATAGAAGGTTCTAAGGCCAGCACCCTTGAGAGTACCGAGGTACCCATGTTACCTATCCCAGAGGAGCCGGGTGCATAGGGGTCAAGTGGTGTCGGAAACCCTCGTCGTTTTCAATGGTGTGATGCGAGAAAGTACTGCTGCCGTGGAGAAGAAAAGTGTCCGGTGTGATCCAAGCCTGGATCGGAAATGTGAAGAACCTGAAAGCAGAGGGGACAAAGTCTGGGTCACTTCACGTGACCAGGAGCGGAGCAATCGAATGCCCACCGATGTCGGGTGCTTCAGGTGCGAAGAGGTGAAGCTTGACTCTGCAGCCACGGGGACCAGGAGACGTCTGCGACGACCACAGTCCGGATTCGAGCTGTCCCACGAAGGATGTCGAGTGCTGGGGGGTCAGTGTCCGGAATGAACACCAACAAGCCTTGGCAACTGCACCCCACGCGGTCAGATTAAAGATGCTTCTGCGAGGACCAGCAAGGTCCTGGGGACTCACCAAGCGATGGAGAGTCAGGGCACGTCTGGAGCAACCAGGGAAGCCCACTGAAAGTTAAAGTTGCCTTATCAGGGACCCACAGGCCAACGGACCAGGGATCGCGAAGGGACCTCGAGAGGAATCACAAAGTGCCAGCCCACGGAACACTCGTGGAGTGTAGGCCGGAAATCTTCAGTGGAATTACTGCTCGGGGTCAGGACTACAAGTAGCCCAAAGCACAGCTTCAGGGATCGCCGAAAAGCATATGCTGCTGCAAATGTACACGGTGCCCAGGGGTACGGGTTTCACGGTCCCCACGAGGGATACGGGCCTCAGAATTGCTGAGAGCACAGATCGACCTCGGAGACCTCGGGAACCCACCTCCTGTATTGCAGAAATCTTCGGAGTCCTTCGGGAGCTTCGTAGATGCAAACCGGTCAGATGCGTTTAGGTGCGTGCTCAGCAGTGGAGTAACTCCTTTACTCCAAGAGAGATTCTTCAGTTGTCCAGCAAAGCGTAGATCGTCGAAGTTTACTTGGTTTCTGTAGCAGAGTTTAGTCCAGGTAATATCTAAAGTCCTGTAGCCAGGGGTTCCTACTTTATCCCCAAGGAAGGGGTGGGACAAACTCTGGGGACCTACCTATGGGAGGGTCAGGACAGAGGGGTGGCTACACCCATGTCCTTTGTCCAGTTTCGCGCCAGAGCAGGGGCTGATAGCCCCTGCAACCGGTTTGAGCTGGACTATGCACAAGGACACCAAATGTGGCCCCAGTGCAGACATCAAAGCACTCTCAGAGTGCACCCACCCAGCCCCAATACACTAAAGCCTGTCTGGGAGGTGGTCACACCTCCCTGTGACAGGAAACCTATTGTCAAGCCTTCCCCTGCCGGAGTTTCGTCCAGCAGCAGGAGGGCAGACTCGTGTCTGTGGTTGGCAGCATCCATTTTGTGATGCCATGGTTCTGTGAAGCTAGTACCGGGTGTACAGGTGTTGTCATATTTCTCCCTCTAGGAGGGTGGAATCATACCTCCCACACCAGTTACTGGTGTGGAGGTATGATTCCAAGGTGTTTGACACCAAACACGACATGTTTCCATGCAGCCATATTAAAGTTAGCATTGACCGTGAGGTTATAATGCTCTTAAGTATATATGGTTGGCTGCATCACAAACAACCCTGGAGAATAGGTTCCGAAGGCTGCAGAGGGGCTCTGCTCATGCATGGGCACCCTCTCACATAAAACCCAGCAACCTGCCTTCAGGATTGATAAGGCCTACCATAGGGGTGACTGATAGGTTTATATGTTCAGTGATTAGGATAGATATAGTGAACCTATATCTAAGTAAGGGGTGCATGCACCACCTTACACAGACTGCAGTAGCAGACCTGTGGTGTCATTTTAAATGGTCTCTCAGGGGTGGCATAATATATGCTACAGCCCCTGGGAGGCCTCTGGGGTACATATGCCCTGGGTCCATAGTATACCATATATTAGGGACTTATAAGGGTACCCCAGAATCCAATCTGGAGTGTACTTAAAGTACATGCAATCAATTTAGAGGAGAAAGCAGATAGACTGGGGTCCTGAATAGCAGGATCCCAGTCAGACTAAGTCGAAAACAGTGAAACATCAGCAAAAAGTGGGGGTAACTATAAGAAGCAGATCCTACTCTCCTACACAACCCCCCCCCCCAAACGTCAGGACATTAAACTAACCTTGACCAGTTGAGTCTTCATGTTCTAAG
Organism: Calotriton arnoldi; assembly: GCA_963921515.1. NCBI lineage: Eukaryota > Metazoa > Chordata > Amphibia > Caudata > Salamandridae > Calotriton > Calotriton arnoldi. The sequence continues at coordinate 705,393 of CAWUFW010005944.1, forward strand.
TGGAAATATCTGGAGAGTCCATCTGCATTGGCATGGTTACTCCCAGGTCTATGTTCCACTGTATAGTCCACCCCCTGTAGGGAAATGGACCACCTCAAAAGTTTGGGGTTTTCACCCTTCATCTGTTTTAGCCATAAGAGGGGCTTATAGACAATGAAGTGAGTGCCAAACAAGTATGGCCTCAGCTTCTTCAGAGCCCAAACCACAGCAAAGGCTTCCCTCTCAATGACTGACCAACGTTTCTCTCTGGGGGTCAGCCTTCTGCTAATAAAAGCTACTGGCTGATCCTGACCTTCATCATTCAATTGTGATAACACTGCCCTTACCCCCAACTCAGATGCATCTGTTTGGACAATGAATTGTTTGGAGTAGTCAGGACTTTGCAGAATGGGAGCAGTGCACATGGCCTGCTTCAGGTCATCAAATGCCTTTTGACGGCTGACTGTCCACTGAACTTTCTTTGGCATTCTCTTGGAGGTTAAGTCATTCAAAGGGGTCACTATGGATCCATATCCTTTGACAAACCTCCTATAGTACCCAGTCAGGCCCAAGAAAGCTCTGACCTGAGTCTGGGTGGTTGGAGCAACCCAGTCCATGATGGTCTGGATTTTGCTCTGCAATGGTTGAACCTGGCCTCCACCCACAAGGTGGCCCAGGTATACAACTTGACTCTGCCCTATCTGGCACTTGGTGGCCTTGATAGTGAGGCCTGCTTTCTGCAGGGCCTCCAAAACATTTCGCAGGTGGACCAGGTGATCCTCCCAGGTGGAGCTAAAGACAGCAATATCATCTAGATATGCTGCACTATAGGCTTCCAGGCCTGTAAGGACTTTGTTCACCAACCTTTGAAAAGTGGCAGGTGCATTCTTCAAACCAAAGGGCATCACCACAAATTGGTAGTGCCCACTAGGGGTTGAGAATGCTGTTTTGGCTTTTGCATCCTCAGCTAGTCTGATCTGCCAGTAGTCAGCTGTCAGGTCAAATGTGCTCAGAAACTTGGCTGAGGCCAAAGTATCTATAAGCTCAACTGCCCTAGTGATTGGATGGGCATCAGTCCTAGTGACTGCATTGAGACCTCTGTAGTCAACACAAAACCTCATCTCTCTCTTACCACCCTGGGTGTGAGGTGTAGGTACCAAGACTACTGGACTAGCCCAAGGGCTATCTGAGGGTTCAATCACACCCAAATCCAACATCTTCTGGACTTCAGTCCTGATGCAGTCCCTGACATGGTCAGGTTGCCTGTAAATCTTATTTTTAACAGGCAGACTGTCCCCAGTGTCCACTTCATGAGTGCACCAGGTAGTCTGACTTGGAGTCAGTGAGAACATGTCTAAACTGGTTGAGAACTTTTCTGCAATCAGTTTGCTGCTGGTCAGTGAGGCTGCCTGCCAAGGCTACACCATCTACTGAACCATCATCTGGGTTCTGTGAGAGCAGGTCAGGGAGTGGATCACTCTCTTCCTCCTGTCCCTCATCAGTAGCCATGAGCAAGCCCATGTCTGCCCTGTCAACATATGGTTTGAGCCTGTTGACATGGAGCATCCTATGGGGGCTCCTGGGAGTTCCAAGGTCTACCAGGTAGATAACCTCTCCCTTTTGCTCAACAATGGTATTGGGGCCACTCCACTTGTCTTGGAGGGCTGCTGGGGCCACAGGCTCCAACACCCATACTTTCTGTCCTGGCTGATAAACAGTCAACACAGCCTTTTGGTCATGCCAGGCCTTTTGCAATTCCTGGCTAGCCTCAAGGTTTTTAGTTGCCTTCTTCATGTACTCAGCCATCCGGGAGCGGAGACCAAGTACATAGTCCACAATATCCTGTTTAGGGGGTTTGAGAGGTAACTCCCATCCCTCCTTCACTAGACACAATGGACCCCTAACTGGATGTCCAAACAGAAGCTCAAATGGGCTGTAACCAACCCCCTTCTGAGGAACCTCTCTGTAGGCAAAGAGAAGGCAGGGCAAAAGTATGTCCCATCTGCGCCTAAGCTTTTCTGGGAGACCTTTAATCATGCCCTTTAAGGTTTTGTTGAACCTTTCAACTAAACCATTGCATTGTGGGTGATAAGGGGTGGTACATTTTTAATTTACACCACACTCCTTCCACATAGCAGTTAAGTAACTAGACATGAAGTTTGCATCTCTGTCTGATACTACCTCCTTAGGGAAACCCACCCTGGAAAAAATTCCCAGGAGGGCCCTTGCCACCACAGGAGCTGTGGTGGTCCTAAGGGGAATTGCCTCTGGATACCTAGTGGCATGGTCCACCACCACCAGTATAAATCTGTGCCCAGATGCAGTTTGAGGGTCCAGGGGACCAACAATGTCAATCCCTACCCTCTCAAAGGGAACACCCACCACAGGTAGTGGTATCAGGGGGGCCTTTGTAGTGCTACCTGCCTTACCACTGGCTTGACAGGTGACACAGGAGCGACAAAACTCCTTGGTGTCTTCAGACATATGAGGCCAATGAAAGTGAGGGAAAATTCTGTCCCAAGTCTTGTTTTGGCCTAGGTGACCTGCTAATTGGATATCATGTGCTAGTGTCAATAGGAAGCTCCTAAACTTCAGAGGTATAACCAACCTCCTGGTGGCTCCAGGCTTGGAGTCTCTACACTCTGAGTAAAGGAGTCCATCATCCCAGTAGATCCTATGGGACCCACTAGCACTCCCAGCAGCCTCAGCAGCAGCTTGCTGTCTGAGGGGTTCAAGAGAGGGGCAGCTCAGCTGCTCCTGGCTCAGATCTGCCCTGCAAGGGCCCCCTGTCCCCAAGAACTCAACCTGATCAGGTTCAAGCTCATCTGGGACAGTTCCTTCTTCAGGACTGAGATCAGCTCCCTCAAGAGACTGATCTGGATTCTGAGGCAGGGGGGAAGACACTGCCTTAACCCTACTGCTCCTTCTCTTGGAAGGCGCCTGGTCCATTTTTCCAGGACCAGGGCCTGTTCCATGTTAGACATTTTTGCCTGTGACCTGGTCATTGCAAACACATCTGCAGGGATACCCAACATTTCTGCATGAGTCCTGAGTTCCACTTCAGCCCAAGCTGAGGTTTCTAAATAATTGCCCAACAAGCATTCAACAGGGAGGTCTGCACTTACCACAACCTTCTTAGGGCCAGTTACCCCTCCCCAGGTGAAATTAACAACTGCCAGGGAATGGTCTGTCCTGACATTGCTAGCATTGGTCACTTGGTACATCTCACCAAGTATGATTTGCTCAGGAGCCACAAGATCTTTTGTCACCTTTGTGACACTTGCTCCTGTGTCCCAGAATGCCAAGGCCTCTTTTCCATTTATTATAGGCTGTTGTCTGTATTTGCCCAGATTACTGGGGCTTACAAATAAGGAGGCCATATCCATGCCCCCATCACAGATCAACATAGCCTGAGTTGGAACTCTGACTAGGCCAGAGTCCATCTCAGATCCCAGGGTTAACCCTACTACACCCTTATTTGGAGCACCACCACTTGGAGCTGAACTAGGGGGAACAGTTGCCTTAGGGGCAGTGGTGGTTGGAGTTGAGTCCTTGGACTTGGTACAATCACTTGTCCAATCGGTCTTCTGTTTACAGATTTGACACCATGGCTTCTTCTTGCCTTTTCTCTTGTTGGATTGTGACTCCCCACCAGATGCAGATTTTTGGGGCCCTGGAGAAGACTTCTGGTCTTTACCCTTCTCCCCACCCTTATCAGAGTTTTTAGAATCTTGCTTCTTGGAGTCACCACCTTGGTTCTGAACCTTCTGCCTCACCCTGGTTCTGACCCATTTGTCTGCCTTCTGGCCCAATTCTTGGGGAGAGGTCAGATCAGAGTCCACCAGGTACTGATGCAACAGTTGATTTTGACAGTTATTAAAGATCTGCTCTCTCATAATTAAATTATACAATCCTTTGAAATCACACACCTTACTGCCAAGTAACCAGCCTTCCAGAGCCTCGGTAGCACAATCTACAAAGTCAACCCAGTCCTGAGTCTGTGCCTTCTGGGTGTCTCTGAACTTTAACCTGTATTGTTCAGTGGTTAGGCCAAACCCATCAATCAGAGCACTCTTCAGGACTTTTTAATTATCAACATCCTCTTCTCTTACAGTGAGGAGCTTGTCTCTACCTTTGTCTGCAAAGAAGAGTCACAAGATTGCTGCCCACTGCTCCTGAGGGAACCTCTGTACCTTACAGGCCTTCTCCAGTGCAGTTATCCATTTGTGGATGTCATCCCCACTCTGGTAGGGAGGGACAATCTTGTTCAGGTTCCTATGGTCATGAGTATGTTCTCTACTGCTAGGGACACTGTAGCTGCCACCATGGGGCTCTAGCCCCAACTTCTGAGAAGCTCTCTGAAGCTCCAGGGATTCCCTATCTAAGGCCAATTGCTCTCTCTTGATTCTGAGCTTAGCTCTCTCAAACTCAAGCAGTTGGCACTTCTTCTCATAAGAGGACTCCCTTTTATGAGAAACAGAGCTCCCTACAGATGTACCAGAATTATTAGATTCCTGAGAAGGAGATCTTGATCTTCTTGGTAAACTGTTAACCCTTCCAGGTGGGGTAAAGAGAGGTCCACTGAGGCCTCCTTCCTCACCTTCAGCAAGAATTGGATTGTCCAGGTTAGAATCATTTTGATCCTCCTGGCCAGCATCAGAGTCCAGGTCATTGAAGTTCTCACTTCCTGTCCTTTCCTCTTCTGCTGCCCCACCCCCTTTGCCTACCTCATCAGACCCTGGAGTCTTTCTGAGGTCATCTAAAAGCAAAGTCTCTATGAGACGTTGGGTGTTTGGATTTTTCCCTGTCTTCAGTTTCCTAGATGTACACATGGCTCTCAATTCCTGGAATGAGAGATGGTCATACTTAGTTGGCAAGGAGCCACTGGCTTCAGGCCTAGAAGACATGCTAGTGTGGTGTGGTGTATGCACCTACCTACTCTAGTGGGAACTGAACTCTCTTGAGTTGGAGAAAGGGTGTGCTAGGCCCTTGACTTATCCAACTCTAAGTTCAGTAGAACTTACTTTATTCTAGTCTTGATTTATATGTACCAAAGTACCTTTAGTGGTTTTCAGTTAGTCACTCAATGAGATTATCTGGTAAAACAATAGCAAGCTTGAATCCCAACCGCTGCACACCAATGTGAGAAGTTGGCCTGGTATATGCTGTCCACTAATTAAAGTGGGCACCTTGCACCAGTCCAAACGACCCTTATTGATGATTAGGTTAAAGACAACCTTTATAGAAAGCTATCCTTGTGGTAGCTGTGGAGAGCAGCCTTCAGGCTAAGTCTTGAAGGAATGTAAAGCAGCTTGTTTTACCAGTATATAACCTCCTGAATGACCAAATGAAAGGAGAACCACACCAGGTGTATATAAAAGATATGTATTTATTACTAAACACTCTCTACTAACCTCTTTATGAGATTAGAGAACAATACACACAATATTAAATCACTAGAACGACAGTAAATAGCACAATACACAGCGGGCTCCAGGAGGAGACCGAACCATATACTAAGAAAGTGGTATAAGAACCACGACTTGACTAGACACAGTGCCTAGAGCACGTAGAATCGCTGGGACCCCAAGGAACCACCCAAGGTAGTGACACAGGGGACCCACGGAGGACGGGTGCAGTGTGGGAACACAGACGCGAGCTCCGTACAACTCTATGGGAAAGTCGCGGTTGGAATTTTAAAGATTAAGGACACTTAGGAGAGGACTTCAAGCAAACCCAGCTAAACATAGAAGGTTCTAAGGCCAGCACCCTTGAGAGTACGGAGGTACCCGTGTTACCTATCCCAGAGGAGCCGGGTGCATAGGGGTCAAGTGGTGTCGGAAACCCTCGTCGTTTTCAATGGCGTGATGCGAGAAAGTACTGCTGCCGTGGAGAAGAAAAGTGTCCGGTGTGATCCAAGCCTGGATCGGAGATGTGAAGAACCTGAAAGCAGAGGGGACAAAGTATGGGTCACTTCACGTGACCAGGAGCGGAGCAATCGAATGCCCACTGATGTCGGGTGCTTCAGGTGCGATGAGGTGAAGCTTGACTCTGCAGCCACGGGGACCAGGAGACGTCTGCACCGACCACAGTCCGGATTCGAGCTGTCCCACGAAGGATGTCGAGTGCTAGGGGGTCAGTGTCCGGATTGAACACCAACAAGCCTTGGCAACTGCAACCCACACAGTCATAGGAAAGATGCTTCTGCGAGGACCAGCAAGGTCCTGGGGACTCCCCAAGCGATGGAGAATCAGGGCACGTCTGGAGCAACCAGGGATGCCCACTGAAAGTTAAAGTTGCCTTCTCAGGGACCCACAGGCCAACGGACCAGGGAGCACGAAGGGACCTCGAACTGAATCAACAAATACCAGCCCACGGAACACTCGTGGATTGTAGGCCAGTAATCTTCGGTGGAATTGCTGCTCGTGGTCAGGACTACAAGTAGCCCAAAGCACAGCTTCAGGGATCGCCGAAAAGCATATGCTGCTGCAAATGTACACGGTGCCCAGTGGTATGGGTTTCACGGTCCCCACGAGGGATACGGGCCTCAGGATTGCTGAGAGCGCAGATCGACCTCGGAGACCTCGGGAACCCACCTCCTGTATTGCAGAAATCTTCTGAGTCCTTCTGGAGCTTTGTAGATGCAAACCGGTCAGATGCGTTTAGGTGCCTGCTCAGCAGGAGAGTAACTCCTTTACTCCAAGGGAGATTCTTCAGTCGTCCAGCAAAGCGTAGATCGTCGAAGTTTACTTGGTTTCTGTAGCAGAGTTTAGTCCAGGTAATATCTAAAGTCCTGTAGCCAGGGGTTCCTACTTTATACCCAAGGAAGGGGTGGGACAAACTCTGGGGACCCACCTATGGGAGGGTCAGGACAGAGGGGTGGCTACACCCATGTCCTTTGTCCAGTTTCGCGCCAGAGCAGGGGCTAATAGCCCCTGCAACCGGTTTGAGCTGGACTATGCACGAGGACACCAAATGTGCCCCCAGTGCAGACATCAAAGCACTCTCAGAGTGCACCCACCCAGCCCCAATACACTAAAGCCTGTCTGGGAGGTGGTCACACCTCCCTGTGACAGGAAACCTATTGTCAAGCCTTCCCCTGCCGCAGTTTCGTCCAGCAGCAGGAGGGCAGACTCGTGTCGGTGGCTGGCAGCATCCATTTTGTGATGCCAGGGTTCTGTGAAGCTAGTACCGGGTGTACAGGTGTTGTCATATTTCTCCCTCTAGGAGGGTGGAATCATACCTCCCACACCAGTTACTGGTGTGGAGGTATGATTCCAAGGTGTTTGACACCAAACACGACATGTTTCCATGCAGCCATATTAAAGTTAGCATTGACCGTGAGGTTATAATGCACTTAAGTATATATGGTTGGCTGCATCACTAACAACCCCGGAGAATAGGTTCCAAAGGCTGCAGAGGGGCTCTGCTCATGCATGGGCACCCTCTCACATAAAACCCAGCACCCTACCTTCAGGATTGATAAGGCCTGCCATAGGGGTGACTGATAGGTTTATATGTGCAGTGATTAGGATAGATATAGTGAACCTATATCTAAGTAAGGGGTGCATGCACCACCTTACACAGGCTGCAGTAGCAGACCTGTGGTGTCATTTTAAATGGTCTCTCAGGGGTGGCATAATACATGCTGCAGCCCCTGGGAGGCCTCTGGGGTACCTATGACCTGGGTACATAGTATACCATATACTAGGGACTTATAAGGGTACCCCAGAATCCAATCTGGAGTGTACTTAAAGTACATGCAATCAATTTAGAGGAGAAAGCAGATAGACTGGGGTCCTGAATAGCAGGATCCCAGTCAGACTAAGTCGAAAACAGTGAAACATCAGCAAAAAGTGGGGGTAACTTTAAGAAGCAGATCCTACTCTCCTACAGTAGGCACCTACCTAACCTAGTGGAGACTAAACTCTCTTGAGTTGGAGAAAGGGTTTGCTAGGCCCTTGACTTACCCAACTCCAAGTTCAGTAGAACTTACTTATTCGATCTTGATGTAATATATGTACCTAATACTTTTAGTGGTTTTCAGTTAATCACTCAATGAGATTTTTCTGGTAAAACAATAGCAAGCTTGAATCCCAACCGCTGCACACTAATGTGAGAAGTTGGCCTGGTTTATGCTGTCCACTAATTAAAGTGGGCACCTTGCACCAGTCCAAACGACCCTTATGATGTATGAGGTCAAAAATAACCTTTAGAAAGCTATCCTAGTGGTAGCTGTGGAGAGCAGCCTTCTGGCTTAATCTTGAAGGAATGTAAAGCAGCTTGTTTTACCAGAATCTCACTTCTGGAATGACCAAATGAAAGGAGAACCACACAAGTATTTTGTAAAAATATGTATTTATTACTAAAACACTCTCTACTAACCTCGACACGAGATTAGAACATAAAGCACACAATACTTAATCAATAGAACGTACGTAAGTAGCAAAATATACAACGGGCTCCAGGGGGGGACAGAACCATATACTAAAAAAATGGTATAACAACAACGACTTCAGTAGACACAGTGCCTAGAGCACGTTGAAGCGCTGGGACCCCAATGAACCACCCAAGGCAATGACACAGGGCGCCCACGGAGGACGGGTGCAGTGTGGGAACACGACCGCGTGTTCCGTGCAACTCTATGGGAAAGTCGCGGTTAGAAAATTACAATTTAAGGACACTTCTAGTAGGACTTCAAGCAAACCCTTTGGAACTTAAGAGGTTCTAAGGCCAGCACCCTTGTGAGTACCGAAGTACCCGAGTTACCTATCCCAGAGGAGCCGGGTGCATAGGGGTCAAGTGGTGTCGGAAACCCCCGTCGTTTTCAATGGAGAGCCGCAAGAAAGTACTGCTGTCAGGAAGGCGAAGAGTGTCCAGTGGAATCCAAGCCTGGATTCGAGGTGAGAAGAACCTGAAAGCAGAGGGGATTGTGAGAAGGTGGGTTGGTATATGTTGTCCACTAGTTAAAGTGGGCACCTTGTACCAGGCCACACGACCCTTTTGATGTATGAGGTCAAAGATAACCTTTATGAAAGCTATCCTAGTGGTAGCTATGAAGAGCAGCCTTCAGGCTTAATCTGGAAGGAATGTAAAGCAGCTTGTTTTACCAGAATCTCACTTCTTGAATGACCAAATGAAAGGAGAACCACACAAGTGTTATGTAAAAATATGTATCTATTACTAAAACACTCTCTACTAATCTCGACACGTGATTAGAACATAAAGCACACAATACTTAATCAATAGAACGTACGTAAGTAGCAAAATATACAACGGGCTCCAGGGGGAGACCGAACCATATACTAGAAAAATGGTATAACAACAACGACTTCAGTAGACACAGTGCCTAGAGCACGTAGAAGCGCTGGGACCCCAAGGAACCACCCAGAGGAGTGACACAGGGAGCCCACGGAGGACAGGTGCAGTGTGGGAACACGACCGCATGTTCAGTGCAACTCTATGGGAAAGTCGCGGTTGGAAAATTACAACTTAAGGACGCTTCTAGGAGGACTTCAAGCAAACCCTTTGGAACATAAGAGGTTCTAAGGCCAGCACCTTTGTGAGTACCGAAGTACCCGAGTTACCTATCCCAGAGGAGCCGGGTGCATAAGGGGTCAAGTGGTGTCGGAAACCTCCGTTGTTTTCAATGGAGAGCTGCAAGAAAGTACTGCTGCCAGGAAGGCGAAGAGTGTCCGGTGGAATCCAAGCCTGGATTCGAGATGTGAAGAACTTGAAAGCAGAGGGGACAAAGTCTGGGTCACTTCAGGTGACCAGGGGCTCAATAGTCGAATGCCCACCGGTGTCGGGTGCTTCCGTTGAAGAGAAAGGGTGTTTGTCTCTGCAGCCACGGGGACCAGGAGACGTCGACGACGACCAGGGTCTGGCGGTGAGCTGTCCCACAAAGGATGTCGAGAGCTGAGGGGTCAGTGTCCGGCTGGAGCACCAACAAGCCTTGGCAACGGCAACCCACGCAGACAGAGGAAACAGGTTACGGTGTGGACCAGCAAGGTCCAGGGGACTCTCCAAGCAATGGAGAGTCAGGGCACGTCTGGAGCAACCAGGGAAGCCCAAGAACAATCAAGGTGACCCTCGCCAGTACCCACCAGTCAACGGACCATGGATCGCGAGGTGACCTCGAGCGAATATACAAAGTGCCAGCCCACAGAGCACTCGTGGAGTGGAGGCCGGATATCTTTGATGCAAATGATGCTCGGGGTCGGGACTACACGTAGTCCAAAGCACAGCCTGAGGGATCGCCAAAAATCATATGCTGCTGCAAATGTACACAGTGCACAGGGGTTCGGGTTGCACGGTCCACACGAGGGATACTGGTCTCAGAGTTGCTGAGAGGTCTGATCAACCTCAGGGACGTTAGGGAACCCACCTCCTGTGTTGCAGAAATCTTCGGAGTCAGCAGGAGCTCGGGAGATGCAAACTGGTCAGATGCGTTTTGGTGCCTGCTGCTGCAGGGGAGTTACTCCTTTACTCCAAGGGAGATTCTTCTGTCGTCCTGCGAAGTGTAGACCGTCGAAGTACTTGGTTTCTGTACAGAGTTTAGTCCAGGTAAAATCTAAAGTCCTGTGATCAGGTTTCCCACTTTATACCCAAGGAAGGGGTTGGACTAACTCTGGTGACCCACCTAGGGGAGGGTCAGGACAGAGGGGTGGCTACACCCATGTCCTTGGTCCAGTTTCGCGCCAGAGCAGGAGCAAATGGCTCCTGCAACCGGTTTGAGCTGGACTATGCACGGGGATACCAAATGTGCCCCCAGTGCAGACTTTCTGGCACTCTAAGAGTGCACCCACCCAGCCCCAATACACTAAAGCCTGTCTGGGAGGTGGTCACACCTCCCTTTGACAGGAAACCTATTGTCAGGCCTTCCTCTGCTCGAGCTTGGCTCAGCAGCAGGAGGGCAGACTTGTGTCTGTGGCTGACAGCATCTATTTTGTGCTGCCCAGGTCGAGAAAGCTGGTACCGGGTAGACCGGTGACCCATAGTAGTAGTACTACAAGGGAGGAATCATACCTCCCACACCAGTTACTGGTGTGGAGGTATGATTCCAAGGTGTTTGACACCAAACACAACATGTTTCTAAGCAGCCGTTTTAAAGTTAGCATTTACCGCGAGGTTATAATGCACTTAAGTATATATGGTTGGCTGCATCACAGACAACCCCGGAGAATAGATTCCGAAGGCTGCAGAGAGGCACTGCTCATGCAGGGGCACCCTCTCACACAAAACCCAGCACCCTGCGTTCAGTATTGATAAGGCCTGCCATAGGGGTGACTGATAGGTTTATATGTGTAGTGATTTAGAATAGATATACGCAACCTATATCTATGTAAGGGGTGCAGGCACCTCCTTACACAGGTTGCAGTAGCAGACCTGTGGTGTCATTTTGAATGGCCTCTCAGGGGTGGCACAATACATGCTTCAGCCCCTGGGAGGCCTCTGGGGTACCTATGCCCTGGGTACATGGTGTACCATATACTACGGACTGATAAGGGTACCCCAGAATCCAATCTGGAGTGTACCTAAAGTACATGCACAACCAATTTAGGGAGAAAGCAGATAGACTGGGGTCCTGGATAGCAAGATCCCAGTCAGACTAGTCAAAAACCAGCAAAACACCAGGAAAAAAGTGGGGGTACCTATGCAGGCAGATTCCACCTTCCTACAGTACCCAGTCAGGCCCAAGAAAGCTCTGACCTGAGTCTGGGTAGTGGGAGCAACCCAGTCCGTGATGGTCTGGATTTTGCTCTCCAATGGTTGAACCTGGCCTCCACCCACAAGGTGGCCCAGGTACACAACCTTACTCTGCCCTATCTGGCACTTGGTGGCCTTGATAGTGAGGCCTGCTTTTTGCAGGGCCTCCAAAACATTTCTCAGGTGGACCAGGTGATCCTCCCAGGTGGAGCTAAAGACAGCAATATCATCTAGATAAGCTGCACTATAGGCTTCCAGACCTGTAAGGACTTTGTTCACCAACCTTTGAAAAGTGGCAGGTGCATTCTTCAAGCCAAAGGGCATCACCACAAATTGGTAGTGCCCACTAGGGGTTGAAAATGCTGTTTTTGGTTTTGCATCCTCAGCTAATCTGATTTGCCAGTAACCAGCTGTCAGGTCAAATGTACTCAGAAACTTGGCAGAGGCCAAAGTATCTATAAGTTCATCTGCCCTGGGTATTGGATGGGCATCAGTCCTAGTGACTGCATTGAGACCCCTGTAGACCTCATCTCTCTCTTACCACCCTGGGTGTGAGGTTTTGGTACAAAGACTACTGGACTAGCCCAAGGGCTATCTGAGGGTTCAATTACTCCCAGTTCCAACATTTTCTGGACTTCAGTCCTGATACAGTCCCTGACATGATCAGGTTGCCTGTAAATCTTATTTTTAACAGGCAGACTGTCACCTGTGTCCACCTCATGGGTGCACCAGGTACTCTGACTTTGGGTCAGTGAAAACATATGTCTATACTGATTGAGGACCTTCCTGCAATCAGTTTCCTGCTGGTCAGTGAGGCTGCCTGCCAAGGCTACGCCATCAACTGAACCATCATCAGGGTTCTGTGAGAGCAGTTCAGGGAGTGGATCACTCTCTTCCTCCTGTCCCTCATCAGTAGCCATGAGCAAGCCCATGTCTGCCCTGTCCACATATGGCTTGAGCCTGTTCACATGGAGCACCCTGTGGGGGCTCCTGGGAGTATCAAGGTCCACCAGGTAGGTAACCTCTCCCTTTTGCTCAATGATGGTATGGGGTCCACTCCACTTGTCTTGGAGGGCTGCTGGGGCCACAGGCTCTAACACCCATACTTTCTGTGCTGGCTGATACACAGTCAAAACAGCCTTTTGGTCATGCCAGGCCTTTTGCAATTCCTGGCTAGCCTCAAGGTTTTTGGATGCCTTCTTCATGTACTCAGCCATCCTGGAGCGGAGACCAAGTACATAGTCCACAATATCCTGTTTAGGGGGTTTGAGAGGTAACTCCCATCCCTCCTTCACTAGACATAAAGGACCCCTAACTGGATGTCCAAACAGAAGTTCAAAAGGGCTGTAACCAACCCCCTTCTGTGGAACCTCTCTGTAGGCAAAGAGAAGGCAGGGCAAAAGGATGTCCCATCTACGCCTAAGCTTTTCAGGGAGACCTATTATCATGCCCTTGAGGGTTTTGTTGAATCTCTCAACTAACCCATTGCATTGTGGGTGATAAGGGGTGGTGAATTTGTAATTCACACCACACTCCTTCCACATTGCAGTCAAGTACCCAGACATAAAGTTTGTACTTCGGTCTGATAATACCTCCTTAGGGAAACCCACTCTGGAAAAAATTCCCAGGAGGGCTCTAGCCACAACAGGAGCTGTGGTAGTCCTTAGGGGTATTGCTTCTGGATACCTAGTGGCATGGTCCACCACCACTAGTTAAATCTGTGCCCAGATGCAGTTTAAGGATCCATGGGACCAACAATGTCAATCCCTACCCTCTCAAAGGGAACCCCCACCACAGGTAGTGGTATCAGGGGGGCCTTTGTAGTACCACCTGCCTTACCACTGGCTTGGCAAGTGATACAGGAGCGACAAAACTCATTTGTGTCCTCAGACATGTGGTGAGGGACAATTCTGTCCCAGGTCTTGTTTTGGCCTAAGTGTCCTGCTAATGGGATATCATGTGCCAGTGTCAATAGGAAGCCTCTAAACTTCAGAGGTATAACCAACCTCCTGGTGGCACCAGGCTTGGGGTCTCTACCCTCTGAGTATAAATGTCCATCATCCCAGTAGATCCTATGGGACCCACTGGCACTCCCAGCAGCCTCAGCAGCAGCTTGCTGTCTAAGGGGTTCAAGAGAGGGACAGTTCAGCTGCTCCTGACTCAGATCTGCCCTGGAAGGGCCCCCTGTCCCCAAGAACTCAACCTGGTCAGGTTCAAGTTCCTCTGGGACAGTTCCTTCTTCTGGACTAAGATCAGCTCCCTCAAGAGTCTGATCCTCACTCTGAGGCAGGGGGGAAGACACTGCCTTACCCCTAATGCTCCTTCTCTTGGAAGGCACCTGGTCCATTATTCCAGGATCCAGGGCCTGTTCAGTGGAAGACAATTTTGCCTGTGACCTAGTTATAGCAAACACATCTCCAGGGATGCCCAGCATTTCTGCATGTGTCCTGAGTTCCACTTCAGCCCAAGCTGAAGTTTCCAGATCATTGCCCAATAAGCATTCTACAGGGAGGTCTGAACTTACCACAACCTTCTTAGGGCCAGTTACCCCTCCCCAGGTGAAATTCACAACTGCCAAGGAATGGTCTGTCCTGACATTGCTTGCATTGGTCACTTGGTATATCTCACCAAGTATGATCTGGTCAGGGCATACAAGTTCCTTTGTCACCATGGTGACACTTGCACCTGTGTCCCTGTATGCCATGGCCTCCTTACCATTGATCAAAGGCTGTTGTCTGTACTTGCCCAAGTTACTGGGACTTACAAATAAGGAGGCAATATCCATGCCTCCATCACAGACTAACACAGCCTGTGTTGGAGTTCTGACTAGGCCGGAACCCCTCAGATCCCAAGGTTAACCCTACTAACCCCTTGTTCTGTGTACCACCACTTAGAACTGAGCTAGGGAGAACAGTTGCCTTAGGGGCAGTGGTGGTAGGAGGAGAATCCTTGGCCCTTGGACAATTGGCATCCTTTGTCCAATGGGTCTTCTCTTTACAGATATGACACCAAGGTTTCTTTTTGCCTTTACCCTTGTTTGATTGTGACCTCCCCCCCCCCCCCAGATGCAGGTTTTTGGGGCCCTTGTGAAGACTTCTGGTCTTTACCCTTCTCCGCACCCTTATCTGTGGTCTTAGCATCTTGCTTCTTAGAGTCACCACCTTGGTTCTGAGCTTTCTGCTTCACCCTGGTTCTGACCCATTTGTCTGCCTTCTTTCCCAATTCTTGGGGAGAGGTCAGATCAGAGTCCACCAGGTACTGAGGAACTTATCTCTACCTTTGTCAGCAAAGGAGAACCACAAGATAGCTGCCCACTGCCCCCTGAGGGACCTTCTGTACTTTACAGGCCCTCTCCAGTGCAGTTATCCATTTGTGGATGTCATCCCCACTCTGGTAGTGAGGGACTATCTTGTTCAGGTTCCTATGTTCATGAGTATACTCCCTACTTCTAGGAACACTGTTGCTGCCACCATGGGACTCTAGTCCCAATCTTTTTGTAGCTCTTTGGAGCTCTAGGGCCAACTCCTCCTTTTTGAGCCTAAGCTTGATTCTCTCAAGCTCCAGAAGTTGGCACTGTCTATCATAAGAGGATTCCCTCTTATTTGATATGGAAGTCCCTACACAAGTACCTGAATGATTAGACTCCACAGAGGGAGTTCTGGATCTTCTAGGCAAACTCTGTACTCTTCCTGGTGGAGTAAAGAGAGGGCCACTGGGGCCTTCTCCCCCACCTGAAGGAAGAGTTGGATTTTCCGGGCTAGAATCATTTTGATCCTCCTGGCCAGGGTTTGAGTCCAGATCAAAGAAGTGTTCACTTCCTGGTCTTTCTTCATCTCCTGTCCCACCCACTCTTTCTACTTCATCAGACCCTGGGGTCTTTCTGAGGTCATCTAAGAGCAACATCTCTATTAGACGTTGGGTGTTTGCACTTCTCCCTGTCCTCAGCTTCCTAGATGTACACATATTTCTCAATTCTTGGAATGAGAGATGGTCATACCTAGTTGGCAGAGAGCCACTGGCTTCTCCTCTAGAAGACATACTAGTGTTATGTGGTGTAGGCACCTACCTAACCTAGTGGAGACTAAACTCTCTTGAGTTGGAGAAAGGGTTTGCTAGGCCCTTGACTTGCCCAACTCCAAGTTCAGTAGAACTTACTTATTCAATCTTGATGTATTATATGTGCCTAATACTCAGTGGTTTTCAGTTAATCACTCAATGAGATTTATCTGGTAAAATAATAGCAAGCTTGAATCCCAACCGCTGCACACCAATGTGAGAAGGTGGGTTGGTATATGCTGTCCACTAGTTAAAGTGGGCACCTTGTACCAGGCAACACAACCGTTATGATGTATGAGGTCAAAGATAACCTTTATGAAAGCTATCCTAGTGGTAGCTAGGGAGAGCAGCCTTCAGGCTTAATTTTGAAGGAATGTAAAGCAGCTTGTTTTACCAGAATCTCACCCTTGAATGACCAAATGAAAGGAGAACCACACAAGTGTTATGTAAAAATATGTATTTATTACTAAAACTCTCTCTACTAATCTCGACACGAGATTAGAACATAAAGCACACAATACTTAATCAATAGAACGTACGTAAGTAGCAAAATATACAACGGGCTCCAGGGGAGACCGAACCATATACTAAAAAAATGGTATAACAACAACGACTTCAATAGACATAATGCCTAGAGCACGTAGAATCGCTGGGACCGCAAGGAACCACCCAGAGGAGTGACACAGGGAGCCCACGGAAGACGGGTGCAGTGTGGGAACACGACCGCGTGTTCCGTGCAACTCTATGGAAAAGTCGCGGTTAGAAAATTACAATTTAAAGACACTTCTAGGAGGACTTCAAGCAAAAGATTTGGAACTTAAGAGGTTCTAAGGCCAGCACCCTTGTGAGTACCGAAGTACCCGAGTTACCTATCCCAGAGGAGCCGGGTGCATAGGGGTCAAGTGGTGTCGGAAACCTCCGTTGTTTTCAATGGAGAGCTGTAATAAAGTACTGCTGCCAGGAGGGCGAAGAGTGTCCGGTGGAATCCAAGCCTGGATTCGGGATGTGACGAACCTGAAAGCAGAGGGGACAAAGTCTGGGTCACTTCAGGTGACCAGGGGCTCGATAGTCGAATGCCCACCGATGTCGGGTGCTTCAGGTGAAGAGAAAGGGTGTTTGTCTCTGCAGCCACGGGGACCAGGAGACGTCGACGACGACCAGGGTCGGGAGGTGAGCTGTCCCACGAAGGAGGTAGAGAGCTGAGGGGTCAGTGTCCGGCTGGAGCACCAACAAGCCTTGGCAACGGCAACCCACGCAGACAGAGGAAACAGGTTACGGTGTGGACCAGCAAGGTCCAGGGGACTCTCCAAGCAATGGAGAGTCAGGGCACGTCTGGAGCAACCAGGGAAGCCCAAGAACAATCAAGGTGACCCTCGCCAGGACCCACCAGCCAACGGACCAGGGATCGCGAGGTGACCTCGAGCGAATGTACAAAGTGCCAGCCCACAGAGCACTCGTGGAGTGGAGGCCGGATATCTTTGATGCAAATGATGCTCGGGGTCGGGACTACACGTAGTCCAAAGCACAGCCTCAAGGATCGCCAAAAAGCATATGCTGCTGCAAATGTACACGGTGCACAGGGGTTCGGGTTGCACGGTCCCCACGAGGGATACTGGTCTCAGAGTTGCTGAGAGGTCAGATCAACCTCAAGGACGTTAGGGAACCCACCTCCTGTGTTGCAGAAATCTTCGGAGTCCGCAGGAGCTCGGGAGATGCAAACCGGTCAGGTGCGCTTAGGTGCCCTCCTGCTGCAGGGGAGTAACTCCTTTACTCCAAGGGAGATTCTTCTGTCGTCCAGCGAAGCGTTGACCGTCGAAGTACTTGGTTTCTTTGCAGAGTCTTGTCCAGGTATAATCTAAAGTCCTGGTATCAGGTTTCCCACTTTATACCCATGGAAAGGGGTTGGATTGACTCTGGGGACCCTCCTAGGGGAGGGGCAGGACAGAGGTGTGGCTACACCCAAGTCCTTTGTCCAGTTTTGCGCCAGAGCATGAGCCAACGGCTCCCAGAACTGGTTCTAGCTGGACTATGCACGGGGACACCAAATGTGCCCCCAGTGCAGACTTTCTGGCACTCTAAGAGTGCACCCACCCAGCCCCAATACACTAAAGCCTGTCTGGGAGGTGATCACACCTCCCTGTGACAGGAAACCTATTGTCAGGCCTTCCTCTGCTCGAGCTCGGCTCAGCAGCAGGAGGGCAGACTCGTGTCTGTGGCTGGCAGCATCCATTTTGTGCTGCCCAGGTCGAGAAAGCTGGTACCGGGTAGACCGGTGACCCATAGTAGTGGTTCTACAAGGGAGGAATCATACCTCCCACACCATTTACTGGTGTGGAGGTATGATTCCAACGTGTTTGACAACAAACACGACATGTTTCTAAGCAGCCGTTTTAAAGTTAGCATTTACCGCGAGGTTATAATGCACTTAAGTATATATGGTTTGGCTGCATCACAGACAACCCCGGGGAATGGATTCCGAAGGCTGCAGAGGGACCCTACTCATGCAGGGGCACCCTCTCACATAAAACCCAGCACCCTGCCTTCAGGATTGATAAGGCCTGCCATAGGGGTGACTGATAGGTTTATATGTGTAGTGATTTAGAAGGGATATAGTGAACCTATATCTCCAGTAAGGGGTGCATGCACCACCTTACTCAGGCTGCAGTAGCAGACCTGTGGTGTCATTTTGAATGACCTCTCAGGGGTGGCATAATACATGCTTCAGCCCCTGGGAGGCCTCTGGGGTACCTATGCCCTGGGTACATGGTGTACCATATACTAGGGACTTATAAGGGTACCCCAGTATCCAACTGGAGTGTACCTAAAGTACATTACACAACCAATTTAGGGAGAAAGCAGATAGACTGGGGTCCTGATTAGCAGGATCCCAGTCAGACTAGTCAAAAACCAGCAAAACACCAGGAAAAAAGTGGGCGTAACCATGTAGTCAGATCCTACCTTCCTACACCCAGGGCATGTGGGGCCACATTACATGACACCCCGCTGCCAGCACACCCCCAGCAGTAAAACCCAGGGCATGTGGGGCCACATCACACGACACCCCGCTGCCAGCACACACGCAGCAATCAAACCAAGGGCATGTGGGCTACATCACATGACACCCCGCTGCCAGCACACCCCCAGTCAAACCCAGCGCATGTGGGGATACATCAAGCGACACCCCGCTGCCAAGCACACCCCCAGCAGTCGAGCCCAGGGCATGTGGGGCCACATTACACGCACCCCGCTGCCAGCACACCCCCAGTCAAACCCAGGGCATGTGGGGCCACATTACATGACCCCCCCACCGCCAGCACACCCCCAGCAGTCAAACCGAGGGCATGTGGGGCCACATCATATGACACCCCACTGCCGGCACACCCCCAGCAGTCAAACCCAGGAGTCAGGGCATGTGGGGCCATATCACACGACACCCCGCTGCCAGCACACCCCCATCAGTCAACCCCAGGGCATGTGGGGCCACATTACATGACACCCCGCTGCCGGCACACCCCCAGCAGTCAATCCCAGGGCATGTGGGGCCACATTACACGACACCCCGCTGCAAGCACACCCCCAGCAGTTAAACCCATTGCTTCACTATCCCTTGCCACCACAACTGCGGCGCAGGTCATTTCACCCACCATCATTCGTGGATTCACCCCAGGGCGGTATACGCATGACCCTTGAACCATACCTCTCTCTTTGTGTGCCATGGTGCCCGGCGTAAGGCGAGGGTCCTTCCCGGACACATCGGAGCCGCTTTGCTAAGTCAAGTGATGGTTGTAAAGGCCAGTTGGGCAGACGCAGAGGACTGGTGGCCACTGCATGGCCCTGGCTCAGAGGACTGGTGGCCCCGGCATGGCCCTGGCTCAGAGGACTGGTGGCCCCGGCATGGCCCTGGCTCAGAGGACTGGTGGCCCCGGCATGGCCCTGGCTCAGAGGACTAGTTGCCCCTGCGTGGCTCAAGGTCAGCTCCCGACACTCGCCACAGTGTCAGGTCAGCAGTAGGAGTATTACGGCTGCTGCTGTCTCGGCCATGTGGTGAGCTGGCCCTGTCACTAGCCCAGCTGCGCCGCTTCACGGAACAGGCAATAAAGGCACTGAAATGGAGGGTTATTTGGCAGAAGGCAGCCCTCTAGAGCAGCTTTAGACGAAATGACCAACAATTAAAGCTCCCAAGCCGTATCCTGTGAGTAAAGGTTTTATTAGGGAGCTAAATCTCGTAATAATGTTAGTTCATGAATGTCTATAAAAGACCATCTGTAAATAAAATTCAGCTGTTGTTTCCCATTGCTTTTTTAATTTTTTTAGAACAAATGTGACATCATGGCAACCCCATTGCACAGCGTCTAATGTAAAGGAAGGACACATCGCTTGTTATAAAATGCACACTCATCCCCTAGGGTGAAATTAAAGGGCGTGGCTACCAAAGAAATGAAAAAACAATGCTAACTTCTGCAAGAATGGCCACTTCAGCTTTCCAGACGCCTCTTTCAGTAAACCCTAACTTCAGTTTCAAGAATGTATTTTACAGCCACCATTTTGATCTGCCAATAACAACATCATTGTTTGTCAATAGCTGGTTGCTAGAGTCCCGCCTTCTTCTCTTTTACATCTTAAAAATCCTGAGGAAAGTACTGCTGTATATTCCATCGGAACTACACCGGCCCACTATTATCGCACTAGTCACCTCCCGGCTGGACTACTGCAACGCGCTGTACCTTAACTTCAACACAGGATCCCTGAACAAGCTTCAGGTGGTACAGAACGCTGCGGCAAGGCTGATCCTCAACATCCCGAAGTATCAGTCAGCCAGGGAAGGAATTCGAGCCTTGCATTGGCTCCCCATCAGGATGCACATTTCCTTCAAGGTCCTGAATATGGTGTACAAGGCTATGCATAGCAATGGTTCGTCATACTTAAAAACCTTGTTTCAGTGGTACACTCCAGGGAGGACCTTGAGATCCTCCTCTCTAAAAAAACTGGTTTCTTCCAGATTTCGCAGGTCCAAATGGGGTGGTTGCTCCTTCTCTGTGGCAGCCACCAAACTTTGTAACTCCTTACCCCCTTCCATTTCCAAGGTGGACTCTCTTCCTGTCTTCAGGAAACTTTTAAAGACTTGGTTATTTGCCTCCTAGCTGGATGTTGGTGCTCTCTCTCCTCCCTGTCCGCTTAGCGCCTTGACACCCTTGGGTATAAATGCGCTTTATAAATATTATCCTATCCTTGTCGAAGCTGCCAGAGGTAGTTTGTGTGTCCCTTACACGTAGGAGTATCACATGGAGGCAGATGTCTCCTGGAAGAGTTACTGATTGGAGGAAGAAGCCAAGCGTCATGAAAACCTACAGCCAGATAGCATGGCCAAAGTATAGATTTGTGAAGGAATTTGGCACTCAAGAAACCCGGGCGGTTTCAGATGGAGTGGGACACCGGGAGCAGGTAAAGATATCAAGATTCTAGGAACAATTCTATAGAGAAAAACAGGGGGAGAAAACCCAGGGCATAAAGGTACTGGGCCTTGTGCAATGCTTGTTAATGATGGTCCCAGCTCCTTATGGGGAGAAACAGACAGGTAGAAGGGAAATGACACACAGGAAGTTAGGCCCCCATTGATGGATTGGGCTAGAAGCAGAACAACAAAATGTGTCACTTTCTGTTTTGGAAGGAGAAACTCGAGGGAGAGGAACGGGCGCCATCTTGTGTAAGGCCTAGTAATTCTTAAACTAACACGAATGTTGTCAGAGCATGAGGCAAGTAACCCCCCCCACACCCACCAGGCAGACCCCAGCTAGGATGTGATGAACACGGTGCCTGATATAAAACAGGACCACACTTGTGTATCAGCGTCCTGCCCCACAAGCCATGCAGGAGGACCACAGGGTCTGCCTTATAAGAGGCGGGGCAGCAACGAGGCAGGCCAGATGGCACAGAAGCGCCGCAGAGAGCTCCTGTCCATCTTCAGACCAGCCAACCACATGGGACACCATCACACCCCCTCCAGAGCCCCGGGCATACTTGGAAAGCGTGATGGTCGCTTTGAATTCAGGAAGGGGCAGAGACCGAAGGAGCCACCACCAAAGAGTGTTTACTAAGGGTATAAACTTTCAAATCAAGCAAGAACTGAGGCGACCTCGAAGAAATCTTGTATCGCAGATTTCTGGATCACCCATGTACCTTAACCAGTTGTGGGTCTGGACGCTCCCTTTGGAGAGGATCAGGAACATAAGGCTTAAGGTGAGAAACATGAGAAACCGGTGGATCTTCCAAGAGGTGAATAGTTGAAAATGTACGCTACTGGATTTATTTGTACTTTGAAGATGCAGAAAGCGAGGTCTTAACTTAAATGGTAGAGATGGAGCCAGAAGAAATCTGGAAGATCACCAGACTCGATCCTCAGAATAGAAGGTCAGAGGAGGTAAGAGGAGGTCTTCATGCAGGTTGGAAGTCTTGGCCAAGATGTCTTTGCCTTCCGTAGATTAACCAAGATGATTTGTCTTTGTTCTTTCAGTCAGTCGAAAAACTGAATACCTTTGGAATGGGACTTAGTACAAGTCCGGATACAATAGGAAATGGGAGACGCTGAACTGGGACAAGATGTGGGGGGTACAGCTGATCAATACTCTTTAGATGTGTCTGTGATGCTGATCTGCTGTCATTTGATGCAATAGCACCAATTATGCTGTTTAAGTGATCCAATGTTATGTATGGATTTATATTTATTTGGACTCGGTGTGACTCGCAACTCTCTCCTTATTTAGGGGTTGAGGGAGGGGGATGGGACAATTTAATGAATTGTAATGTTATGTCTTTTAAATCAATAAATTTAAAAGAAAGAGAAAGAAGGAAGGAAAGAAGATAAGAAAAGGAAGGAAAGAAGGCACAAAAGAAATAGGAAAAGAAAGAAAACAGACAAGAAGGAAATAAAAAAGCAAGAAAAAAGGAAGGAAAGGAAGCAAAACAGAAGGAAGAAAAGAGGGTAAGAACGAAATGAAGGCAAGAAAGAGATAAGGAAGAAAAAAAGGCAAAAAAGAGAAAGAAAGACAGACAAAGAAGGAAGAAAGACAAAAAGGAAAGAAGAAAGCCAAGGAAGAAAAAGAAAGAAAGAGAAAAAAGAAACGCAGGAGGAAAGAAAGAAGAAAATAAGGAAGGGTAGAAGGAAGCAAAGAGGCAAGAGAGAAAGTGTTCCAAGTGCTGCAAATTAAACACAATAAAGGCCAGTTTTATCCCTTGGCAAAGTTTATGGAAGAAGCGATTGGTAAACGGAGTCCAGAATAAACGTGTTCTGAAGAAAGTAAAAAAACAACTCAATAGCTGCTAGAACTACTGGATGAACAAACGGAGAATAAGGGAATTCATGAGGATGAATTTCTTGAATGCAAAAGTGTGAGATCTTAATAGCAATGTATAGAACATTGATGTATGAGAATTTGATCAGAGCTGCATATGTTGGTCAATTAATCTACTTGGCTTTGCAATAACAACATCATTATTGTTCAGAAGACTAATTAACTCTTTTTTTGTCCATTAGCTTGAGAATGGTATCCAGATGACAAAGTCTTCTGAATGCCAACAGCAAAACAATGTGCTTTCCAGAAATAAGAAATATATTGAGATTCCTAATCAGAAGTTATTGCGCTCAGAAAACCGTGCAAATGGAACATTTTACTGATCAGGGTCAGGGCCATGGTTTCAGCAAATGGAATTGTTTGAAACTGAAAAAATTTGACTACTTGGAAAAGGTGCCAGGAGTGACCATAATGAGCCAGTAACCATTGGAAAGAGGGAGATCAACAATAATGTCTGTAAATACAGTATACTGAGTGATAGAGACATCTAGCCGCAGTTTCCCTACCTTTGAATTTCCCAGGCGTCAGGCTGGATCCGGAAGACTTTTCCTCGAGCAATACCCTTGCACGCCAGTAGGTGGCATCAGTCGGCTCCGTGTGATGTCAGCGGCGGCACCCGCGCCGAAAGTGACGTCTCCATCACCTATGAAGGCACCACCTCGGTACGCTGACGTCAGTTCTTTTCTTTCCACACCACCTAGTGCAGATCAGTGAAGAGAGCTACCCTCTGTCACTTTTTTACATGCTTT
The DNA here is from genome assembly GCA_963921515.1 of Calotriton arnoldi. Lineage (NCBI taxonomy): Eukaryota > Metazoa > Chordata > Amphibia > Caudata > Salamandridae > Calotriton > Calotriton arnoldi. The sequence goes on from CAWUFW010005944.1 coordinate 729,235, forward strand.
TTTCTATGTTTTGCCGATGATTTTTGGTGTGTAGGTTTTTCCAAACATGTCGATGAAGACTTCTGGCTTCAAACCTTGCAGCGCCTGCCAACGCGCCATGTCGGTGACGGATCCATTCTTGATTTGTCTCCGGTGCCTGGAGCGCGGCCACGACTCAGTCATGCTCTGACTGCTGGGCCATGGCTCTGAAAGCTTTGAGGGAGCGGTCCCTAAAGCTGCTTGCGGCCCGACGCTCGCAACCCTGCTATTCACCCCTGAGATCTCGTTCTCGTCCCGGTCGAGAGGAAGGTCCGGGCACCTCTCCGGAAGTCCTCGTCCTCCCACTCAGTCATCAGGTCAGTCAGGTAAGAGGCATAAGAAACTCAAGAAGTCGAAGCGTGCTTCAACTTCTCTCCATCCGTCTGCCGACGTGACGGAGGAGTCTCGACGCTATAGGCCTCGTTCCGCGGAACCTGTGCCTTGGTCGGCTCCGCGCTTCCCTTCCTTTCCAGGAGCCGGAGTGATCCCCGCCAAGCTTAAAGGATTTTATGATGCCATGTGCCTCATATTTGGGCGACCTGACCCTCCTGGCGCACCTTCAGGCCCCAGAGGCTCAGAGGGGGCTCCATCGGGTTCCGCTCTGGCAGCTCCAACGCGTATGCCCCCAATGGATTGTGCCACTGCGACCTTCCCTGGCGCCGGCCCCTGCGCCAAGACTCCCAATATCTGCGGTGCCTCCTGGTGGCTCCAGCCCTATTTTTATCCCCGATGACCCAGAGCCGGATCGGCCCCTACCAATGCCGATTCCGGTGCTGATGGCACCCCTGGGTCCTATGTCGGTTCCACAACCTCACTTTGAAGGGCTAAGAATGGAGGAAGATTGGGAGAGGTTGCAGGACCCTTTACAAGACCAGTCTGAGCACAAATTGGACTGGTATGAAGAATTAGTTGAGGCCAGTGAACTGGATACCGCTCCAGATTCTGGCTTGCTATCTCCCCCTGCCGTGGCTATGGAGGAGGGAGCTTCATATGCTATGGTGGTGAGAAGGGCAGCTGAGGTCATGGACATTCAGCTCCCTTCGGTTGAAGTCAAGACGAACATCTTGACAGAGGTCCTGCAGCCAGGTGTCTCCTCCTCGGAACCCCTCCTGCCCTTCAACGAGGCCTTCACTGATGTCCTTCTGGGAACCTGGTCTAAGCCCAGCACAGGGGCTCCTGTGAATGGGACAGTCGCCCGCTGTCATCGCCCTGCGGGACCCAACATTCCTCACCAACCACCCTACCCACGAGAGCTTGGTGGTCCAAGCCTCTACTTAATAAGGCACGTTCTCTTCCGCACCCCCGGACAGGGAATCCAAGAGGCGCTGGATAGTTGGAGCAAGAAAATGTTTTTTTCTACCAGCCGTGCATGGTGGTCGGTGAACACTGCATGCCTATTGGGCATTTACTTCCACTCCTTGTGTTAAACAGTTGCGCAATTGCTGCCACAGGTCCCGGAGGAGGCCTGAGCCATCCTTTTCCAAGCAGTATCAGATGGGAGAGATGCAGCAAAGTTCACCATACATTGTGGGCTTGACACGAATAACTCACTGGGCAGAGGGATGTCATTGATGGTGGCTGTTCGACGCCACGCCTCGCTGAGTAACTCTGGCTTTTCTGGGGATGTTCAGGCTTCCCTTATGGACATGCCCTTTGATGGCACCCGTCACTTCGGAGACAAGGCACTTTAAGGACTCACGGGCTATGGCCAAGTCCTCGGACCTCTCAGTGGCCACTTGTCCCCAGTCTGCCGTTTGCCCCTTTCGTGGCCACGGAAGGGGCTTTGAGCCACGCCAGCCATATCCCAGTCACAAGACTCCAGATCCTGTGATTCTGGGCAAATCACTTAATCTCCCCGTGCCTACCAAAAAAAAAAATGAATGTGTCCTCCTGTAACTCAACTGGTGCTCATATAAAGCGCTCCAATACCTTCGGGTTGAGTTCACGCTATATAAATCTGCAAAAAAAATAAAAAGACTGCCCAAGCTCAGCAATCTCTGCCGGGCCGTGGGCACAGATCCTTTTAACCCCATGGGTCGGACGGCCAGAGGTCTGGTCAGTCCACTCCTCCCCCTGCAGCCTCCAAAGCTTCCTAGTCCGGTCCTTCAAGATCATGGGCAGCTGGTTGGTGGCAGGATCAGCCATCACCTCCACAACTGGCAAAGCATCACATCAGACAAGTGTGGCTACTCCCTCCCCTTTGAGACTACCCTTCCCTTAATGCTTCCGACTTACGAACGGCTGACAGAGGACCACCTGAACTTGTCTCAGGAGGAAATCAGGACTCTCTTGGCCAAGGGAGCCATAGAGAGGTTTCCGGCAGCAGAAGTAGGCTGCGGTTGCTATTACCGCAACTTTCTGGTCCCGAAAAAGGACAAGGGCTTTTATCCTATCCTAGATCTGCGAGCCCTCAACTACTTCCTTAAAAAGGAAAAGTTCAAGATGCTCACTCTAGCTCAGGTCTTGTCTGCCCTGGACCAAGGAGACTGGATGTTAGCGTTGGACTTTCAGGACACCTATTTTCACATTCCCGTCTTGCCTAATCATTGCCGTTACCTGCGGTTCACGGTAGGCCACGAGTGCTTTTAGTTCATGGTTTTGGCCTTACCAGCAGCCCTCGGGTGTTCACCAAGGTGATGATGGTGGTCACAGCTCATCTGCGCATATCAGGGGTGCCAGTCTTCCCCTATCTCGATGACTGAATGTTCAATCAGGGAATTGTAAGCGCGCTACTCACCCGTGAGGGTCTCAAGGCGCTAGGTGGAGGCGGGGGGGGGGGGGTCCGCAGATCTGTTTAGCCGAAGAGCCAGGTCTTGAGGCTCTACTGAAGGTGTTCAGGGAGGGGCGCATCTGATGTCTGCCAGTAGCTCGTTCCAGGTCTTGGCTGCAATGTGAGAGAAGGATCTTCCGCCTGCTCTGGCTCTGTGGATGCGCGGGGTTTCGGCCAGTGCGAGGTTGGAAGATCGGAGGTTTCTTTTGGGTACGTGGAAGTTGATTCTGTCATTGAGGTATTTGGGTCCGTTGTTGTGTAGGCAATTTGTAGGCGTGAGTGAGGATTTTGAAAGTGACTCTTTTCTCCACGGGGAGCCAGTGGAGACTTCGTAGGTGTTGGCTGATGTGTTCGTGTCGGGGGATGCCGAGGACGAGTCTGGCGGCGGTGTTCTGTATTGTCTGGAGTTTGCGGAGTAGGGACTTGTTGATGCCAGCGTAGAGTGCGTTTCCATAGTCCAGTCTGCTGGTGATGAGTGCATGGGTGACTTTCTTCCTTGACTCAGGGTGGATCCACTTGAAGGTCTTTCGGAGGATGCGGAGGGTATTGAAGCAGCTGGAGGTGACAGCGTTGACTTGTCGGTTCATGGTGAGTGATGAGTCGAGTACGATGCCGAGGTTCTTGGCGTGGTCTGAGGGGGTAGGTGGGCTTCCGAGGGCGGTCGGCCACCAGGTGCTGTCCCATGCAGAAGGGGTGGTACCGAGGACGAGGACTTCTGTCTTCTCTGCGTTGAGCTTCAGGCAGCTGTTGGTCATCCAGACTGCGACGTCTTGCATTCCTTTCTGGAAGTTGAGTTTGGCAGTGGTGGGGTCTTTGGTGAGGGAGAGGATGAGCTGGGTGTCATCGGCGTAGGATACGATGTTGAGGCCGTGTTGTCGGACGATGGCTGCGAGGGGGGCCATGTAGATGTTGAAGAGGGTGGGGCTCAGTGATGAACCCTGTGGGACACCGCAGGTGATTTTTGTGGGGTCGGAGAGGAAGGGTGGGAGTCTGATCCTTTGGCTTCTTCCGGTGAGGAATGATCGGATCCAGTCCAGGGCTGTTCCTTGTATGCCTGCGTCGTGTAGTCTGGCAACTAGTGTGCAGTGGGAGACGGTGTCGAAGGCTGCTGATAGGTCGGGTAGGATGAGGGCTGCGGAGTGGCCTTGGTCCAGCAGGGTGCGGATGTCGTCTGTGGCGGCGAGTAGGGCGGTCTCTGTGCTGTGGTTGCTTCGGAATCCAGATTGGGACGGGTCGAGGACGGCGTTCTCTTCAATGAATCGTGTCAGTTTCCTGTTGACTGTTTTCTCTGCAACTTTGGCTGCGAAGGGGAGGAGTGAGATGGGCCGATAGTTCTTGAGGTCGGTGGGGTCAGCTGTGGGATTCTTGAGCAGGGGTCTGACTTCTGCGCGCTTCCAGTCGTCTGGGAAGGTGCCTGTTTTGAAGGTGGTGTTGATGGTGCGTTGTAGTTTGGGTGCGATGGCGGCCGCAGCTCTGTGGTAGATGTGAAGGGGGCAGGGGTCGGTGGGGGTCCCCGAGTGGATGCTTTTCATGGTCGAGGCGGTGTCTTCGGCCGTGATCGGTGTCCAGTTGGAGATGGTGGGCTGGTTTCTGGGGGGCGGGGGCTGTCTGTGGCGCCTGGTGGATGGTCGATGAAGTTGTCGTAGAGGTTTTTGATCTTGAGGTGGAAATAGGTTCCAAGCTTGTCGCAGAGGTCTTGGGATGGGGTGATGTCTGTGGCTTCGCTGCGTGGGTTGGTGAATTCCTGAATGACACTGAAAAGTTCCTTGGAGTTGGTGGAGTTGGCCAGGATTTTGTTGTGGATGAAGTTCCTCTTGGTGGCTCTGATCTGGTTGTGGTAGTCCGTCATGGCGTCCTTGTAGGTGGTGTGGTTTTCGGTTGTCTTGGTGTTTCTCCAGTTCTTCTCCAGGCGTCTGCAGGTGCGTCTGGCTTCTTGGAGATCGGTGGTGAACCAGGCGGCTTTCCTGGGGCGTTGTCTGTCGGGGTTGCGTAGCGGGGCGAGCTCGTCTGCGCAGTTGAAGATCCAGGTATGGAGTTTTCTGGCTGCGCCGTTTGCGTTGGGTGCCCAGGTGTGGTTGTCTCGGGTGAGGGTGGAGTTAAGTTGCTCGTCGGTAACCTTGCTCCAGTTCCTTCGAGGTGGGCGTGGGGCTGGTTTGGGTGCCTTGGGTTTGTTGATGGCGAAGTGTACGCAGTGGTGGTCGGTCAATGGCGGCTGCGTTGTGTGGCTGAATTGGACGCTGTTTCCTGCCGCGAAGATGGGGTCGAGTGTGTGTCCTGCTCTGTGGGTCGGTGTGTTGACGAGTTGTTTAAGTCCGATGCTGGCGAGGTTGTCACGAAGGATAGTGGAGTTGGGGTCGCTGGGGTTGTCGAGGTGGAAGTTCAGGTCTCCAATGAGTATGTAGTTTGCTGAGGCGATGGCGTGGGGTGCGATGAAGTCGGTGATGTTGGTGGCGAAGGGTGTTCGGGGGCCGGGGGGTCTGTAGATGAGGTTCCTCGGAGTGTGGCTTTGGGGGTGGTCTGGATCTGGAAGTGCAGGTGTTCGGCGGAGGGGAAGGTTTCGCTGGAGGTTGTGAGGCGGAGGGTGCTCTTGTGGGCGATGGCGAGGCCCCCTCCTGGTTGGTTGGGGCTGTCTTTCCTCTGGATCTTGTATCCGTCCGGGATGGCGGTGCTGATGTCGGGGGCAGAGGATGCGTTGGTCCAGGTCTCTGTGAAGATGGCGATGTCGGGCGAGAGAGAGTCGAGTAGGTTCCAGATTTCCATGGCGTGTTTGTGTACGGAGCGTACGTTGAGGAGGATGCATTTTAGGGTGTCGCCGGTGCTGGCGTCGGCAGTGTTGGAGGCCGGGGTGGCGGTGAGGGTCTGGCCGCAGTGGAGGCAGGAGAACTGGCCGTGTTCGCCGAGGCCTGTTGGCATTCTCTAAGTCTTCCAGGATTGAGTGCGAGGAGGGTGGTGGTGTCGTAGCGATGGGTAGTGGGAGGTCCAGGGTTCCTGGCGCTGGCCGCGGTCGGGTCGTGGACGGGCGCAGACGGGCTTGACTTTTGCGCGAGCGAGCATCCGCCGCCATTAAGTAGGGGAGGTGGGAGGGAGGAGAGGCTGGGAGGCGGGAGCGGGGGAATTCCGGAGGGGAATTCCAGTGGGGAATTCTGGGGGGAAGGGGCAGCAGCGGCGAAAGAAACAGGCAGGCACGAGAAAATAAAAACAGTGGTGGAATTAGAGCAAGACACAGATGGGCACAATAATAGTGGCACAACAGGGAAAAATTAAGAAGAAGAAAAAAACGGCTGAGAGAGGTTACGGTGGTTGCAGGCAGTCTGGTCCCAGTTGGAGCGGGCAGCAGACGCAGGAGCGGGCAGCAGCCTCGAACCTCCCAAGGAGGAGGTAGGGGTCTGGAGGCAAGAAACGGCACAGCGGAGCTGCGGGGAGAGAGTGGACCTAGACCGAGGGTCGGAGGTCTTACTCCATGTTGAAGGCGAGCTCGCCCCAGGTTGTCCTCTCCCACCTCCAGACTACGGCGAACCTCCTGCTTTCCATGGGGTTCACTATCAACTTGCTGAAATCACACCTGACTCCCTCTCAGATGCGCCCTTTCATCGGAGCTGTTCTGGACACAGTTCAGTTTTGGATCTATCCTCCCGAGCGGCAAATCCTGGATATTCAGGCTATGGTACCGATGTTTCAGCCTCTATCCTGGATTTCGGTGAGACTGACTCTGAGGCTGCTGGGGCTCATGGCTTCCTCCATCCTGCTGGTGACACATGCCAGATGGCATATGCGGGCTCTGCAGTGGGACCTGAAGTTTCAGTGGGCGCAGCATCAGGGGAATATCTCCGACATGGTCCAAATCTCGGAGGGAACTGCACAGGATCTGCAATGTTAGCTGACCAACAGCGATTGGGTCAGAGGCAGACCCCTTTCTCTTCCCCAACCAGATCACACAGTTGTGACTCATACATCACTCCTGTGATGGGGCAGCCACGTGGGAGAGGTGGATATAAGAGGACTCTGGTCTCCGGCGGAATCTGGACTCCACAACAACTTGCTGGAGCTCCGAGTGATTCACTTGGTATTGAAAGTTTTCCTTCGTTCCATCAAGGGAAAGCTGGTTCAGGTGTTCACAGACAACAGCAGTGCCATGTGGTTCTACAGCAAGCAGAGTGGAGTGGGGTCGTGGACCCTTTGTCAAGAGGCCCTCCCTCTCTGGACATGGCGGGAACAGCAGGGCATATCCCTGGTGGTTCCCTGAACGCCAGGGTGGATAAACTCAGTCATCGATGCCTAGCGGATCACGAGTGGCGTCTCCATCTGCAGGTGGCGCGAGGTCTCTTTCAGCGGTGGGGAGAGCCTTGGCGGGATCTGTTCCCCGCCACCGTCCATCCGGAGGTGGCACGAGGTCTCTTTCAGCGTCGGGGGGAGCCTTGGCGGGATCTGTTCCCCGCCACCGTCCACCCGCAGGTGGCGCGAGGTCTCTTTCAGCGGCAGGGGAGCCTTGGCGGGATCTGTTCCCCGCCACCGTCCACCCACAGGTGGCGCGAGGTCTCTTTCAGCGGCCGGGGGAGCCATGGCGGGATCTGTTCCCTGCCACCGTCCACCCGCAGGTGGCGCGAGGTCTCTTTCAGCAGCGGGGAGGAGCCTTGGCGGGATCTGTTCCCCGCCACCATCCACCCGCAGGTGGCGCGAGGTCTCTTTCAGCGGTGGGGGGAGCCTTGGCGGGATCTGTTCCCCGCCACCGTCCACCCGCAGGTGGCGCGAGGTCTCTTTCAGCGGCGGGGAGAGCCTTGGCGGGATCTGTTCCCCACCACCGTCCATCCGCAGGTGGCGCAAGGTCTCTTTCAGCTGCGGTGAGAGCTGTTCGTTCTACCAAGAATGAGCAATGTCAGCAGTTTTGACGTTAGAGTTTCCAAGGCGGCTGTCACTTGGAGACAATTTTTGTGGAGCTCAGATCTGCTATACACCTCTCTGCCCATACCACTCCTGCCCAGTGTGCTCAAGAAGATCCAGAGCGACCGAACCAAAGTTATTCTTGTGGCTCTGTTCAGGGCACAGAGAGTCTGGTATCCCAAGCTTCTCCAATTGAGCATCTATCATCCGATCAGGCTGCTCCTTCGGGAGGATGTTCTGTGCAGCAGCAGGGGAGGGTCCTCCACCTGAACCTGTAAACTCGAGGCCTTCTTGTGTAGATTGCAGTTGATGGCATTTGGCCTTCCTCCTGTTGTCTGTAATGTTATTTTGGCGGCCAGGTGGTCTACTACCAAGACCATATCTCCTGCTGGTGGAACAGATTTGTAAAATATTGTACAGAAAGATCTATTGATCCTCTTTCTGTTTCCCTTTCTCACCTCTTGTTTCTCTTGACCCTTGCTGAGCAGGGCTGTGCTCTGGGCACTCTTAAAGGGAGGGAAATTCAGGTATTTCTAAAAAGTGGTCTAAACAACAAAAGAGTTTGCCTTCTCAAGAGAAGAGCTAGCGTGGAGAATCAAATTTGATTCTTATAAAGCCCTCACTCACCAACCTGGTTGGTGACATGCTTCATCATCGGGCCCCACCAGGAAGGTCGAATACCTCCCTGATGTGCTTCAACGCCAGAATTACTGCGGAGCAGGTTAAAGTGACAAGTGCACGTGAATGTGAAGTGATTTAAAAATGACTAGGCTGTATCCGAAAATGATTTTATTCGCCGGTCAGTCAGGCACAAAATAAAAACAATGTGAGTGATGTGATCGCTGAAGAAATTGGTCAGCTAAATCTCACTATGTGTGGTCAACATGTTTCTGCCTTTATGATGCTACTAGCTAGGCATTCGTCAGGACCAAGGTGAAGACCCCGGCGGTATGAGCACGCTAAGGCTCACCCTAACCTGGAGGTCAGATGCGTGAAAAAGTAGGAAAAAGAATCTTTAAAAACCTACTATGATTGCGGGATCCTTCTTACTTTTTGGAACCCGCAGATCTCTGAAATAAAAGAACAAGAACGAACAAACACACAGACATAAGTATATTCAGTAAGCATGTGGTCATGGGACGTTCATTGTTCCAATTTCAGCAAACAAAAGTGCTCTTCTCGGAGTGCACCGAAAACTATATCTCAAGGAGCTGTCGTGCAATAGTGAGATATGCATGTGCACATATTTTAGAAAGTTATTGAAAGTGGCAAAAGCTGGAACCACAATAAACATAGAAGGTGTCACATTAAGCGCTATTTTTACTTACACGCCTATTGTGACGTGGAAAGCCACAGGGCGTCAAAATCAGAAAACGCTAACGTGACTACAACGAGCTCATCCAAGCGGAATTGTCAAAAAAGGAAGGAATGTCTTACACATAGGGTGATCACTAAACACACCCTGGGTCTCGGGAGGGGGGTGGTGGCTGAATGGCACACCCTATAGAAAGGTAGATATAAAACAGGAGATGCATAAATACATAGATATGAAGTTCGGTCCCGCAACAGCAGGCGGTCACTTATCTGTGTAGTAGGGCTGCTCGAAGGAACACTCACGCCGAGAAAGCCAGACACCCACTTGGTACCTGGTTGAACCCTCTGAAAACCGGACCCCGTCGATAGAGAGGCCGGTGTTCCACATGTTTATATAGGGGGAACACAGCCAAGAGCCTCGGTTTGAGCGTCAGTGTCCCGGGAGAGCCCTAATTGCTACGTCATTACGTATACGGCAACAAAGGGGCCAATCAGAATGAAGTAAAGGTAAATCACTTGGCCCGCAGCGTCAGCAGAAAAGGCTGGGACGCTGACTTTAGTAATAGCGGTGCGGAAAAAACCGGCAACAAAACTTTGTCAAAGGCAAATCGTTTTAGGTCTTTTTGGAATTTAATCACTTTCGATTGGGTTAAACCGTCCTTATAATCAGTGATGTCTTTATTAACTTCGTCTAGTTTTTTCTTGAAGCCTGTTAAGGTGGTTTTAAAATGGTTTTCCGTCTGTTGGATTTCAACCATCAAGGCTTCTGAAAGTCGCAAAGCTGTCTTAATGATTAGAACAAGCCAGTCGCGTGTACAATGCCACGCGATCATTGCCCATTCTTTTCTAAATACAGCATCCTCTAGGAAGATACGAGGTGCATTAGTTACCAGAAGCCCTCTTGGTGCTGTGTTTGTGCGGAGATACTCGGTAAGGATGGTCCCGTGTAAGATTGTCCTAATTCTATTTCGTTTCTGTTCTGACAATTTTTCCCACTCACTGGTGTGAGTGATAGCTTGTGAGATGGTAGGGTCAGCAAACATAGATGGGCCCGCTAAAATAGCATCAACCTCTGAAATAGAGTAGAAAGCAATTAACAAACATTGGAGAATAATCACTAGTAGTAACCGGTTATGGGAGAAACCTCTTTTTTCCTTCAAAAGGGGCCGCAGTCTCAGGGACTCATTGGTCCACACACGACCCAAAATTGAGACACTGATTGGCAATCCTTCCATAACTACGGCTTGGGGTTTACCTAGAATAGTGGGTCATTTCCCTTGCGCCAACTGTAGTATTTGTCATCTGACTGCACACACAAAGGTCCTCAATCTTGAACCAGGCAAAACGTGGACACAGCGCACTCACACCAACTGCAATTCCACAAATGTGGTATACTTGATCACCTGCCCTTGTGGTCTGCGTTATGTGGGGATGACGACTCGTAAGGTGAAACAACGTATTGGTGAACATAGAAGTAACATCCGATGCAGGAGAATAACAACCAAACTTAGCGAACATTACATACACCATAATCACACCACTAATGACTTACAGTGGACAGTCATTGAACAGGTGACCGCATGTAGAAACATACCGCAGTCTCTGTTTGAGAAAGAACAGAGGTGGGTCTATCGTCTGGGCACAGATAAAGAGGGGCTGAATGATCATATTCCCTGGAGTACAGTACTCAGAACTTAGTTCCAATTTTTTCTGTACAGCCGCATGACCCCCACAGAGTGTGTACTGTTCAGACACTCCCTGTTGACAATATCTGATACACCACCTGACACATTCTACCATCTATAGAAGTGTTTCACATTTTTAAGAACTGGTATAGGCACATGACATGACAAGCAAGCGTGTGGTTTTGCTGCTAACCAATACCCTTTATCCTGTCTTCACTTTGTATGATAGCACAGCTGGCATTTGACTTAGCGTCCCTATCGCTTGTGAATAAAGTTTTGTTGCCGGTTTTTTCCGCACCGCTATTACTAAAGTCAGCGTCCCAGCCTTTTCTGCTGACGCTGCGGGCCAAGTGATTTACCTTTACTTCATTCTGATTGGCCCCTTTGTTGCCGTATACGTAATGACGTAGCAATTAGGGCTCTCCCGGGACACTGACGCTCAAACCGAGGCTCTTGGCTGTGTTCCCCCTATATAAACATGTGGAACACCGGCCTCTCTATCGACGGGGTCCGGTTTTCAGAGGGTTCAACCAGGTACCAAGTGGGTGTCTGGCTTTCTCGGCGTGAGTGTTCCTTCGAGCAGCCCTACTACACAGATAAGTGACCGCCTGCTGTTGCGGGACCGAACTTCATATCTATGTATTTATGCATCTCCTGTTTTATATCTACCTTTCTATAGGGTGTGCCATTCAGCCACCACCCCTCCCGAGACCCAGGGTGTGTTTAGTGATCACCCTATGTGTAAGACATTCCTTCCTTTTTTGACAATTCCGCTTGGATGAGCTCGTTGTAGTCACGTTAGCGTTTTCTGATTTTGACGCCCTGTGGCTTTCCACGTCACAATAGGCGTGTAAGTAAAAATAGCGCTTAATGTGACACCTTCTATGTTTATTGTGGTTCCAGCTTTTGCCACTTTCAATAACTTTCTAAAATATGTGCACATGCATATCTCACTATTGCACGACAGCTCCTTGAGATATAGTTTTCGGTGCACTCCGAGAAGAGCACTTTTGTTTGCTGAAATTGGAACAATGAACGTCCCATGACCACATGCTTACTGAATATACTTATGTCTGTGTGTTTGTTCGTTCTTGTTCTTTTATTTCAGAGATCTGCGGGTTCCAAAAAGTAAGAAGGATCCCGCAATCATAGTAGGTTTTTAAAGATTCTTTTTCCTACTTTTTCACGCATCTGACCTCCAGGTTAGGGTGAGCCTTAGCGTGCTCATACCGCCGGGGTCTTCACCTTGGTCCTGACGAATGCCTAGCTAGTAGCATCATAAAGGCAGAAACATGTTGACCACACATAGTGAGATTTAGCTGACCAATTTCTTCAGCGATCACATCACTCACATTGTTTTTATTTTGTGCCTGACTGACCGGCGAATAAAATCATTTTCGGATACAGCCTAGTCATTTTTAAATCACTTCACATTCACGTGCACTTGTCACTTTAACCTGCTCCGCAGTAATTCTGGCGTTGAAGCACATCGGGGAGGTATTCGACCTTCCTGGTGGGGCCCGATGATGAAGCATGTCACCAACCAGGTTGGTGAGTGAGGGCTTTATAAGAATCAAATTTGATTCTCCACGCTAGCTCTTCTCTTGAGAAGGCAAACTCTTTTGTTGTTTAGACTACAATTTGGGGGATCAAGAGTGTTCCTTCTAAAAATTCCCTCTCTCTCCTATTGTTTATAGATTTCTAAAAAGTGCCCTCACACACCCCGAAGGATGTCATGCTTCATCTTTGAGCCTGCTCCTCGTCGGGTCGGAGCTGCAATGCCCGACGGGCACCCGCGAAGGGGCTCTTTGGCGGAGATCTTTTTTTGATGAAGCCGTATGGTGTGTGCGGGTGTGTGGGCTGGGTAGTGCAATGAGTGTGTGGGTGATTTGTAAAATAGATCTAGGGCAACCCTTTCTAATAATTTTATTCCTGGGGGGCACTAGCCTAATTAAAAAAGAGTGACCCTGAGTGGATGTAATGGTCCTACAGGGCCTGTGTGGTGTATGTGGTTGGCATGCTTCATGCCAATGGTAGCCCCTAGCGGGTCTAGTGGCACTTCATCAGGACCGTATTTAGGAAAATTGTTCAACTCTAGCACTATCGCAATGCTGGTTCAAGAATTCGTATGTTGTGCTGGTAACCAGACTTGCAGTGAAGACCCAGGTCCTAGTTGGCCTAGCGATCTGAGTCCTGAAGCAGGGAAGGGAAGGGGATAGGAAATAAAAACAAGGACAACAGTAGACCTAGATTAGGAGATTATTTAACACCAAGGTCATGGCAGTGTGGCTACATCCTGAGTGTCCAGGCTTATCTATCACCACGAGTGAGCTAGGCCAGGGGCACCTGATAATTACGGTGTCTATGGTGCGTAAAACACCCATATTGTGCTTATATAGGTGATTAGCAAGTTGTCGTAACGAGGAATAGTGCGTCCACGTGTTAAAAACAGGCACCATGGCAAGGATACAGCCATAAGGGTAATTAAGATGTCTAGTGTTATCATGGTGGCAAGGACCACTCGACTGTCGGTAGACTATCCTTGTCGTAAAGCATGCTCTTAATTGATTACGTTGCAATAAGATCGTGACGAGCATCGTGCAAACAATGAGCCAACCGAACTCACAGACACACAACATATAGTATTCGTTATAAATCGCCCACAGTTGAAAAAGTTTCTCTGTGTGACCAAGTATAGGTGTTAAACCCTGTGCATTCAACAATTCCCTTGGTTATTCCTATACAAGTAAGCACACAGAGCACCCCGAGTGAAGGCATGCTTGAGATATTATTCGTCGTGGTGATCACAGGCAGCAGCGAAAAACAAATATGGCCAAACGCGCATGATCATGACCTGTACCTGCGCGCAGTATCGGATAGTAAACTCACCCCTGGTAAAATGGGTCTGATCTGACGGGGCGTATGACAGAGCACTTCGTTGCTCTGACCTTAAAAAAATAGAGTAAATACGCCGAGCGTGTAGTCAGTGAACGCGGCAAAGCGTAAAAACTTACCGGCGTAGTTGCTTGCTGGCCGGTAATGATTTCAGGAAAAAGGGAAGAAGGAAAATCTACTTACAACAGAGTGGCGCGGCAACTAGCTCAAGTCCTACCCTTGCTCTGTTTCCCGTAGGGAGTACTTACGGGGGCGCGGTATTTGTTATTTGGAATGCTATGACGTGCATGAACAAAGTGGCTAGACCGTCAACTGTGTCGGCCATCTTGGAGGGAGATTTTATTAATGTTCGTTCCGTGGACAAAGCTGAAGTGTAGCTGCTTAACTCCAGAGGTAATAGAGTTTCTGGAATTTCGGTCAATGAACTTAACCCATTACCCCCTAACAGTTGTAACTACTGAAACACAAGGTGAAAGGGGTGTGATGGGAGCGTGATGATCGCGCCTGTGGTATTCTTGAATTGGCGCATGGGAGAGGACCAAGCATGCTCCAAACATATGTATAGCACTAAAGTGAAGGATGGCATTACGTGTAGGTGCCGTACATCCCATTTGTAATGTGAGGTCATGACATGTTTCACAGTGGGCTAATGATGTTAAGGTGGCATGTCAGAATGGGGGCGTGGCCAAGATGGCGGCAAGAGCGGACGCAGAGCTCAGAGCTCCGCTCTATGCCCGCCGGAAATATCCTTTTCCCCCTTTGCCTGGCCCAACATTCTTCACAGGTATCGGAGCGGGAGGACACCGACGCCCGACCCTGCAGTTTTCGGAGCTATTGGAGGCTCCACGGGACCGATACGAGCTTCGGTCCCTGGCTGCGCGATCGGGAGTGCTCCTGAGGTTCGGAGCTTCCTGACGAGCCGGAGGCGGCTCGGCGCGGGCCATGTTCCGTTCACAAGGTGCGCGAGCCTGCCCCCTTCCATAATTGTGGACTCGGCAGCCTGTGCCCCGGGCCCTAGTTCGAGACGCCCGCGGTCCCCGGCCCGAGGTGGGCTGCGAGACCCGGGACGCCATTTTAGGCCGGGCGACCTGCTACAGCTGGACCTGCCACGGAGGAGCTGCGGGCCCGTTAAGCCTGGCAAAACGTTGACAATCCTCATCTAGATGTGGTGAGTGGATGCCTGCGGGCCCCCCCCTCACAGATCTCGGAGAGAGTGGAGTGAGTCGCGGCTGGACTCCTGAGCCTGCGCACCCCGGTCCATGGTGCGCAGTGAAACCGAGGCCACCATTTTGTGATGGGCACGGTCGTGGTGGACTGCCCCGAATTGGAGGGAACTTTGGGACCAACAAGAACCGGCTGGCCAGTTGTAGACTCTCTCATGTGGGAGGAGGGGGTACACCCGAATCCCTGGCCCCTCTTTTCAATTCAGGAGTGAGGGAATTGAACCGGAACCAGGCTCATGTATGTACTGATGTATATGAGAGGAACCTTGTGAGAGATGTGTGCCCCTAGGTGAACTGTTGCCCGTCCACATCTCCCTGCGGGGTGCAGGAGGGCACTTACGACAATAACAAGTGCGTTGGCAGGGGTCTGAGCGGGGTGTGACTGGGGGACTTACGTGACCCTTGTATTCTGGACTCACCACTGATACCATAGTGGGTAGGACACCTTGGTCATAGCACGATCGCAAGATCTGGTGTTGTGGAGACCCACGGCGTGGGACGCCTTGAACACGGATAGACACATGTCTCTACCCTGACCACCTGTGACGCCCCAAACATTTGTCCACACACCTCATCTTGCACCCCAACTCTTGGCTACCCCGATCTCCGGCCGTACACATAAACCAGCAGCCGGCCTGTTATCTCCCACAGATGACATTATGGGTAAACCCAGGGCAGAGAAGTCCCAGGCGCAACCTCCGCAGGTGGAACCTGCGTCCTCCGAACACAGAAATATGGACCCCACACGGCCTTCTGCTCAGGGAGATCGCAATGATCACTCGCATCGCTTTGATGAACTACTAGCGGCAATACTCAACATTAAAACCACTTTGGGCACAAAAATTGACTCCCTCAGCATTGATATGGGGTACTTGTGGGAGGACCACAAGAAATTGAAGGGACGAGTGGACTAAACTGAATCCGCATTGGCGTCAATACGACCCACGGTGAGCACGGCGACCACCCAACTGCAATCCCTCCAACAGGAGGTGGACTTCCTTAAGGCGCGCGTGGAGGACCAGGAAGGGCGTTCGTGCCGAAATAACGTACGTGTCGTGGATCTTCCTCAGCGAGCGGAAGGCCCCAACATGGAGCTCTTTCTTGAAGACTGGTTCTCATGAGATGTCCTACAGGGCAAGATGTCGAAGTTCTTCTCAATTGAGCGGGCACACAGGGTCCCAGGGGGCCCCCCTCGCCCGGGTGCTTTTCCTAGACCGGTGGTGGCCAGATTCTTTAATTATCGTGACAGGGACCATGTGCTACAGATCACTAAGGCCAGGGGCCCTTGGCAAGTCGACAACGCCACAATTCACATCTACCCAGACTACACCCTGGCTGTGCAACGCCGCCGCTCTTCGTACTTGGAGGTCAAGAAGTGTCTGAAGGACCACGATATCCAATATTCCCTCCACTATCCAGCACGTCTCCGTATCCGCCACAAGGAGGGAACAGTCTTCTGTAATACACCCGAGGAGGCATGGACCTGGATTGATCAACAGGGTCTGGCACATGATCCCCCTGCATTATCGACGGATTTCCTCAACCATGGACATTAGTTGCAGCACAAAGGGGCCGGGGCAGGAATCGGTTGCGCCGCCCAACGAAAGCACAAGCGGCCCAGGAACAGGTGCAGGCCATTAAAACGGCAGAACATTTGGGCTCCCCTGATTCTTCTTCTCCTAGACAGGATTCGGACTCTGATACACTTATGGACCGCACGTTGCAGCTCACGACCTCGCAGCTCAAGGCGTTGGCGGGGGGCGGCCCGGCCCTCACCCCACAAACAGCAGAAGCATTGGGCTGATGACTCCGAACTCAGAATTGTTCTCCGTTGTAATGGCCGGTCAACCTACACACGCCTGCTGAGTGCCAGACTGAGTCACGGGAGGCGGCAAAGACACTGTACTCAAACTCTGCAATACCCTCCCCAACGAGTGATAAGTAGCTGATATAGCAACTCATTTGTTCTTCTTTGTTTTATGTTGTAATTTGTGTTTTATTAGACCTGCAATTTAGTGTGAATGGCCCATTGCCCGTTGGCAACCACGCCTGGGATGGGAAGTTGGGGAATCTCTGGTTATTATGTTGATCTCTATCCATGTTTGCAAATTACGGGGTCAGGAGCTGGACTATACTTGGGTCATGTTGCATGGGGATGTGGGTACATTAGAGGGGGTAGAGATTATCAATCAATGTTGGGCTACGCACCGTGTTCTACCCTACGATTACGTAGATGGCACATGGGGATTATTCTCTTTTGACCTGGAATGTGAGGGGGCTAGCGGGAGGCACTAAGCGACACAAAGTATATCAATACCTGCGCAGTCATGGGTTCACGTTTGCATTGCTGCAAGAGACACATCTTACTGCATTGACATTAGCATAACTCCGTAAGCGTTGGCGGGGCACGGTCCTGGGCACGACATACTCTGGATACGCCAGAGGAGCGCTCATATGGGTTGCTCCGGGAACTCTACTACAAATTACACATTCCAGGGTGGACACACAGGGCCGTTTCGTTACCATGGAGGGTCTCCTGAATGGATCCCCCCTGGTGTTAGTTTTTCTTTACGCACCGAATTCGGGACAATCCAACTTTCTACAAACACTCACACCATCCTTGATTACAGACCCCACAGTCCCCACGTACTGGGGAGGCGATTTTAATGGGGGTATGGAACCTTGACTTAGATCGTTCTCGACCCCTCTTGTTAGGGCACAATCTATTAAACTAGCGCACCACATGTCGGAATGGGCGTCCAATACACAGGTCCATGATGTATGGCGCAGGTTACATCCCCAGACACGCACTTATTCCCATTATTCGGCACTACACGATTTGTACACACGGATAGATACAGTGTTTTGCTCGGATACCGCTCTTCAAAGTGTAGTGCATGCTGCTTATCTGGTGAGTGCACTTTCTGATCATGCCCCGTTACAACTGAACTTGACTTGGGGCGTGAAGCGTCCCGAGATCTCGACCTGGCGCCTGCCCGGCACAGCGCTTGCCGATTCATCCTACCGGGCCACCCTTTTAGAGTCCATCACATCATACTTTAGGGAGAACGAGGGGACTGCCTCGTCAGCAGGAGTAGAATGGGATGCCTTTAAGTCTGTTCTCAGAGGGCATGCCATTAAGACCACGTACAGTGCCCGCAAAACATTGGCTGACGCACTCAGCACACACGAGTTAACGATCCAGAGTTGCGAGCAGCGTATCCCAACTGATCCCCAGATTGGCCCCTCACTCGCCCAGGCTCGCTTAGCATATAGAAGTGCGATGGATGACCTCTATGCGTTAGATTATAGAACGTATTTGGCGCGTAGACATAGAGAGGGTGATAAGGCGGGGAGGCTGCTGGCATGGCTACTGCGATCTGACACTGCTCAGCCCCCTATTACTGCCATATACATGACTGCTGGGATCCTGGTAAATACGCAGGCTGCCATCAACCAATCACTCTACGAATACTATACAACGTTGTATACGGCCCTGGCCACACAGGACCTTACCTCCATTCAGGAATTCCTCGCGGAGATACAACTCCCACAGGTCACCCCAGCTCACTATGATGTCCTAGAAGATCCCATTGCACTTGATGAGATCACAGACGCAATTAGACAGTTGGCATCGGGCAAGACACTGGGGACGGATGGGTGGCAGCGGAATTCTATTCCACCTTCTCCGCGCAGTTAGCGCATAGGCTTGCCAAGGTGTACACTGAGGCCTACGAGGCAGGCGTGTTACCACCCACTATGAGGGAAGTGACGCTGGTTATTCTACCTAAACCTCCAAATGGCCTCATATCGACCCCTGTCTGTGGAATAAAAAGCCTTTTTAGGGGCTCACTGATGCACCTGGTCCTTAAACCAACAAAGAAGAGATTGGCACGGAAGCTGGAATATCAAAATAACAAGTTTATTAACCTCACATGAGGGAGACTGTATCAATACGGTACACTCAGGCCACTGTATGAGGCAGTCCATGGAGTACAGACACCATGGGTCTTTTATGCCCAGTTTATAGCTGAGTTAGCATGTAGACTCAAAAAGAGGCGGTACAAGTATACACATGAATAGCTATTACACATATAAGGACCAACAGAAAATACTTAGTCAACAAAGTAGGAGGAATAACAGAGTTGCTGACATCAGTTAAAATAGCCTGACAGTTACTCTAAGAGCAGGTGCATTCTAGCAGCTACAGGCCTTTCTGAGCATGTGCAGTGCTCTGGCTCAGTACTGAAGGAGTTAATTATAGTTCCTGACTCAAGTGAAATACAAGAGCAGGCAACAGTGAAGAGGGAGAAAGCACATGGCGAGCACATGGCTAACTAAAATGGCTGCCAAAAACAAAATGGCTTCAGCTGATGCTAACAGCGATTTCAGCTAGTTTCCACATGTCGATGCTGAATGTCGATTACAAGGTCCTGGGGAAATTATTAGCGCATAGGTTAATCATCACTGTTCCCCTGCTGGTCCATGAAGACCAAAATGGCTTCATTCCAGACCGCAACACAGGACTGAATCTACGACGGCTGTTTGCACTACTGGATTGGGCACGGAGTGAGGAGGAGCGGCCTTGGGTCGCCTCCCTAGACACAGAAAAGGCATTTGATACCTTAAGTTGGGCATACCTTGAGACGACATTGGCGGGGTTTGTCATCGGCCCTAATTTCCTACGATGGATTAGGCTCTTATATTTTAAACCACAGGCTAGGGTGAAGACAGGTCGCACCTTTTCACTGCTTCTATCGATAGCGAGGGGGACGCGCCAGGGCTGCCCCTTGTCGCCGATCCTTTTCGCCTTGGCCATGGAGCCATTGGCGTGCAAATTGCGGCAACGAGTTAGAGACTGGGGCCTACAGGTAGATCAACGATGGCACATCGTGTCATTATACGCGGACGACGCGTTAATATATCAGCGCGGCAAAGTTGAGATACTGCAATCGATTATGGCCCTCCTAAATGTGCACGCAAGTATCTCCGGACTTCAGGTCAATTGGACTAAGTCGGTGGTGTTTCCAATGTCACCAATGACACCGGCACAAAGACAAATGGCGCCAGATACTCCGTTGAAGTGGGCATTCGACACCTTTAAATACTTGGGGGTCCAGATTTACCACCTAGAATCAGATACGGTAGATGGGAACCTCGGCAGGGCCATAACGCGTGCCCGATCGACCCTCCCGTTCTGGATGGGTCTTCCTCTGTCTCCAATGGGCCGGGTGGCTATGTCCAAGATGTTGGTCCTCCCCCGCCTTTTGTACTTTTTCTGCACACTCCCATACCGCCTACCTCGGAGAATCTTCCGGGACCTGGAGTCACTACTGGTATCTCTGATATGGGGAAACTCGCGGGCCAGAGTGGCGCTACGTAAATTATACCTGCCATTGTCGGAGGGCGGCCTGGGCGCTCCAAATTACGAACGATATTTTTTTTGATAAACAAATTTTTATTGTTTTACATCGTATGAAACAACTCAGCAAGTACACGATGGACCCAAAATCAGTGACATTTTGATAGTGAACGTATCCCACACTCCCGCACTCCATGAAACCTGCACAGATAACAATGACGAAACAAATCATTCCGAGCCTTCTACCGTACCCAGCCATTTCCCCCACACCCGTCGATATTTCTTCGGGCACCCTCTTGCCATGTAAAGGGCCCTCTCCTGGGTCGCACACCAGTCCACCCCCCGTCGCCACCTCCCTATGTCCGGCGGTTCAGGATTTATCCATGCCGCCGCTATGTCCCGCTTTGCCACCATCATGGCTGTATTGAAAAATAATTTGTCGTTCCGGGACCCATCCAGCCCATCCAGGATTCCCAGTATGGAGTGCCGCGGGTCATGAGGAACCTCCCAACCCAGGACCTCCGTTAGCTCCCCCTCAATTGCCCCCAAAATCTCTCCAGCCGGGGGCAGGACCAAACCACATGGAAGAAGTCAGCCGGGGCATGGGTGCATCTCGCACATGACGCATCAGGACGCAGGCCCGCTCGATGCAAGCGCAGGGGAGTAAGGTAAGCGGCGTGTAAGTAGTAAAGTTGGATCAGCTTAAGTTTAGCAGAAGTGGTGACCGTCTTGGGTGCCATAAGTGCATCACGCCAGTCCACCTCGTCGAGGGGGCCCACCCATTCCACCCACTGGTCCTTCAACTTGTCCAGGGAGGGGAAGTATTGTTGACTAGGGTGCGGTATATGCGGGAAATGCCCCCTTTACCTAAATCTCCCAGCATTGTCTGCGCCTCTGTGTTCGGGGAGCCGTGTGTCGTCCGCAATGTGTATCCGGAGTGCATGTCTCAGCTGTAAATACTTGTAGAATTGAGAGGAGTGTAAGGAGTAACGGGCTTGGAGCTCCAGAAAGGAAAGCAGGTGGCTTGTAGCCCATACATCCCCCAGCTGTGTAATTCCAATGAGATCCCACGATTTAAACCCCTGCAACCCACTAACTTCCCGGAGCCAAGCCCCCTGCCAAAGGGGTGTACACCGAGTGAACCTACGCGTCCACCCAGTATGACGCAGCGAGGCCCGCCAGGCCAGGAACACGGAACGGTAGCTGGGTTGGGATTGTCTTCCCGTACAGCATCGATTGAATGGCGGGTAGACCCAGCTCGCTCAGCTCGAGCCTGTAGGCCGGATCGGACCAGCCCCCGTTGAACCAGTCGTGAACCACCAGGAGACGCGCAGCCAGGAAGTAAAGGTATAGGTTCGTCATCCCCATTCCCCCGTCGAAGGAGGGGATCCGACAAGTAGACAGAGCCAGGCGTGCCCTACCCCCGTTCCAAAGGAACCTGGTGGTTATACTGTCCAATTCCCGGAACCAAGGCCTGGGGAAGCAGAAAGGAGTATTCTGGAGGACGTAAAGAAATCTGGGGAGGATCATCATTTTAAACAGGGCGACCCTCCCCAACGGGTTGAGGGGAAGAGTCTTCCACTTATGGAGATCTTCTTTGGCCTTTTTAACAACTGGGGCAACATTGAGCGCCCAACCCAGTTTGGGAAGGAGAGTGATCCACAGCCCCAAGTACTTAAGGGATTGTCTCCGCAGCGGTATGGTGGACTGCCAGTCATAGCATTCCCTAGAGAGGTGCAGAGGAACCAGGACGGACTTCCCAGGGTTCAGTCTAAGCCCGGAGGCCTGCCCAAAGTGTTCTAGGGTCTGGAGACATCGTGGCCCCGAGGAGGCCGGATCGGCCAGGAAAATCAGAACGTCGTCCGCATAAAGTGCGATCTTGTCCACCTCTGCACTCGGCCCGCACCAGAGCGGCCAGGGGCTCCATAACCAGGGCGAATAGCAATGGAGAGAGAGGACATCCCTGTCTAGTGCCTCTGTGAATAGGGAAGGCTTCTGACAGTACACCGTTGACCAGCACACGCGCTCGCGGGTGGGCGTAAAGGACCTGAACCGACGCTCTAAATCGAGGCCCAAAACCCAATTCGGTCAGCACATCCTGCAAATACGTCCAATCCACCGAATCAAACGCCTTTTCAAAATCGATGGACAGGAGAGCCAAGTACGGAGTTAGCAAGTGCCTGTGGGCTAGAGCCAGTTGCAGCCTCCGGAGGCAGTGACGGGTCCCGCGTTGAGGCATGAAGCCACATTGATCTACGTGGACCAGGGAAGCCAAGTAGGGCTTCAAACGCTGAGCCAGAATGGCGGCGTACAGCTTAATCTCTGTATTGAGGAGCGAGATAGGACGATAGTCCGCACAATGACGCGAAGGGGGCTGGGATTTCGGGAGGACCACAATGGTGGCAATGTCAGTTTCTGGCGGGAAGGAGCCCCTCTCCACCGCCTCCTGAAACAAAGCGGCCAGACGGGGCACTAAAATTTCGCGGTACACCGCGTAATACTCCTGGGGAAGGCCATCGGGGCCCGGAGTCTTGCCCGAAGAGGCAGAGGAGATGGCCCCTCGATTTCTTTCAAAGAAATGGGCCGTTCCAAATCCTTCTGGGCAGCCGTCTCCAGGTAGGGAAGACGTACCTTACCCCGGTCAAGGAGATCAGAGAGCGAGAGGGCCGGGACACGTGCTGCATATAAACATCGGTAATAGGTGGCAAAGGTGTTGGCCATCGCCGTAGGGGCGCAGTGCACCATTCCTGCCTCATCCGACACTTCTGAGATAATGCGGCTCGCCCTGGGGTAGGTGGCTAGCCTGTGCAGGATCGTGCCATTCTTATCCCCCCAGCCATAGATTCGCGCTACCGACGACCTCCATAGGAGCTTGGCAGCGTCCAAAGATAGCTGTTTAATTTCATCCCGCAGATGAGCAAGTTGTCGGGCCTGGGCGGCATCATTAGACAAGGATACTAGTTGTTCCAAGCGAAGCGCCTGCGCTTCTCTTGAGGAAATTTCTTGCAGTTGCACCGGCCTTTGGTTCTTGAGCTGTCCCTTCGCGACCCCCGGATAGTCGCCTTTCCGGCCTCCCACAAGGTACCCGGCGAGGCCACGGATCCGTCGTTGGTGCGGAAGTAATGCCTGAGTTCCGTCCCCACCACCTGTTTAAAGTCTTTGTCTTGGAGGAACCAAGCGTTCATTCTCCATGTTTGACGGGCTGAAGGAGGGGGAGTCCCTGTACTAAGAAGCACTGGAGAATGGTCAGAGATACCTCGCGGTAGGATGCGGACATCTACAACCCCTGAGCACTCAGGTGCAGAGACAAAGACCGCATCTATGCGTGCCTGTGTTCGGTGGGCCGCGGAGGTGTGTGTAAATTGCAGGGTGTGGGGATGCCATATACGCCATGTATCGCAGAGTCCCAGCGATTCGGACCAGTTCTGGAGTTGCTTCGCCTGCGTTTTGCGGGAGATGGAAGGAGGACCTGTGGTGTCAAGGGCCGGGGAGGAAACAGCGTTAAAATCGCGTCCCACAATCATGGTGCCCAATGGCATATTGTTCATCAGAGCGGCGGTCTGGGTGAGCGTAGGTGTGAGCATCGATGGGGGGGCATAAACGGAGATCAGATTGATGGGGGAGCCAGCCAGGGAGCCGCAAACTGCTACAAAGGACCCCTGCGGGTCGTGAGTCACCTGGGAAAGGACAAGGGGCAGATTGCGCCTCAGGAGAATTGCCACCCCGCGGGAGCCCCTAGAGAAGCCGGAGTGCCATATTCTATCGTATCCATAACGCGCCAGGAAGGGACACTGATTCCCAAGGAGGTGTGTTTCCTGAAGCATGAGTATGTCTATATGGAGGCGTTGTGCATACCGCAAGACCGCCGTGCGCTTATGTCGATCAAGAAGACCATTAACGTTCCACGACAGCACGTGGAGAGATGCCCTAGGCGTAGTGTTAGCAGTCATGTCGGGAGGTCACTACTGTGGAGTGCATAGTCAAACCGGGGTGCGTGAGCGTGTGTGGGAGTCCGCAAATGTAGGGGCCGTCGCATGCAGTAGGGGCATGCGCGTTTCTTGCATAGGAAACATATGTCATTTCGTGGTTGCTGAAACAAAAGACAAACAAAATAGAAACATAACAGGAAAAACTTCCCCAAACCTCCCCCTCCCCCCACCCTACACTTCGATAACGGAAGCATCTGTCGACCCCCCATATGAACAATACCAAACTACAACGTTCGTATTTGGGTGCGTGGAGGACCCCTCCAGAAGATCGGATCAGCAATGTATCGGCATTAGAACTGAATGTTACACTTGTAAGTCTACCAGTGGCAGCGAGCCCCAGCGCGGCGGCGACCCGCCCCAGCAGTCAATGGACGGCACACTAAGCCCACCAGGCCTTCAAAGAGTCGGAGTGCGAGAAAGGTCCGAGTCTGGTTTGGGTGAGCCCACCCGGGACGGCGATGAGGTCGGTCCAGGCCGGTCTTCGGCGGAGCAGTGCCTGCCGCGTGGTGGAGAGCCCGACCCGCTGGAGGAGTCCCGGGACCCCCGGGCCGCCATGCTCAGGGATCTAGGTATTGTCTGCGATTGGCGCCCTTTACGAGATTGTGTTCGGCGCCGGCGCCTGCGTCCCGGCAACCCAGGCCCCGCGGCAGGGGCATTCCCTTGTCGGAGAGGGCGTTCCTCCGTCAGCCATGTCCATGCTGCCTGAGGTGACTCAAAGAACTGAATTTGGCCTTGGAAGATAACACGTAGGCGCGCAGGAAATTGGAGCTGATATTGTAGGCCTAGGGCCCGCAACTTTTGTTTTACATTTGTGTAGGAGCGCCGAAGTTCCTGCACCTCCCTGGTGTAGTCTGGGAATACCATAATGTTATGATTTTGGAACTGGAGGGGCCCCTTCTCTCGTGCCGCCCGCAGGATAGCGTCCCGGTCTTTAAAGTTAAGGACTTTTAGGATGAGGGGGCGCGGCGGAGCCCCTGGAGGAGGCCTGGGCGCCAGGGACCTGTGGGCTCTCTCCACCACGAACCAGGACGAGAGGGCGTCCTTGGGCATCCAGGATGTAAACCAATCTTCGACGAAGGTGGCTGCCAGTCCCCTCTCCGCCCCTTCGGGAAACCCCACCAGGCGGAGGTTATTACGGCGGGCACGATTTTCAGCGTCCTCGGCCCGCCGGTGGAGCTCCTTAGTGTGAGTGCTGAGGTGGGCCACTTGTTCTTTCAGCTGGGAAATGTCGTCTTCCGCGGTGGATATGCGGGATTCAGCCTCAGTCAGCCTCGCCGTAGCATTACGGAGGTCCTGCCGGAGAAGGGACACGTCCACCTTGACCTCTCCAATCTTCCCCTCAACGGATGCCTGTGAGGTACTGATGGCCTGAAGGATGGTGGCAAGGTCCCTCTCTTGGGGAGGGGAAGGCCCCCATCAGCCCCTCCAGGGGGAACCTGTTCCGAGGTAGTGAAGCGGTCCATTTTGGTCTGCGTAGGAGCTGGCGCGGATTTCGCGGCCCTGTCTCTCCCCATGGCCGGCGGTAACTCCACTCGCCAGTGGAGTAACAAAGTTTATATGTATGGAAGGAACCCACCACAGGCTCGGAGATCTTGCCAGGGAGCCGGGCCCCCGCCGCCGCACGGGAGAACCAGGTAATCAATCCGGGATCACGCGGGGGGCCCCGGAGCGCCACCCGAAGAGATGGCCGAATACGGTGGCTCCACCCCAGAGGCGCAGAGCACGACAGGCCCTGTCCCGTTAACCCTCCAGGCCGCGCTCCCGGCCCCGCGGACCCCACACCACATGTCCGAGGACGGGACACCCCAAGGGACCGGATCAGTAGGTGGCCGTGGGGGCGCCCAATGCCAGCTCCACCCGCCTCGCTGCCTGAGACGACAGCCGGTCACCCACTCCACACACCAGCGGGTTGATAGATCTTCCGGCCCAGCAGGAGGGCCTCACAAGAGCACAGGTTGCAGGCGTCCGGGGAGAAATGGCCCAGCTCTGCCCCGCAGGCCGCCCCCCAGCCTCGCAGCCTCAAGGGCGGTAGGATGTCCGGAATTGCCCGGGGGGGGGGCGAGGGCACAGACCCCGACACCCGCGCCGCTGCCCGACCCGACAGCCGAACCCCGGCCCCCACCTACCGGATGACTCTGTCGCCTCCACTAGCACCGCTCAGCAGGGATGGTTCCCGCCACGGCCGACAGGTCGGTCCAGGCCGCCAGCGTCAACACGAGGCAGGCCCCAGCCCACCACCTCAGAGGCAGCCAGAGAAGTCGGGCCAGGCACCGCAAAGTCCTTGTGCCAGAGGCGGAGAACTCAGCCCCGGCGAACCCTCCAGGACAGAGGGGTCACTCCCGCCGATGGGCCGTAACAAAGGCCTCAGGTGGGGGATGGCGAAGCAGGCCTCCCATGCCTGCTCCCCCGAGTGCAGGAGGCGGCCAGCAGAGCCGCGCCGGGCCGCAGCGCAGACTAGAGCAGCGCAGGCCGGCGCTGGGGGGGGGAAGCACCAGTATCAGCCCCTCGCACCGCTACCCGACAAGGTAGCCGAACCCCCGGTCTTCCCCACTCACCGGCACCTCTCCACAGGTCTCAGGGCGGTCCCCGTCGGAAGGATCAGTGGGACTGCCTCAGCTAGGGCGCTCCGGCTCCGGACGGTGTTCCCCGCGCGCCGGTCTCCCACGGGTGTCAGGCAGGCGTCCGGGTCTCCCCAGCCTCGTCCACGGACGGCGTCGTAGCTGGCGCAAAGGGCGCGGGGCCGAAGGCTCAACCCTCGAGCAAGGCCATTCGGGCAGGGCGACACACCGGAGCCAAGCCGGCCACCGCAGAGAGTCGCAGGCAGACAGTGGTGCAGCACCAGTGGCCTCACGAGGCGATGGCGCCGCAGTTATTGCTGGGCTTTGGTGGCGGCCGCCATCTTGCAGCCTCGGAGCCGCGAGAGGAGAAGGTCCGGAACCGGGGCACCGGGGGCTCAGAATCGCCTGCCAAACGGACCGGAGTGGCCCCCTCCGCACAGGAACCCACCACAGGCAGGTAGAAGGAGCGGATAACTGCCGCTGACAAGAGGATGCGAGGCGGATGACGGAGGGGTCCGGAGCACTCTTAGAGTGCGACCGCCATCTTGACGCCTCAAGCCACGCCCCCCAATTACGAACGATATTACGCTGCAGCTCAACTGCAATGGCCGATGCGGTGGCTCCCAAAAAAAGCAACCTCACTGAGATGACCATGGGAGCCATGTCCTGGGACTTCCCTACACTTTTGGAGTGGATGTCTGGAACGATTACACTGACCCAGAAGCGGCGAGGTAACTTATTAATGACAGCGGCCAGACGACACTGGTCTAGCTAGGTGATGCCCAGGAGTCGCCCAGCGCCTTACGCTCCCAGCTTGCCTTTGGAACTTCTCCCCGGCACGTACTCCTGTCATGGACGCCCGGAACTGGGGGCGTGGAGGGAGAGCGGGTTGGACGCATGGGGGGACATGTATGCGGACTCGCAGTTGCAAACATTTGAGGAATTAGTGGACGCATATGGAGTGCCAGAGGGCTCCTTTCTATTCCCTGCCTTGCTGACACGCCAATCCCTGCAAGCATGAGACACTGATCGGGCAGAGCCTACCACTTCACACCAACTACACACACTGCTCACGCACGGTCGCGGACGACGAGCCATAACAGCCATATACACTTCCATCAGATTGGACGATCCTCCTGCATTGGCGACATTGCGTGCGTATTGGGATAGTGAGCTGTCTACTACCCTGACTGACAAGCAGTGGTTGCAATGTCTTAATCAACCAAAAATTATTTCGGCCAACGTTAGGGTTACATATACTCAATTTAATTATCTTCATCACACGTACCTCACTCCCCACAGGCTGGCACGCATGTATACTACCGTCATGGACATATGCCCCAGATGTCGAGACCAGGGAGCCACATTTACACATGTGGTATGGAATTGCACTACCTTTCAAATATTTTGGTCTGAGGTGGCCACTGTAATCACAGAAGCGGCAGGCGCGCGGGTGGAGGCGGAACCCCTTCACTTCCTGTTAGGAGTCACGAGATGCAATTCGTCCCGTAAGAACCTGAACACATTTCTAGATCTCGCTCTGGGCTTGGCCAAGCGCAAGATTGCCATGACTTGAAAGGCACAAACAGGTCCCAAGATCAATGCGTGGCTACTTGACCTTCGTAGGGCATTGATCTCGGAGCGTACAAATCAACAAGAGACTGCGGCACGGGCGTTAATCCCCCCTAGGCAAACCCCTATACAATGGCAGGGTTATTTATCCGTGATTGAGACTAAACTCTCTGCGGACCCCCCCCCCTTCTTAAATTTGCTTGCTACTGCTGCGACCCATGGCTTTTCTTCCTCTTCGCTTTTTCCCCCCTTACGTCTGCATCCCCCCCTCACCCTTGATACATATACCTATGCACGGCCCATTACATCCCTACGATTACACATACGTCACTTATTATTGCACCAGACCGACAAACGCACTCCTGATGATATTTCCATGTAGAGATCGGTTCTTATTTTCTTTTTCTTTTTTATTCATTAATTCTTTTACTTTTATTCTTTGTTGTGTTCCTCTTGCTCAAGTTTATAATTTACTCTGCAATTGACTGTAGAACTGGATTTGAGGAACAAGGGCCGATTCTCTTTTTGGTACTCCTGACACAATCTGATTGCGTTCGGCTGAGCGGCGCTGCGGAGTGAAGCAGCAAGCCAGCCAGCAAAATGGACACTAAATGCCACTTAAATGAGTGTCTCCTTATACCCCGACCTATGCCATTCGATTTTATTGCTATTTTATAATGTTAAAAGCCAGATTGAATCGTCATGCAGATGTTATTGATGTTACTTTATTGAAATTAATAAAACTCATTAAAAAAAAAAAAAGGTGGCATGTCAGTATGGACGAGCACGGGAATGCTTCAGCCTGATTGCTAGCACCAGCTGCTCCGCACGCACATCCCGTGCTTGTCCATACTGACATGCCACCTTAACATCATTAGCCCACTGTGAAACATGTCATGACCTCACATTACAAATGGGATGTACGGCACCTACACGTAATGCCATCCTTCACTTTAGTGCTATACATATGTTTGGAGCATGCTTGGTCCTCTCCCATGCGCCAATTCAAGAATACCACAGGCGCGATCATCACGCTCCCATCACACCCCTTTCACCTTGTGTTTCAGTAGTTACAACTGTTAGGGGGTAATGGGTTAAGTTCATTGACCGAAATTCCAGAAACTCTATTACCTCTGGAGTTAAGCAGCTACACTTCAGCTTTGTCCACGGAACGAACATTAATAAAATCTCCCTCCAAGATGGCCGACACAGTTGACGGTCTAGCCACTTTGTTCATGCACGTCATAGCATTCCAAATAACAAATACCGCGCCCCCGTAAGTACTCCCTACGGGAAACAGAGCAAGGGTAGGACTTGAGCTAGTTGCCGCGCCACTCTGTTGTAAGTAGATTTTCCTTCTTCCCTTTTTCCTGAAATCATTACCGGCCAGCAAGCAACTACGCCGGTAAGTTTTACGCTTTGCCGCGTTCACTGACTACACGCTCGGCGTATTTACTCTATTTTTTAAGGTCAGAGCAACGAAGTGCTCTGTCATACGCCCCGTCAGATCAGACCCATTTTACCAGGGGTGAGTTTACTATCCGATACTGCGCGCAGGTACAGGTCATGATCATGCGCGTTTGGCCATATTTGTTTTTCGCTGCTGCCTGTGATCACCACGACGAATAATATCTCAAGCATGCCCTCACTCGGGGTGCTCTGTGTGCTTACTTGTATAGGAATAACCAAGGGAATTGTTGAATGCACAGGGTTTAACACCTATACTTGGTCACACAGAGAAACTTTTTCAACTGTGGGCGATTTATAACGAATACTATATGTTGTGTGTCTGTGAGTTCGGTTGGCTCATTGTTTGCACGATGCTCGTCACGATCTTATTGCAACGTAATCAATTAAGAGCATGCTTTACGACAAGGATAGTCTACCGACAGTCGAGTGGTCCTTGCCACCATGATAACACTAGACATCTTAATTACCCTTATGGCTGTATCCTTGCCATGGTGCCTGTTTTTAACACGTGGACGCACTATTCCTCGTTACGACAACTTGCTAATCACCTATATAAGCACAATATGGGTGTTTTACGCACCATAGACACCGTAATTATCAGGTGCCCCTGGCCTAGCTCACTCGTGGTGATAGATAAGCCTGGACACTCAGGATGTAGCCACACTGCCATGACCTTGGTGTTAAATAATCTCCTTATCTAGGTCTACTGTTGTCCTTGTTTTTATTTCCTATCCCCTTCCCTTCCCTGCTTCAGGTCTCAGATTGCCAGGCCAACTAGGACCTGGGTCTTCACTGCAAGTCTGGTTACCAGCACAACATACGAATTCTTGAACCAGCATTGCGATAGTGCTAGAGTTGAACAATTTTCCTAAATACGGTCCTGATGAAGTGCCACTAGACCCGCTAGGGGCTACCATTGGCATGAAACATGTCAACCATATACACCACACAGGCCCTGTAAGACCATTACATCCACTCAGGGTCACTCTCTTTAATTAGGCTAGTGCCCCCCAGGAATAAAATTATTAGAAAGGGTTGCCCTAGACCTATTTTACAAATCACCCACACACCTCATTGCACTACCCAGCCCACACACCCACACACACCATACGGCTTCATCAAAAAAAGATCTCCGCCAAAGAGCCCCTTCGCGGGTGCCCGTCGGGCATTGCTGCGCCGGCCCGACGAGGAGCAGGCCCAATGATGAAGCATGACATCCTTCGGGGTATGTGAGGGCACTTTTTAGAAATACCTGAATTTCCCTCCCTCTAAGGAACTGCATACCTCTTTACTTACATATATCATTTAGGAGCCTGTATGCTGGACCTACCTAAATAGCTCCTGGTTCCTTTTGTATAAAAAACACTCTTAAAGGGTACCTTTCGGCCTTGTCTGCCATCTTGAGGCTGCCAGAACAACCCTTCTTTATTTAAATCCCCTATTGTAAATAGATTTCTTAAGGGGCTTGTACATATGTTCCCACCTGCCCCATTCATCATGCCTCAGTGGGACCTTAATTTGGTTCTCACCTTCCTGATGTGTGCTCCATTCGAACCTCTGCACAACTGCCCCCTCGCACTGCTTACCATCAAAACAGCCTTTTTACTGGCAGTAACATCTGCCAGGAGGGTGAGCAAATTGCAGGCTCTGTCATCCAAGCCTCCTTACCTGACCATCTTCCCTGAAAAGTTGGTGCTTCACACTAGGGCCTCTTTCTCACCGAAAGTGGTAACACCATTCCACGTGGGGCAATCCGTCACCTTGTCCACTTTCTATGCTCTTCCACACCCCTCTAAAGAGGAGGAGCGCCTCCACCATCTGGACCCAAAAAGAGCATTGTCGTTCTACCTTGACCGCACTAAAGAGTTCCGGGTGGACGACCGGCTCTTCATGGGGTACTTTGGATCATAGATAGGTTGTGTGGTGCACAAGAGGACTCTCTCATGATGGGTTGTCGTCTGCATCAATATTTGCTATGCTCTGGATAAAAAGAAAGCCTCTTGAAGGCTTAAGGGCTCATTCCACCAGAGCTAAGGCTGCTACCATGGCATTGCAATGTGGAATTCCAGTTCTCAACATTTGCCAGACAGCAACGCAACATGGGGATCCCTGGTCACGTTTACCAAATACTACTGCCTGGACAGTCAAATTCGAAGGGATGGCCTTTTTGGCAGCTCTGTCCTGCAGCACTTTCTGGTCTAACCTTGTCCGCAGTCCCTCCTCTCGGGATGGTATTGCTAGGGTATCCATTCAAAGGTAAGGAATCTGCGTCTAGATGTCTCTATCAGAAGAACAAGTTACTTATCTTTTGTAAAGCCGTATCTGGTAGAGACATGATCTAGCCGCAGGTTCCTTACCAACCCACCCATCCTTTCTGCAGTGCGGACAGGTTTTTAGGGTCATAGCTGATCCCTTTCAGGACCTTAGTTGTTTTAAACACACCACTGTCCATGCACTTCATGACTCCATGCTCCCGGCGTTGAAAGTCGTGAAAAGTAACTGACGTCAGAGTGCCGAGTTGGTACCTATATCGATGACACAGGCGTCACTTCCAGCGTGGACGATGCCAATGACGTCATGCGGAACCGACCGACACCACCAACCGGCGTGCAAGGGTATTGCACGAGGAAGTTTTCCGGATCCAGCCTGACGCCTGGGAAATTCAAAGGTAAGGAATCTGCGGCTAAGATCATGTCTCTAACAGATAAGGCGTTACCGGAGGTAAGTAACCTGACCTTCAGGTAGTACAGGAAGTGGAAGGAAATATCCAAAAGGTTTATCATGTAGAGCTTTTACTGGATAGGAAGTTACATAACACAGAACACTTGATTTTAGTCAAAGGCTTCAAGAAGGATCTTTGCAGATCAAGGGTGGAACATGCCTGCATGTCCAGCAATGGCAGAATCATAGTAGATCCTTCCACGTTCCCTTTAAATTTCCTCAGTGGGAAATAATGAGGCGTGTTGTTGGAAATAAAAACCCGATGTTGGTCCAAGGAAGTCTTGGATGATAATTCTTCTAACTCAGGAAGCTCTAGCTTAGTATGAGCATCCTTCACCTTATGAAGGAATGTTTGAAACAGTCTTGTTACTCACGGAGATGGAACAATATTTTGGTCTATTGTCAGAACTTTCCAGAAACCATCAGGATAAGGCATCTGCTTGGGAGTTATTGGAGCAACGAATGTGAGTTAGAAAAAGAAATATAATAAGGAACCAAAATAAATGAGCCTGCCAACTGTTGCAGGGTTGCATGTTACAAAGGCATTATAAATTCATCTGAGCCCAGGTTTAAGGTGGTTCCATTCTTCACAGGTGTGTTTTATTGCCAATAGTTCCCTCTTAAGTACAGAATATTTCGTTCAGAAGACATTAGAGTGTGGGAAAGATAACAAATTGGATTATTCAAATAGTTTTCTTCTTGTTTGAGCAGCAGTACTGCTCCAACAGCTCTTTCAGAGGCACGTGCCTCGATGATTTGGAGCGCGGAGGACGGTTACTTTTAGAGCTGGCTCAGATCCTAGTTATGCTGATGGTATGTTGAGCCAAATCAGCAAATAAATCGGCGTAAAAGGTTTGCAAAACTTAAGAAACATTATTAAGTCATCTTTGCTTTTCTCAGAATCAGCCTTTCTGCGTGCGAGTGAAGCTTGGACTGCTGTTGTACTGCTGTACCTTTTCTATGTGAGTGAAGCTTGCACTGCTGCTGTTGTGCTGTACCTTTTCTGTGTGACTGAAGCGTGCACTGATTCTGTACTACTGTACCCTTTCTGCGTGAGTGAATCTTGAACTGCTGCTCTACTGATGTACCCTTTCTGCATGTGTGTGAAGCTTGCACTGCTGCTGTACTACTGTATCCTTTCTGCATGTGAGTGAAGTTTTTTCTGCTGCTGTACTCTTTCTGTGAGAGTGAATCTTGCACTGCTGCTGTACCCTTTCTCCGTGAGTGAAGCTTGCACTACTGCTGTACTACTGTACCCTTTCTGCGTGTGAGTGAAGCTTGCACTGTTGCTGTACCCTTTCTGCGTGAGTGAAGCTTGCACTACTGCTGTACTACTGTACCCTTTCTGCGTGAGAGTGAAGCTTGTTCTGCTGCTGTAACCTTTCTGTGTGCAAGTGAAGCTTGTAATGCTGCTGTACCCGTTCTGCGTATGTGAGAAGCTTGCACTGGTTCTCTACTGCTGTACCATTTCAGCTTGTAGGTGAAGCTTGCACTGCTGCTGTATTATTGTACTCTTTCTGCATGTGAGTGAAGCTTGCACTGCTGCTGTACCCTTTCTGTGTGAAATAAGCTTGCACTGCTGCAGTACCCTTTCTGTGTGTGAATGAAGCTTCCACTCTTGCTGCAGTGCTGTACCCTTTCTGTGTGAGTGAAGCTTGCACTGCTGATGTATTGCTGTACCCTCTCTGCGTGTGAGTGAAGCTTGCACTGCTGATGTACTGCTGTACTCTTTCTGCGTGTGAGTGAAGCTTGCACTGCTGCCCTGTTGGGCTTTTTTAGTGAATGAGTGAAGTTTGCGGTGCAGATGACCGAGCTGTTCCTTTTCTATGTGACTGAAGCTTGCAATGCCCCGCCCTGTTCTTCGAGGGAGCTAAATATCAAACATATGTAACCTCAGACCAGATGAGGAAGGAGTGGCTGAAAGGCGCCTGGTTTGGATCACCTAAAGCCCTCTTGTGGTTTGATTCTATCGCTGCTCCTCTGTCGGCGCTTTGACTGAAGTGTGAGCTGAGCCTCCACTTTGTTCCTGGGCTGGAGGCCAAACAGCCTCTTGCTGACTATGGTTTCTGAGGAGGGACGAGTGTGATGGCACCAGAAGGTTCTCCGGAATGTTCTACAGATGGCCACACGGGAGGGTCCTGGCTCGACACACACAAGCGTAGGCGGGATGCTCTGGTGAAAAACAAAGACAGTGCCCCCTGTGACTGCTGTTGGGGTAGTGAAGCACCGCAATCATCAGTGCTGAATGGGCCCCTCATGGTTCAGGGCCCTGGTGCAACTGCACCCGCTGCACCCTGTCTGCAAACTTCATAACACAGCCTTTACTTTTTTTTCTCTCATTTCTTGTGTCTGTGAAGTAGACATCATACCAGGCGTGCCCTAGGAATGAATTAATGATATTGGATGTTTAGTGCTGATCCCTGCAGGAAAGTGTCCCTTTTTGCATGGTTACCCCCCACTTTTTGCAGAAAGGGTCAGCAGTAGTGCAAGCTTCACAGACATGCAGAAAGTGTAGAACAGTACATCAGCATTGCAAGCTTCACTTACACGCAGAACAGGTACAGTAGTAGTAAGTAAGGAAGACTTTATTGCATGATTAGTTAAAACCTTTGCTACTGAAGACGATGCCATCAAGTCACAATATACACATTTTATAAGTTCTTTTTAATACAGCTTAAAACATTAAAAAATGTAGAACTCGTGTCATTAAAAGCCTTTATTGCACGTTGCTAACTAAGTGTAAAGTGCATACTTGTGTAGAGGACAAGGGGTTTGTTTCGTTACTCTGAAGGAGGAGAGGAGCGTAATTGTATGGAAAGTGTGTACAAACAAGTGAGCTCCTGCTGTGCTTACCCCGTTTTGATGGACTAAAGTATGTCTGTTGGTCAGTAGGCCGTTAAACGGCGGAGTCAATGGAGGGGAAGGATCGAAGGCGAGGGCCCTGTGGTGGCCAAGTTATCTGTCAGCCTGTGATGTTCATGTGTCAGCTCCTCTAATTTCCTTGGAATATCGGTCCATAAATCTGACCAGGGTGCAGTTCTGGGTGGTGTTCGAAGGATCGAAACAGGCCAGGACCGCTCCTCTGCAGGGTCTTCTGTCTTTAGCCATCCACCCCTTCGTAGCAGAGCCCTTCTATCCTCCAGAAGGGTGGGGCACAGGCACAATACGTGTGTTATGTCCTCTTTATGTTGATTACAGAGCCAACACGTTTCCTGAGTATTACCCCTTTTCCATTTTGGGAGATGACCAGTGATGGGGATAACCCCCATTCTCAGCTTCATGAACTGTAACTTAGTCCTTTCTTTGTAGGAATTGTTTAGGTAGCACTGAGGTGTCAGTTTTTTATAAGTGCATAAGGTCATCCAGCCGTGGTTCCGTGCAGCGAGGCTGGCCCTGTCTTCAATTGAGGAGAGCCGTTTCGTGCTGATTTTTGCTACCCTTTGAATTCCTGTTGGCTAATGTGTAGGTCCCAAGAGGGTGCCAAGCAAAGTGTCCTAAGGGCTTGGGTCCGATAGTGGTGTCCCACCGACCTTTGGTTTGTGTCTAAATGAATCCATAAGTGGTGGGCCAATTGGCCTTATTTGGAGACCCTAAGCTTGTGGCAGCTTATTACGAAGGCCGCCATGCGAGCCAGCGCCTGTCTGCAGATTCTAAATTCCTGTCTTATTTGGGCTGGAGATGTGTGGGATGGGAGCTGAAAAACCGTTCTATAAATTTTTGGGAGTATTTTATCCAGTGTCCCGGTCTCCCGCCCTTTCAGAGCCTCACACCCATATGATAAGGTTGGAAGAACCTTCGCCTGGGCTACCTGGAGAATCAGTGCAAAGGTGGGGCCATTTAATTTTTTGTATGCAGATCTGAGAGCAAACGACAGTGCAGTACCTTTCTTTTTTAATTCCGTCAACTGGCTTGCATATCTGCCGTTGTCATTGAAGAGGACACCTAGATACTTGTGGCAGTTGGTGGCATCTGATTTCTCCTGGTGCAGAGATCATGTTGGCTTTGTGGATCTAGGTGTACGAACCGCAAGGATCTTGCTTTTCTTTTTGTTTATCAGCAGGCCGTTCTTATCGGAGTATGTAGCAGTTGCGTCCAAAAGTCATTGCAAGTCAATCTTGGTATTACTGATAAGGACCAGATCATTTGCATAGAGTAGGTTTGAGAGGCGGAGGCCGCCCAATTTGGGTGGGTGCGAGTTTACTAAATTAAAGACCGGTGACAGGTCAGACAGAAATAAGTTAAATAATGCAACCTTGCTTTAGGGCTTGTGTGATGGTTATAGGCCTTGACAGGCGTGATCCGTTCCCGATTTTGATTCTGACCCATGTGTCCCGGTGCAGAAGCTGCAGAGCCCTGAGCAATGTGTCGGGAATATTGAGGAGGACGAGTTTCTCGTAAGGTCAAAAAGACGGGGACACTGTTCCTAAGGAGGGGTGCAGTGTGTCACTCACTCCCTTGGAAGAAGGAGAAGAGACAGGAAAGACGGAGGTCCTAGGCCTAGAACTCACTAGTGAGAGGGAAGAACAAGTCTTGTCCCTTGTTGCCCTCACACACCCCGAAGGATGTCATGCTTCATCATCGGGCAGTTGCTCCTCGTCGGGCCGGCGCTGCAATGCCCTACGGGTCCCTTTGTCGGAGATCTTCTGCGAACTGCCGTATTGTGCATGCGGGTGTGCAAGGGGAGTCCTAAGTAAGAAGTGTAAAAGTGTGTGCAGTGATTTAAAATTGACTAAGGGTTACCAGGAGAAGTGACCCTTCGGGGGACCCATAGGGCATTGCAGCGCCGGCCTGACGAGGAGCAACTGCCCGATGATGAAGCATGACATCCTTCGGGGTGTGTGAGGGCAACACTAGTGAGTTCTAGGCCTAGGACCCCCATCTTTCCTGTCTCTTCTCCTTCTTCCAAGGGAGTGAGTGACACACTGCACCCCTCCTTAGGAACAGTGTCCCCGTCTTTTTGACCTTACGTTTAACTCCTGGAGCACGGGCACTGGACCTTTAATCAGCTCCTGGTCCCCCTCCCCCCCCTCTCCTTTTTTGACATAACCAGAGGACGAGTTTCTGCCAGAGCTTCCCTCTGTCGACCCTGTCGAATGCGGATTTATACTCTATAAACCCCAAGTATACGGGACTGGTATTAGATTTGGCCTGGTCGATCAGGAGAGAGAGTGCAATGAGATTCACTGTTGTCCCAGTGTGTCTTATAAATCCAGTTTGATTTGGTGGTATGATTCTATTTGTCTCAGCTCATGATCGTAAAGAGTCCAGCAGCACGCCTGCGAAATTCTTCACTTCATTATCTATTAGGGCAATCATGCGGTAATTCCCAGGCGATTTTTTGTCACCTCCTTTGAAAATCGGGGCAAGAATCGAGCCGTGCCATGAGGCGGGGATGGAGTTCTTTTCTAATATAGGTGAATAAACCGGGGCTAGTTGGATGGCCCAAAAAACTGGTTCTTCCTTATATAGGGCAGGTGATATTCCGCCTGGGCCAGGAGCTCCATCCCTTGCCCCTTTGCAATTTGTTTTTGGATTAAGGCCTCTGAGATGTGGATCTCGAAGGATGCCTGGTCGTGGATCGCTGTTTGGGCTTCCCGGACAGCACTGCCCGCAGAGTCTTCCACCTGCGCATGAATTTCGTCTGATGATGGTTGGACATTGAAATGTTCATATAAAAAAAGGTGCCACTCTGGCTCCGAAATATTAGAAGAGGCCGCCTTACGAAGCGTGCCCTCTAGACCGTTTATTGTGTGCCAGAACTTTGCAGAGTTGTTTGTCCTAATGACATACAGTAGTTTAGCCCAAAATGAGTTCCAGGTTTTCATTCGATGTTCACGTTTGGCCTCCTTCAACTGTCTTCGCGCCTCTCTTAGTTTGCTTATTATTTTTGGTTCCATTGGTGACTTTTTCAGTTTTCTCCACAGCCGGTTGATGCCTTTTTTTCAGTCATTATTGGACTGGATAACTGGAACCTTCCCTTTGTAAAGCCGGCAGTCTGGCTTTATGCTGGACCGGTTTTGCAAACAGCTCCGCCAGTTTTTTAGAGAACATTGACCAGCTAAGGATTGTATCTCCCTCTATATCATGGATGTTCACTAATAGTTGCTTGACTTCTGCGACCAAAATAGGGAGGCAGTTGATTGTACACTTAATGCGTTTTAGGTTGATTGTGTGGCGTTCAAAGCCCAAATCCGCTACCATGTTGTGTTGGATCAGCCGGATATTAAGGGTGAACTCCTGGGGGCGATGGTCGCTGTCCATTTTTTCACTGAAGTCGAATGTGGAGATTTAGTTCAATAAGGGAAGGCTGACAAATGAATAGTCGATCAAGGAGATCCCAGTGTTGGTTAGATATGAAAGGCCAGGGGGCTTGTCAGGGTGGAATCGGCCGTTAAGGGCTCTTAATCCAAGGTGTTCCAGGTTCCCTTGGAGGACCCGTCCTCTTGGGTCATCTTTGTCCCACCCGGGGTGGTCCTGAGGTGGTATGGCCCAGTCACCTTCTTGTAACTGCGTTATCTCGTTAGCTGGAAGATCTGACATAAGCCACATATTGAAGTCTCCTGAAATTAAGATGTCAGTGCTGGGATTTTCTGATCTGAGATTTAGCACCACAGTGGTCAGTTCCTTGGTGATCGCTGACTTTGAGACCATGTTTGGATGAATGTAGACATTTATCAGGGTTAGGCACCTAGACTGGCCATTGTCGGTTCTCAGCAAGGTGCCGACTACTTGGAGCTCAGAGGTGACACTCGCTTGTTCCCAAGAGCGAATTGCGCTATTGGCTGATACATAGATTGCTAGACCTCCGCTGCTGCGGCCGAAGTAACTTTGTTTAGTTGCAGTGATATAATGGTTTATGTACCCTTCTAGCTGATGTTCCGTCTGCAGCCATGTCTCTTGCAGCAGGATGTTTTTGAAGGAGCGTAAGTAAGATACGGTGCCCAGATCGCTCAGTTTATTTTCTAGGCCGTTGATGTTCCAGGAGCATATCGTGAGCGGACTTTCTAAATTGTCGTTACAGCGGCTGCTTTGTCACCTGAGCAGTCAAGTTGAATTCAGGGTCCCAGACAGCCATGCCCAGTCAACTGCTCCTACGTGGCCCACAGGTTGAATTTTATGGCCAGCCTTTATGTCCCTTGAGGTGGAGGCCGGGGTTTTGCTTATGGCGCCTCTGAGGACCGAGTATACCAGCCTTGGCTGCGACTTTGGACTCGCCACGCCCGGCAAGTTGTCGAGGATGTGTGGATAACCCGTTTCCTTGCTGGGAGTGATGGAGATGCCCCACTGCTTAAAGGTGTCAGTGTGTCTCAGAATGTTAGAGGGTAGCTCCTGGATCGCCAGGTAACCTTGCTTGATTCATTGATCTGACCATGCACAGGAGCGATGAACTCCACAGAAACAATGTCGTGCTATGTGACTTCTTCCGTCGTGTCTGTTGCATGAATTAACTTCAGGATGTTTCCGTGGTTTAGGATATCAAATGTGCCTTTTGACTTATATTCCGGGTAGAATAATGTGTAGGCATTTGGGGCTTGCAATTGCCTTGTGTATAGGCAGCCTTCCCAAAGACTTGCTGAAGTGTTCTTTGCAGTCGTTGGGGGAGTGGGAAGATTTAAATTGGGTTCACTCGAAAATAGACGGCCAGGCCAGTCGGAGGCTGCACCTGCTAAGCCAAGGAAGGTGCTCGTCGTTCTCCGAGTGGAGATGGTCCGATTGCTGGAGTGAGAGGAGAGGCTTCCTGCAGGCATGTTAGATTCCGCCCCAGAACTTGAAGGTTTGAGTGGCAGATTGAGTAAGGTTGTAGGCTCCTTTGGGCTTGTTGAGACTGGGTCAGTGATGTTTTGCATGGTGCTTGCTTGTGCAGGTTCCTCAATGTGAGCTGTTTGGGGCCTTATGCCTCTGACTTTGCTGGCTGGCGGGATGGTCTGCCAAGTGCTTTTTCCCCCCTCCGCTTGGCTCAGGGCTTCTGTGGTCATGGTTTGCATTGGAATTTTGACGTGGTCCTCAGGAGAGGTCCTATCTGCTGTCATAGCAGAGTCTGTTCTGGCTGCCATGGTTCTCGCTTCCGTAGGTGCCATGATGACACTCTGTTGCTTTACAGCCAGGTCTGGATTAAGAGTTAGATCGTCCGTCTCTCCTGCCGGGCCACTTGACAGGGTTAGGTCCTTGTTCAGGTTGGTGTCTTCTCGGTTCCGTGTTCTGAATAGGGGATAAGGCGCCAAGTTATACTTTGTGATTCGGGTTTTGTTTCAGCCTTTTCTCCTTTTTACACTTTTGCCTTTGGGGTCAGCCTCTTCCAGGTTTTGACCGGGTGAGGGTGTATGACTGGGCACAAGGTTTTTGGCCGCGATAGTCACTTGCGAGCGGCCGCTGTCTGCGCTGCGGGTCATTGTAGCCGGGACCTGCGATGGGTCGACTTCGGTGGCCCCGCCTGCCTGGCCTGCTCTTCAAGGTGTTTTGTTGGGTTGTCGTCTGTGGCCCGGGTCATGCCTCTGGGGTTTGGGGGCTTAGTGTTGGTTAATTCTTTTAACTCCCCCACAAGTTTTTCCATCACCTCTGGGAGCGCACTTAATTTGCCTAGGATTGGCGAGCAGTTGCAAGTTTGGCGTGGGTGATCAGCGTCCGCCTGGGCCCGTTTTATCAGATTGTTTAGGTTTGTGATCTTTTCATCAATGCTGGCAACTCCTTTGGTTGCCCGCTTCTTTACTTCTTCCTCCTCTATCTTCCTCTATCCTGGAAACTAGATGGGATAAATCGTCTCCACCCAATGGGGAGTTAAGTGGAGGCTGTACGAAGTCCCATTCTGGCGTATTTATGGCGATTGCATTACTGGCCAGTGCATTGGGTTGTTCGTTTACTTCTAGTGCTGGTCCTACTGTGCAACAGGGATTGGGGCACAAGACTGCAGCTAGGCCCCTGGCCTGCCCAAATTAAGGAAGGGAGGACGTGACACCCCTTCTTTAAAGGGTGGCCCCCTATTTAACTCAGGGGGCCCAAGGGATTCGCTTGTGCCAAGGTGAATTTCTGAGTGTGGGGATGATTGGTTGAGGTTGGTGGTTGAGGTAGGTGCCCCCCTTGTTGCAGTCACTTTTGGGCTCAGGGGGATGGGCAAACCCCTGATACTTGAATTGCTTGAAAAGATGGCAGTGCACACGTTTTTGAGGTAGGCGAATTTGGATGTGATTTTTGGCTGGGAGAGGGTGGTTTTAGGTCGTGTGAGACTGGTTGCCAGGTTGTGTAGGTTAGGGTTAGTCGGCGGGCTGCTCAGTGGTGTAATTGATGTTAAATCTAGTATCTGATCGGATGCTTCTGCTGGTTCCAGTCGGCCCGCCCCCCGCTTCCGTTTCATGCGCTGTAACGCTCCTCCGGGAGGCCCTCAGTGCTCCC
This sequence comes from Calotriton arnoldi, assembly GCA_963921515.1. Taxonomy (NCBI): domain Eukaryota; kingdom Metazoa; phylum Chordata; class Amphibia; order Caudata; family Salamandridae; genus Calotriton; species Calotriton arnoldi. The sequence goes on from CAWUFW010005944.1 coordinate 771,077, forward strand.
GGTACCAGTCTTCCAGAACTGGACAACAAGCTAGGGCTGCTGCGGACCAGAGACACGAATCTGCCCTCCTGCAAGCTCGAGCAGGGGAAGGAAGAACAAAAGATATCCTGTCAGAGGGAGGTATGACCACCTCCCAGACAGGATTTAGTGTATTGGGACAGGGTGGGGGCGCTTGCCAGCGCCACTGAGACTGCTTGAAGGGCACATTTGGTGCCCTCCTTGCATACTCCAGTTCAAACCAGTTCAGGGAGCCGTTGGCCCCCCCCCCCCCCTCTGGAGCAAAACTGGACAAAGGACATGGGAGTATCCTCCCCACTGTCCAGCCCCTCCTCTGGGAGGGACCCCTGAATCGTCCCAACCCTTTCCTAAGGGTACCTAATGGCTTACCTGTGGGTGGGTCCCTAGATTTGCTGTGGACAAGATTCAGATCACATACCACTTCGACCGTCTGGACACTCTGGACTTCGCTTTGGTAACCGAGACTGCACCGGGGAAGATTCCTGCTGCTCCTGATCTCATCGTCCTGCTGTGCTTCTGCAACGTCTGTGTCCTTGCTTCATACAGGTTCTTCACCAGGTCTGTGGATATCCAAGACACCTGCAGGAATCTCCCTTGGAGTGAAGGAGTCACTCCTCTGACTCTGCAGGCACCGCAACGCAGCTGACTGGTCTGCTGATCCTGGGCTTCCACAGACTCTGAAATGCTCAGCAACACAGGTGGTGGTTCTGCAACTCCCTCGCGGCCTGCACTGTCTGCATACCGAGTTTGAGGCCAGTATCCCTCGTCAGAACCGCTGGAACAGCACCCCTGTGCACCGCGTCGACTTGCCATTGCCAAGGCTTGTTGGCTCTGTCCTCCAGAGATCTTCGGGCTCCAAGAAGCTCCAACCTCAGCCAACTCCTGCAGCCAAGATCTTCGCCCTCACCGCTTCCTCTGCACCGTGGGCCTTCTTCATTGGTGAGCTGCTCGAGGTCCTCTTGCAACTCCTGTGCCTTCGGCCCGTGGGTCCTCTTGAGGGTCTTCTTTGGCTTCAGTGGGCTCCCCTGTTTGCTCGGGCCTGCTTTGACTTAGCTGCTCGTGGTGAGTCACTTGGACCTTGCTGGTACCAACACTGCACCTTTTTCGTCGACTACGTTGCTTGCCGCTGCCAAGGCTTGTTGGTGCCCCTGCCGGACACTGACCCCCTGGCTCTCGACATCCAACATAGGAGAGCTCGTGAACGGCTCCTGGTCTTCTACAGCGTCACCTGGTCCGCACAGCTGCACTTACAAGAGCATTGTCAAACTCTCCTGCATCTCCGACATCGGTGGGCATCCGTCTTCCGTGCCTCTTGGTCACTCCTGAGTGGCATACACTCTGTCTCCTCTGCTTGCAGGTATCTCTCATCTTGAATCCACCTTTGGGTTCCACCGAATCTTTTGTCTTTTTCTCCAGTGACATCTTTCCTGAAGTCCTCCATTGTGGTCCACGGAGGTTTCCGACTTCACTTGACAGCTATGCACCCGCTTTCTCTGGTGCAGGGTTCCTGGATTATCCACGGGTGGGGTGACTCTCCAACCTTCCATCTTCAACTGGGTTTCTTCAGGGTCCAATGAGAAGGGTCCTTCTTTAAAATTGCAACCACGACTTACCTATTAACTAACATTGAGCACGCGGTCATGTTCCCACTCTGCACACGACCTCCGTGGGGTTCTTAGATACTCACTTAGGGTGGGTCCTTGGGTCCCTGGCTCTTCTACGTCTTCTGGGTCCATTCTTGAGTTGAGTCATGGTTCGCATTCCACTATTTCAGTATATGGTTTGGTCTTCCCCTGGAGACCACTGTGTATTTGTGCTATTTACAAGTTATATTTCCTAAGTATTGTGTGTATTGTGTTTGAATATCCAGGTAGGAGATAATACAATGTGTTAGTGTGTGTTTGTAATAAAATACATATTTTTATAACTACACTGTGTGATTGTTTTTCACTTAACCTATACCATAAGATTAAGTACTGGTAAAACAAGCTGCTTTACACTCCTTCTGGACTAAGCCTGAAGGCTGCTCTCCATAGCTACCACTTAGAGAGCTTTCTAAGGTTGTCTAATACCTCTTAAATCACCATAAGGGTTGTCTGAATTAGTGCAGGGTGCTACACTTACTTAAGTGAGCACCATATACTAAATCTGCCTCTCACAGTCTTAATTGAGTGAATACAATAAATGCTTAACACACCCTCTGGATAAGCCTAACTGCTCGCCCACACTACCACGAAGAAAGCTGTTAGTACTTACCTAATTTAGCCTCTGCTATACCTCTGGGGACTTCCTGGACTCTGTGCCACTATACCTTACTTTGGAATATTATATTCAGAGCCAGTTCCCTACAGTGTCTTAGGAGACAGTGTAGTGCTTTGAAGCTCAAATACTTAGAAGCTTAGAATATCTTAGGGTTTGAACAAATAAGAGCGCATTTTCAGATTTTTTGGCACATCAGGAGGTTCCACTCATCGCTGAGGTGTATTTGTTATTTTGTCTAGCGCCCATTTCATTTCACAACCGTCTCAAAGCACTTGAGGGAAAGGTCGTGGGAATGTGATTGCGAATGCTATGTTCCTCCAGTAGGTTCACACATATTTGGGGGGAAGGCGGGGGTATTGGCCCCAGTGTTTGGCGGTGCCTGCGCCCAAACTTCCTGTTATCACCGCATGAGCAGGCAGTGGCTTGTTGGCCGTTCTTTGCCTCTGGACAGCTGTTAGGGTCTGTGTGCCTGTGGCTGTGCAGGGCCTTGAGTTGACTTCTTTCATTCACTGGCAGCCAGTGCAGGGTGTTTAAGGCTGGGAGGTTTGGGGGTCGCAGTGCAGGGTTTTCAAGGCTGGGCGGCAGCCAGTGCAGGGTGTTCAAGGCTGGGTGCAGATCGTGCAGGGTGATCGGGGAGCAGTGCAGGGTTTTCAAAGCTGGGGAGGGGAACCAGTGCAAGCCCATTTTTAAATCATTATTTAACCATCCTGTAGTAATCCAAACCCATTTTAAATCATTATTTGATCATCCCGATGTAATCCAGACCCATTTTTAAATCATTATTTAATCATCCCGGAGTAATCCAGGCATTTTTAAATCATTATTTAACCATCCTGTAGAGATCCAGGCCCATTTTTAAATCACTGTTTAACCAACCTGGAGTAATCCAGGCCTATTTTGAAATCATAATTTAAACATTGCAGAGTCATGCAGGCCCATTTTTAAATCATTATTTATCCATCTCGGAGTAATCCAGACCCTTTTTTAAATCAATATGTAATAATCCCGAAGTAATCCAAGCCCATTTTTAAATCATTATTTAATCATCTCGGAGAAATCCAGGCCCATTTTTAAATTATTATTTAATCATCCTGTAGTAGTCCAGAACCATATTTAAATCATTAAACATCCTGTTGTAATACAGACCCATTTTTAAATCATTAATTAACCACCCTGTAGTGATCCATCCTTATCCCGGTTTCATCATGAACTCATCCTGGAGTCATCCAGCCCCCTCCTGAAGTCATCACAGAATCATCCTCCTCCGGTCCATGACCATCACATGATTTGCATTGAAGTCATTAGGAAGCCACCCCAGAGTAGTTTGTTTTATGACTCTAGAATCATCTCATTTAAATACTTTGGCCTATACACATACTCCAGGATGTTTTGGGATGGCTTCCCCAGATATTTACAAGACTCCAGGAAGATCTTCCTTGTTGACTTGGAGTGGAGGCGCCCTCGTGCAGCAGCCTTGAGGGTGACTGGGTGTCAGGTTTGGGTGAAGTCATGTTGTACGTCTGAGGAGACCATTACAGTGCACTATGTTTCTGTCCAGTGAGGGCTGTGACGAGCCTTCTCTAACCAGGATCTGATGCAGTCACCTCCTTTCCAGACTCTGCTTCTAAAAACAACTCTGTGTTCTTTCAGGGGTCCAAACGAGTCCTGAGGTCCAACGAGTATGTCCTGCCTCCTGGGGGCCTGATGGAGACGGGTCTGGAGCTCACCTTTTCACTACAGGTAAGATAGCCATTAATCTCAGCACCCCATGTAAGGAGGGTCCCCTCCTTCCAAGCAGGAGTATTCCAGCCGGGTAGGGCAAGTGACCAGGGCACATGCTTTCTTGTTACCAGCACTGAGCACTAGAGACATCTCTCATTGGTACACAAAACCATGTTCATGCTCATGTAGCACACATGTGTACACAAAACCATGTTCACGCTCATGTAGCACACGTGTACACAAAACCATGTTCACTCTCATGTAGTGCGCACGTGTACACAAAACCATGTTCACGCTCATGTAGCTTAATGGAGTCTGTGAGTACCAGATGGTGAGGTCTGCGTCTGCCACGTAACTGGGTCTATGTGTGCCAGGTGATGGGGGTCTGTGAGTACCAGGTGATGGGGTCTGCGAGTACCAGGTGATGGGGTCCGCGAGTACCAGGTGATGGGGTCTACGAGTTCCAGGTGATGGGTCTGTGAGTACCAAGTGATGGGTCTATGAGTACCAGGTGATGAGGTCTGCGTGTGCCACGTGACTAGGTCTGTGTGTGCCAGGTGATGGGGGTCTGTGAGTACCAGGTGATGGGGTCTGCGAGTACCAGAAGATAAGTTCTGCGTGTGCCACATGACTGGGTCTGTGTGTACCAGGTGATGAGGGTCTGCGAGTACCAGGTGATGGGGTCTGTGAGTACCAGGGAATGAGGTCTGCGTGTGCAGGTGATGGGGTCTGTGTGTACCAAGTGATGGGGTCTGCATGTACCAGTTGATGGGGTCTGCATGTACCAGGTGATGAGGTCAGTGTGTGCCAGGTGATTGTGTCTGCATGTGCCAGGTGATTGTGTCTGCGTGTGCCAGGTGATTGTGTCTGCATGTGCCAGGTGATTGTGTCTGCACGTGCCAGGTGATTGTGTCTGCACGTGCCAGGTGATTGTGTCTGCACGTGCCAGGTGATTGTGTCTGCGCGTGCCAGGTGATTGTGTCTGCGCGTGCCAGGTGATTGTGTCTGCGCGCGCCAGGTGATTGTGTCTGCACGCGCCAGGTGATTGTGTCTGCGCGTGCCAGGTGATTGTGTCTGTGTGTGCCAGGTGATTATGTCTGCATGTGCCAGGTGATGGGGTCAGTGTGTGCTATGGGACTTTGTCTGTGTGTGCCAGGTGATTGTGTCTGCGCACGCCAGGTGATTGTGTCTGCGCGCGCCAGGTGATTGTGTCTGCGCACGCCAGGTGATTGTGTCTGCATGTACCAGGTGATGGGGTCAGTGTGTGCTATGGGACTTTGTCTTTGTGTGCCAGGTGATTGTGTCTGCGCCCGCCAGGTGATTGTGTCTGCGTGTGCTAGAAGATGGGGTCTGTGTGTGCCAGGTGGTGGGGTCTGAGTGTGCCAGGTGGTGGGGTCTGCGTGTGCCCGGTGATTGTGTCTGCGTGTGCCAGGTGGTGGGGTCTGAGTGTGCCCGGTGGTGGGGTCTGCGTGTGCCAGGTGGTGGGGTCTGAGCGCGCCAGGTGATTGTGTCTGCGTATTTCCGGTGGTGGGGTCTGCGTGTGCCAGGTTGTGGGGTAGCATTTACCAGGTGGTGGGGTCTGCGTGTGCCCGGTGGTGGGGTCTGCGTGTGCCAGGTGATTGTGTCTGCGTGTGCCAGGTGATTGTGTCTGCGTGTGCCCGGTGGTGGGGTCTGCGCGTGCCCGGTGGCGGGGTCTGCGCGTGCCCGGTGGCGGGGTCTGCGCGTGCCAGGTGGTGGGGTCTGCGTGTGCCAGGTGGTGGGGTCGGAGTGTGCCCGGTGGTGGGGTCTGAGTGTGCCCGGTGGTGGGGTCTGCGTGTGCCAGGTGGTGGGGTCTGCGTGTGCCAGGTGATTTGTCTGCGTGTGCCCGGAGGTGGGGTCTGCGTGTGCCTGGTGGTGGGGTCTGCGTGTGCCAGGTGATTGTGTTTGCGTGTGCCCGGTGGTGGGGTCTGAGTGTGCCCAGTGGTGGGGTCTGAGTGTGCCCAGTGGTGGGGTCTGAGTGTGCCCAGTGGTGGGGTCTGAGTGTGCCCGGTGGTGGGGTCTGAGTGTGCCCGGTGGTGGGGTCTGCGTGTGCCAGGTGGTGGGGACTGCGTGCGCCAGGTGGTGGGGACTGCGTGTGCCAGGTGATTGTGTCTGCGTGTGCCAGGTGGTGGGGTCTGAGTGTGCCCGGTGGTGGGGTCTACATATGGCAGGTGGTGGGGTCTGCGTGTGCCCGGTGGTGGGGTCTACATATGGGGTGGGGTCTGCGTGTGCCCGGTGGTGGGGTCTACATATGGCAGGTGGTGGGGTCTGCGTGTGCCCGGTGGTGGGGTCTGCGTGTGCCTGGTGGTAGGGTCTACATATGGCAGGTGGTGGGGTCTGCGTGTGCCAGGTTGTGGGGTCTGCGTGTGCCCGGTGGTGGGTTCTACGTATGGCAGGTGGTGAGGTCTGCGTGTGCCAGGTGGTGGGGTCTGCGTGTGCCCGGTGGTGGGGTCTGCGTGTGCCCGGTGGTGGGGTCTGCGTGTGCCAGGTGATTGTGTCTGCGTGTGCCAGGTGGTGGCGTCTGAGTGTGCCAGGTGGTGGGGTCTGCGTGTGCCAGGTGGTGGGATCTGCGTGTGCCCGGTGGTGGGGTCTGCATGTGCCAGGTGATTGTGTCTGCGTGTGCCAGGTGGTGGGGTCTGCGTGTGCCAGGTGGTGGGGTCTGTGTATGGCAGGTGGTGGGGTCTGAGTGTGCCCGGTGGTGGGGTCTGCGTGTGCCAGGTGGTGGGGTCTGCGTGTGCCAGGTTGTGGGGTCTGCATTTACCAGGTGGTGGGGTCTGCGTGTGCCCGGTGGTGGGGTCTGCGAGTGCCTGGTGGTGGGGTCTACATATGGCAGGTGGTGGGGTCTGCGTGTGCCAGGTTGTGAAGTCTGCGTGTGCCCGGTGGTGGGTTCTACGTATGGCAGGTGGTGGGGTCTGTGTGTGCCCGGTGGTGGGATCTGAGTGTGCCCGGTGGTGGGATCTGAGTGTGCCCGGTGGTGGGGTCTGCGTGTGCCAGGTTGTGGGGTCTGCATTTACCAGGTGGTGGGGTCTGCGTGTGCCCGGTGGTGGGGTCTGCGTGTGCCCGGTGGTGGGGTCTGCGTGTGCCAGGTGATTGTGTCTGCGTGTGCTCGGTGGTGGGGTCTGCGTGTGCCAGGTTGTGGGGTCTGCGTGTGCCAGGTTGTGGGGTCTGCATGTGCCAGGTTGTGGGGTCTGCGTGTGCCAGGTGGTGGGGTCTGCGTGTGCCCGGTGGTGAGGTCTGCGTGTGCCAGGTGATTGTGTCTGCGTGTGCCCGGTGGTAGGGTCTGCGTGTGCCCGGTGGTGAGGTCTGCGTGTGCCAGGTGATTGTGTCTGCGGGTGGCCGGTGGTGGGGTCTGCGGGTGCCCGGTGGTGGGGTCTGCGGGTGCCCGGTGGTGGGGTCTGCGTGTGCCGGTGGTGGGGTCTGCGTGTGCCAGGTTGTGGGCTCTGCGTGCGCCAGGTTGTGGGGTCTGCGTGTGCCAGGTCGTGGGCTCTGCGTGTGCCAGGTGGTGGGGTCTACGTATGGCAGGTGGTGGGGTCTGGAGTGTGCCCGGTGGTGGGGTCTGAGTGTGCCCGGTGGTGGGGTCTGCGTGTGCCAGGTGGTGGGGTCTGAGTGTGCCCGGTGGTGGGGTCTGCGTGTGCCCGGTGGTGGGGTCTGCGTGTGCCTGGTGGTGGGGTCTGCGTGTGCCAGGTTGTGGGGTCTGCCTGTGCCAGGTGGTGGGGTCTGCGTAATGCAGGTGGTGGGGTCTATGTGTGCCAGGTTGTGGGGTCTATGTGTGCCAGGTTGTGGGGTCTGCGTGTGCCTGGTGGTGGGGTCTGCGTGTGCCTGGTGGTGGGGTCTGCGTGTGCCAGGTGGTGGGGTCTGCGTGTGCCAGGTGGTGGGGTCTACATATGGCAGGGGGTGGGGTCTGCGTGTGCCAGGTTGTGGGGTCTGCCTGTGCCAGGTGGTGGGGTCTGCGTAATACAGGTGGTGGGGTCTGCGTAATACAGGTGGTGGGGTCTATGTGTGCCAGGTTGTGGGGTCTGCGTGTGCCAGGTGGTGGGGTCTGCGTGTGCCAGGTGGTGGGGTCTGCGTGTGCCTGGTGGTGGGGTCAGCGTGTGCCTGGTGGTGGGGTCTGCGTGTGCCAGGTGGTGGGGTCTGCGTTTGCCAGGTGGTGGGTTCTGCGTGTGCCAGGTTGTGGGGTCTGCGTGTGCCAGGTGGTGGGGTCTGCGTATGGCAGGTGGTGGGGTCTGCGTGTGCCAGGTTGTGGGGTCTGTGTGTGCCAGGTTGTGGGGTCTGCGTGTGCCAGGTGGTGGGGTCTGCGTATGGCAGGTGGTGGGGTCTGAGTGTGCCCGGTGGTGGGGTCTGCGTGTGCCCGGTGGTGGGGTCTGCGTGTGCCCGGTGATTGTGTCTGTGTGTGCCAGGTGATGGGGTCAGTGTGTGCTATGGGACTTTGTCTGTGTGTGCCAGGTGATTGTGTCTCTGTGTGCCAGGTGATTGTGTCTCTGTGTGCCAGGTGATTGTGTCTGCGTGTGCCAGGTGGTGGGGTCTGCGTGTTGCAGGTTGTGGGGTCTGCGTGTGCCAGGTTGTGGGGTCTGCATGTCCCCGGTGGTGGGGTCTGCGTGTGCCAGGTTGTGGGGTTTGCGTGTGCCAGGTTGTGGGGTTTGCGTGTGCCAGGTGGTGGGGTCTGCGTGTGCCCGGTGGTGGGGTCTGCGTGTGCCAGGTGGTGGGGTCTGCGTGTGCCAGGTGGTGGGGTCTGCGTGTGCCAGGTGGTGGGGTCTGCGTGTGCCAGGTGGTGGGGTCTGCATGTGCCAGGTAGTGGGGTCTGCTTATGGCAGGTGGTGGGGTCTGAGTGTGCCCGGTGGTGGGGTCTGCGTGTGCCAGGTGATTGTGTCTGCACGTGCCCGGTGATTGTGTCTGTGTGTGCCAGGTGATGGGGTCTGTGTGTGCTATGGGACTTTGTCTGTGTGTGCCAGGTGATTGTGTCTCTGTGTGCCAGGTGATTGTGTCTCTGTGTGCCAGGTGATTGTGTCTGCGCGCGCCAGGTGATTGTCTGCATGTGCCAGGTGATTATGTCTGCATGTGCCAGGTGATTGTCTGCATGTGCCAAGTGATTGTGTCTGCGTGTGCCAGGTTATTGTGTCTGCGTGTGCTAGAAGATGGGTTCTGCGTGTGCCAAGTGGTGGGGTCTCCGTGTGCCCGGTTGTGGGGTCTCCGTGTGCCCGGTGGTGAGGTCTGCGTGTGCCAGGTGATTGTGTCTGCGTGTGCCCGGTGGTGGGGTCTGCGTGTGCCAGGTTGTGGGGTCTGCATTTACCAGGTGGTGGGGTCTGCATTTACCAGGTGGTGGGGTCTGCGTGTGCCCGGTGGTAGGGTCTGCGTGTGCCAGGTGGTGGGGTCTGCGTATGGCAGGTGGTGGGGTCTGCGTGTGCCATGTGGTGGGGTCTGCGTGTGTGTCCGGTGGTGGGGTCTGCGTGTGCCCGGTGGTGGGGTCTGCGTGTGCCCGGTGGTGTGGTCTGCGTATGGCAGGTGGTGGGGTCTGAGTGTGCCCGGTGGAGGGGTCTGCGTGTGCCAGGTTGTGGGGTCTGCGTGTGCCAGGTTGTGGGGTCTGCGTGTGCCAGGTGGTGGGGTCTGCGTATGGCAGGTGGTGGGGTCTGAGTGTGCCCGGTGGTGGGGTCTGTGTGTGCCAGGTTGTGGGGTCTGTGTGTGCCAGGTGGTGGGGTCTGCATATGGCAGGTGGTGGGGTCTGCGTGTGCCAGGTGATTGTGTCTGCGTGTGCCAGGTGGTGGGGTCTGCGTGTGCCAGGTGGTGGGGACTGCGTGTGCCAGGTGGTGGGGTCTGCGTGTGCCAGGTGGTGGGGTCTGCGTATGGCAGTCGGTGGGGTCTGAGTGTGCCAGGTTGTGGGGTCTGCGTGTGCCAGGTTGTGGGGTCTGCGTGTGCTAGGTGGTGGGGTCTGCGTATGGCAGGTGGTGGAGTCTGCGTGTGCCCGGTGGTGGGGTCTGCGTGTGCCCGGTGGTGGGGTCTGCGTGTGCCAGGTGGTGGGGTCTGCTTGTGCCAGGTGGTGGGGTCTGCGTATGGCAGGTGGTGGGGTCTGAGTGTGCCCGGTGGTGGGGTCTGCGTGTGCCAGGTGATTGTGTCTGCACGTGCCCGGTGATTGTGTCTGTGTGTGCCAGGTGATGGGGTCAGTGTGTGCTATGGGACTTTGTCTGTGTGTGCCAGGTGATTGTGTCTCTGTGTGCCAGGTGATTGTGTCTCTGTGTGCCAGGTGATTGTGTCTGCGCGCGCCAGGTGATTATGTCTGCATGTGCCAGGTGATTATGTCTGCATGTGCCAGGTGATTATGTCTGCATGTGCCAGGTGATTGTGTCTGCGTGTGCCAGGTTATTGTGTCTGCGTGTGCTAGAAGATGGGTTCTGCGTGTGCCAAGTGGTGGGGTCTCCGTGTGCCCGGTTGTGGGGTCTCCGTGTGCCCGGTGGTGGGGTCTCCGTGTGCCCGGTGGTGAGGTCGGCGTGTGCCAGGTGATTGTGTCTGCGTGTGCCCGGTGGTGGGGTCTGCGTGTGCCAGGTTGTGGGGTCTGCATTTACCAGGTGGTGGGGTCTGCATTTACCAGGTGGTGGGGTCTGCGTGTGCCCGGTGGTGGGGTCTGCGTGTGCCAGGTGGTGGGGTCTGCGTATGGCAGGTGGTGGGGTCTGCGTGTGCCATGTGGTGGGATCTGCGTGTGTGTCCGGTGGTGGGGTCTGCGTGTGCCCGGTGGTGGGGTCTGCGTGTGCCCGGTGGTGGGGTCTGCGTGTGCCCGGTGGTGTGGTCTGCGTATGGCAGGTGGTGGGGTCTGAGTGTGCCCGGTGGAGGGGTCTGCGTGTGCCAGGTTGTGGGGTCTGCGTGTGCCAGGTTGTGGGGTCTGCGTGTGCCAGGTGGTGGGGTCTGCGTATGGCAGGTGGTGGGGTCTGAGTGTGCCCGGTGGTGGGGTCTGCGTGTGCCCGGTGGTGGGGTCTGCGTGTGCCAGGTTGTGGGGTCTGTGTGTGCCAGGTGGTGGGGTCTGCATATGGCAGGTGGTGGGGTCTGCTTGTGCCAGGTGATTGTGTCTGCGTGTGCCAAGTGGTGGGGTCTGCGTGTGCCAGGTGGTGGGGTCTGCGTGTGCCAGGTGGTGGGGTCTGCGTGTGCCAGGTGGTGGGGTCTGCGTGTGCCAGGTGGTGGGGTCTGCGTATGGCAGTCGGTGGGGTCTGAGTGTGCCAGGTTGTGGGGTCTGCGTGTGCCAGGTTGTGGGGTCTGCGTGTGCTAGGTGGTGGGGTCTGCGTGTGCCCGGTGGTGGGGTCTGCGTGTGCCCGGTGGTGTGGTCTGCGTGTGCCAGGTGATTGTGTCTGCGTGTCCCCGGTGGTGGGGTCTGCGTGTGCCAGGTTGTGGGGTCTGCGTGTGCCAGGTGGTGGGGTCTGCGTGTGCCAGGTGGTGGGGTCTGCGTATGGCAGGCGGTGGGGTCTGAGTGTGCCAGGTTGTGGGGTCTGCGTGTGCCAGGTGGTGGGGTCTGCGTATGGCAGGTGGTGGGGTCTGCGTGTGCCAGGTGATTGTGTCTGCGTGTGCCAGGTGGTGGGGTCTGCGTATGGCAGGTGGTGGGGTCTGAGTGTGCCCGGTGGTGGGGTCTGCGTGTGCCAGGTGGTGGGGTCTGCGTGTGCCAGGTTGTGGGGTCTGCATTTACCTGGTGGTGGGGTCTGCGTGTGCCCGGTGGTGGGGTCTGCGTGTGCCTGGTGGTGGGGTCTACATATGGCAGGTGGTGGGGTCTGCGTGTGCCAGGTTGTGGGGTCTGCATTTACCAGGTGGTGGGGTCTGCGTGTGCCCGGTGGTGGGGTCTACGTATGGCAGGTGGTCGGGTCTGAGTGTGTCAGGTGGTGGGGTCTGCGTGTACCAGGTGGTGGGGTCTGCATTTACCAGGTGGTGGGGTCTGAGTGTGCTAGGTGGTGGGGTCTGCACTTACCAGATGGTGGGGTCTGCGTGTGCCAGGTTGTGGGGTCTGCATTTACCAGGTGGTGGTGTCTGAGTGTGCCAGGTGGTGGGGTCTGTGTGTGCCAGGTGGTGGGGTCTACGTATGGCAGGTGGTGGGGTCTGCGTGTGCCAGGTGGTGGGGTCTGCGTGTGCCAGGTGGTGGGGTCTGCGTGTGCCAGGTTGTGGGGTCTGCCTGTGCCAGGTGGTGGGGTCTCTGTAATGCAGGTGGTGGGGTCTACGTGTGCCAGGTTGTGGGGTCTGCGTGTGCCAGGTGGTGGGGTCTGCGTGTGCCTGGTGGTGGGGTCTGCGTGTGCCTGGTGGTGGGGTCTGCGTGTGCCTGGTGGTGGGGTTTGCGTGTGCCAGGTGGTGGGGTCTGCGTGTGCCAGGTGGTGGGTTCTGCGTGTGCCAGGTTGTGGGGTCTGCGTGTGCCAGGTGGTGGGGTCTGCGTTTGGCAGGTGGTGGGGTCTGCGTGTGCCAGGTTGTGGGGTCTGCGTGTGCCAGGTTGTGGGGTCTGCGGGTGCCAGGTTGTGGGGTCTGCGTGTGCCAGGTGGTGGGGTCTGCGTGTGCCAGGTGGTGGGGTCTGCGTATGGCAGGTGGTGGAGTCTGAGTGTGCCCGGTGGTGGGGTCTGCGTGTGCCAGGTTGTGGGGTCTGCGTGTGCCAGGTTGTGGGGGTCTGCGTGTGCCAGGTGGTGGGGTCTGCGTATGGCAGGTGGTGGGGTCTGCGTGTGCCAGGTGATTGTGTCTGCGTGTGCCAGGTGATTCTGTCTGTGTGTGCCAGGTGATGGGGTCAGTGTGTGCTATGGGACTTTGTCTGTGTGTGCCAGGTGATTGTGTCTCTGTGTGCCAGGTGATTGTGTCTGCGCGCGCCAGGTGATTGTGTCTGCGCGCGCCAGGTGATTATGTCTGCATGTGCCAGGTGATTGTGTCTGCATGTGCCAGGTGATTGTGTCTGCGTGTGCCAGGTTATTGTGTCTGCGTGTGCTAGAAGATGGGGTCTGCGTGTGCCAAGTGGTTGGGTCTCCGTGTGCCCGGTGGTGGGGTCTCCGTGTGCCCGGTGGTGGGGTCTCCGTGTGCCCGGTGGTGAGGTCTGCGTGTGCCAGGTGATTGTGTCTGTGTGTGCCCGGTGGTGGGGTCTGCGTGTGCCAGGTTGTGGGGTCTGCATTTACCAGGTGGTGGGGTCTGCATTTACCAGGTGGTGGGGTCTGCGTGTGCCCGGTGGTGGGGTCTGTGTATGGCAGGTGGTGGGGTCTGCGTGTGCCAGGTGGTGGGGTCTGCGTGTGCCAGGTGGTGGGGTCTGCGTGTGCCAGGTGATGGGGTCTGCGTATGGCAGGTAATGGGGTCTGCGTATGGCAGGTGGTGGGGTCTGCGTGTGCCAGGTGGTGGGGTCTGCGTGTGTGTCCGGTGGTGGGGTCTGCGTGTGCCCGGTGGTGGGGTCTGTGTGTGCCCGGTGGTGGGGTCTGTGTGTGCCCGGTGGTGGGGTCTGCGTGTGCCCGGTGGTGTGGTCTGTGTATGGCAGGTGGTGTGGTCTGAGTGTGCCCGGTGGTGGGGTCTGCGTGTGCCAGGTTGTGGGGTCTGCGTGTGCCAGGTTGTGGGGTCTGCGTGTGCCAGGTGGTGGGGTCTGCGTATGGCAGGTGGTGGGGTCTGAGTGTGCCAGGTGATTGTGTCTGCGTGTGCCAGGTGGTGGGGTCTGCGTGTGCCAGGTTGTGGGGTCTGCGTGTGCCAGGTGGTGGGGTCTGCGTGTGCCAGGTGGTGGGGTCTGCGTATGGCAGGCGGTGGGGTCTGCGTGTGCCAGGTTGTGGGGTCTGCGTGTGCCAGGTTGTGGGGTCTGCTTGTGCCAGGTGGTGGGGTCTGCGTATGGCAGGTGGGGTCTCCTTGTGCCTGGTGGTTGGTTCTGCGTGTGCCCGGTGGTGGGGTCTGCGTGTGCCAGGTGATTGTGTCTGCGTGTCCCCGGTGGTGGGGTCTGCGTGTGCCAGGTTGTGGGGTCTGCGTGTGGCAGGTTGTGGGGTCTGCGTGTGCCAGGTGGTGGGGTCTGCGTGTGCCAGGTTGTGGGGTCTGCGTGTGCCAGGTTGTGGGGTCTGCGTGTGCCAGGTGGTGGGGTCTGCGTATGGCAGGTGGTGGGGTCTGCGTGTGCCAGGTGATTGTGTCTGCGTGTGCCAGGTGGTGGGGTCTGAGTGTGCCCGGTGGTGGGGTCTGTGTGTGCCAGGTGGTGGGGTCTGCGTGTGCCTGGTGGTGGGGTCTACATATGGCAGGTGGTGGGGTCTGCGTGTGCCAGGTTGTGGGGTCTGCATTTACCAGGTGGTGGGATCTGCGTGTGCCCGGTGGTGGGGTCTACGTATGGCAGGTGGTGGGGTCTGAGTGTGCCAGGTGGTGAGGTCTGCGTGTACCAGGTGTTGGGGTCTGCATTTACCAGGTGGTGGGGTCTGAGTGTGCCAGGTGGTGGGTTCTGCGTGTGCCAGGTTGTGGGGTCTGCATTTACCAGGTGGTGGGGTCTGAGTGTGCCAGGTGGTGGGGTCTGTGTGTGCCAGGTTGTGGGGTCTGCATTCACCAGGTGGTGGGGTCTGCATGTACCAGGTGGTTGGGTGTGCATGTGCCATGTAATGGGGTGTATCTGTATGATGTAATGTGTGGATCTCCTTCTAGAGGTTTTATTTTGCTTTTCTCAAGCAAGTGATGTCTGATATATGAACAGTCCTCACCCCTCTCGATTTCAAGGCTCCACCTCCCACCTGCAGGTTTCCACATGACACATGTCCTGCCACGTGTCACAAATAACTTGTGGATAAAGCTAGACTTACCTTAGAGTAGGCTCTTCATATTGTATTTTCTGACACCACTCAGTGTATACCCTCAGCTTATTTCACGCATGTCCCATGCTTGGGTACTTCAGCCTCTGAAGGCCTCTTGGACAGCAGGCACACTCAGCTGGATTGAGGCGTGACACAGAGACTCGTGCACATGGCATCAGTGGAGCACGCTGGGAACGTTGAGAGCACCTGGGTTTACACCCTGAAGTCCTGTGTATTCAGCGATTACCTCTACATACATGTGGAAGTCCCTAAAGAAAATAGGTGCTTGGAAGTTTCATAACTTTGGCAGTTGCGATGAAATGTGTGACTAGAGAAGATGCAGATCTCCCCAGTGGTGTCTTTTACTGTCTGAGAGGAGCTGAAGGGGTTAGGGTGAGGCAGAGTTGGGATGTTGAGATAAATGTATACATATGTCCCGCTTTGTAACACTTGATTGAGTGTGGTGGTCTTTGGGCCCAGTTCACCGGTATTGAGTTATGTTATGTGTATTTGTAAAGCGCTCTATCACCCAAGTAATCCAGAGCATGTGTGGGCTGAGGTCACTGTCTTCTCTCTTCAAGCCCTGAGTCCCTCCACCCCAAAAGAGGGAGGCTTGTCGGGAAGGCCCTCCCCAGTGACTGACTGACAGGAAGTGGGGGTCCTCAGTCATTCACTGAGGGCTCGGCCCCCACCTGCTTGTCTGTGAAATATAAGATGGCGTCTGTGGTGTGTTGACTGATTTGAAGTAATGGTCCATCTAGTGGTGGTCCGCGAGGTACTTCTACCACAGGCGTGTCACAGCTGACGTGACTTTATGAGTTCTGTGTTCATAGGACACAGGTGTATGGCTGACTTAAGCCAAAAAGTGAGGTGCCGTAGTGAGGATCAAGAAAGTACTCGATGAAGGAGAACAGCCGAGACAGACCATGGACAACATGGTGTATACCTACTATGATGACTGCTTCGTGTATCGTTCTTGGCTGAAGGTGGGAGGTTCCAGGAGCAGGGTTTGGGCATTTCTGGAGCCCCCTTTTGCTCTGGAGATTTTCAGTTTCTCGTTTGGACAGGAGGGTGAAGAGGAGTGCAGCACTCTGAGGGTAATATAGGCGATTTTGAGTTGGGCCCGCACTTCAATTGAGAACCATTGGAGGGATAGCAGTGCAGTGGAAATGTGGTCACATTTCTTCAGGCCTAAAACGAAGCTTGCAGTAGTATGTAGTGTTGCTATCAGTGGTCCTAGGTGAACTTTGGGAATGCCTGAGAGAAGGGCAATTCCATAGTCTAGTCTGGAGAAAACGAGTGACTGCATCACTTTTTTGAGGTCTTGTCCCAGGATCAATTGTCTGTTTCCCCAAGTTGGTGTCATGTGCTTTTGGCCATGGCTGTGAAGGTTTAGGTAATTGTCAAGGGTGATGCCAAGAGATCTAAAACTCTGGACAAGGGCAGGTCAGCAGTCCAGGGCGGGAAAGTTAGCCATCCATTCCTGTACTGGAGTTTTTGCTTTCAGAGGCAAAATCAAGAGAAATTCAGTTTTAGTTGGGTTGAGGTTTAAATGGCGGTTGGACATCCAGTTTTGAATCTTTGAGAGTGTGACTGAAAGCTGGGCAACGTCTTTTGGGATGGATATTTTCATGTAAATTTGATTGTCGTCGGCATAGAGGTGGAAGAGAATCCCGGAGTTTCTGAGGATCACACATAGTGGTTCTAGGTACAGGCTAAAGGGGGTTGGGGAGAGGATCGAGCCTTGGGGGACCCCTTGATGTAATCTGACTGGTCTCAAGAATGAGTTACCAGTTTTCAAAATTTGGAAACGGTTGGTTTGGTATGAGGAGAACCACAACCCATGCGTTGTTCTAGAGTGCGAAGGTTGTCCAGATAGTTGACCGTGTTGAATGCAGCTGATAAATCCAGGAGGCAGAAATTACCGGAGTTAAGGATTCTAAGGGAGTCATGAACTATCTGTAGGATCGCAGTTTCTGTACTGTGGCCCTGGCGGAAACCTCATTGGAGACTGTCTAGGAGGTTGCTTGTTCAAATGTGTGAAGCGCTTTGGGACTCTACTCAATTTTCGATGACTTTTCCTAAAAATGGGAGTGTGGAGACTGGGCGGTAGTTGTTCATGTTTTCTGGATCAAGAGGTTGTTTTTTTCAAGAGAGAAGAGACTTGACCCACTTTTAGTCGTCTGGAAATATCCCTGTTGGAGAGGAGTTGACCAAGGTGGTCAATGTGGGGAGTAGGTGGGTGGCAAGAAATTTGCTTATAGAACCTGGAATTGCGTCCTGAAGGTGGTTTGAGGGTTTTACTTTGGAGATTGCTTGTTGTAGGTCACGTTCAGAAATTGGGGAGAAAGAAGACTATGATTGCAGCGCCTTACATTGTTGAATCTTCACTTTTTCTGGGGAGTCGCTGGCGGGTATCAAGATATGGATGCCTCTAACTTTTTTATCAAAGAAATTCACAAATGTGTTGCAACAGGCCACGGATCACTCAGGAGCTGAAGTCGCTTCGGTCTGTTCTTTACAGATTTGACAAGGGCTCTGATATGAGAAGATTTAGCTCTGAAGATTCCGTCTTTGTATTGTTTTCACGCTTTGCGAAGCTTATTCATGAGAGGATGCTAGTCTCCATTCTTTCTCATGTTTTCTGATAAGCTTGCTTTCTTCGTAAAGTTCTTTCGAGAACCAAGGACAAATGGGTTTTGGTCTGGATAATTTGCACTTCAGGGCTGCACATTTTTCGATTAGGGATTCCATGCGTTAATATCAAGATGAGGTGTAAACAAAATGATGGTAGGAAGCAGAACACACATCAGGAGGGCACTGCAGCTTGCACCACATACAGCGCTGTCAATGGCAGTACCAACACAACTACTAACCATCACACTCTTACAAGTGTGACAATTCAGTCTTTACCAGGCCCCCAAAGCTATAGGAATGGGTTGGTCGGCAGGTAATAGTCATTTTTAAGGTATATTTAATTATGAATTAACTGTTGTTGTGGTCATCTCTAAATTAGCCAGAGAGCAACACCTGGTGGCAGACTGTCATAAGCACTGGTGTTGACAATTAAGTGCTGGTACCAGTCACCGGAAACCACAGGCTCAAATTAAGCACTGAAAGGCCATGGCTTCTATGTCAAGATTGGATGTGTCCCAGAACTATATTTTGTCTTTCTTAGGTTGCGCTGATGTTTTGGTATTAGAGCCAGATAGGGAGAACAGGATTTGCAAGTGGTTGGACCAGTCGGCTGGAATGGGGTGGTATGGCTGTAGGTTGGTGGAATTGGAGATTATCAGGTCCAGAATGACGCCTTTTGGTGTGTGGGTTTATGGCAGTGTTGTTGGAGATCGTTGTCTTTGAGAAAGGTGGTAAAAGAGTCCACATAGCTGTTACCCTCGATTCCCCAGTGGATGTTGAAGTCTCCAAGAAAGGCAGTGTTGTCCAAGCTGCTAAGTTCAGAGGTGAAGAGAACCATGGATAAGTAACTCTCACTCTTTCAGCCCTTGATGAGCTGTGAAAGAAATGCTTGTCAGTGTCTGGGGCGGGGGGTGTTGCTGCGCAGGAGGGGTCCTGCACCATGCAGGTGAAAGAAATGCTTGTCAGTGTCTGGGGCGGCGGGTGTTGCTGCGCAGGAGGGGTCCTGCACCATGCAGGTGATAGAGGTGCTTTTCAGTGTCTGGGAGGGGGCATTGCTTAACAGGAGGAGTTGTGCACCATGCAGGTGAAAGAGATGCTCGTCAGTGTCTGGGAGGGGGCGCTGCAGCACAGGAGGGGTCCTGCACCATGCAGGTGAAAGATGCTTGTCAGTGTCTGGGAGGGGGTGTGGCTGCACAGTAGGGGTCCTGCGCCATGCAGGTTAAAGAGATGCTTGCCAGTGTCTGGCAGGGGGCATTGTACACAGGAGGGGTCCTGCGCCATGCAGGTTAAAGAGATGCTTGCCAGTGTCTGGCAGGGGGCATTGTACACAGGAGGGGTCCTGCACCATGCAGGTGAAAGAGATGCTCGTCAGTGTCTGGGAGGGGGCGTTGCTGCACTGTAGGGGTCCTGCACCATGCAGGTGAAAGAAATGCTTGTCAGTGTCTGGGGCGGGGGGTGTTGCTGCGCAGGAGGGGTCCTGCACCATGCAGGTTAAAGAGATGCTTGACAGTGTCTGGGAGGGGGCGTTGCTGCACAGTAGGGGTCCTGCGCCATGCAGGTTAAAGAGATGCTCGTCAGTGTCTGGGAGGGGGCGCTGCAGCACAGGAGGGGTCCTGCACCATGCAGGTGAAAGATGCTTGTCAGTGTCTGGGAGGGGGTGTTGCTGCACAGTAGGGGTCCTGCGCCATGCAGGTTAAAGAGATGCTTGACAGTGTCTGGGAGGGGGCGTTGCTGCACAGTAGGGGTCCTGCGCCATGCAGGGTAAAGAGATGCTCGTCAGTGTCTGGGAGGGGGCGCTGCAGCACAGGAGGGGTCCTGCACCATGCAGGTGAAAGAGATGCTTGTCAGTGTCTGGGAGGGGGCGTTGCTGCACAGTAGGGGTCCTGCGCCATGCAGGTTAAAGTGATGCTTGTCTGTAGGAGAGTAGGATCTGCCTCTTATGTTGCCCCCACTTTTTTTCTGATGTTTACACTGGTTTCTGGCTATAGTCTGGCTGGGACCCTGCCAATCAGGGCCCCAGCCTCTCTGTTCTCTCTAAACGATTTGGAGTGCACTCTAGGTGCACTAGTGATTGGATACTGTGGTACCTTATGAGTCCCTAGTATATGGTACCTTAGGTACCAAGGGCATAGGTACTTCACAGGCCTACCAGGGGCTGAAGCATGTATTATGCCACCCCTGGGAAGCAGACTAAATCTGACACCACAGGCCTGCTACTGCAGCCTGGGTGAGGAAGTGCTAGCACCCCTCACTGAGATATAGGTCCCCTATATCTCTCCTGCGCACACATTGAGACTTATCAGTCACCCCTAAAGCAGGCCCTATCAATCCTGAGGGCAGGGTGCTTAGTTTCCATGTGAGGGGGTGCCTCTGCCTGAGCAGGGCCCCTCTGCAGCTCTCAGAGTCTATTCTCTGGGGCTGTTTGTGGATGCGGTTAAACCATATACTCTTAAGTGCATTATATCCTCGCGGTAGAATGCTAACTTTGCAATGGCTGCATCAAAACATGTCGTGTTTGGTGTCAAACATCTTGGAATACTACCCCCCGGCCAGTTTTGGCAGCGGGGGTAGCATTCCACCCTTCTAGAGGGATAGACATGTATCTACTGTGGAAACGCGGTAGAATCCTGCAGAGCCCTGGCATCACAAAATGGATGCCACCAGTCACAGACACTGGGCTGCCCTCCTGCTGATGACCAACACTCGCAGTGGAGGAAGCCCAACAATAGATATCCTGTCCCACGGGGTGTGACCACCTCCCAGACAGGGTTTAGTGTATTGGGGCTGGGTGGGTGCACTCTTAGAGTGCTTTGAAGTCCTGCACTGGGGGAGCAGAAGGCTCCTCTGTGCATACACCAGTTCAAACCGGCTCAGGGGCTACCTGCCCCTGCTCTGGCGCGAAACTGGACAAAGGGAAGTAGGTGTAACCACCCACTCCCCTGACCCTCCCAAAGGTGGGGTCATAGAGCTAGTCCCTCCCTTTCTTTTAGTATAAGAGGGGGAACCTGTGCATTGCAAACTAGATATCCCTGGACGACGCTCTGAAGAAGAATCCTGGACCTTCGACGTTCCACTACCTTTGGAAGACTGAAGAATCTCCCTTGGAGGCAAGAAGTGACTCCCCTGCTTGGCAGGCACCAAAAACTACAAACGACGGTCGCAAACTACGCCGCTCCCGCCGGAGTCCAAAGTCCCTGCAGCCCCAGAAGTGGATTTCCTGACTTCTCAAAGGCCATCGTGAGTCCCCAGCGAAGCTGAGGCCAGTGGACCCCAAGAGTGACGAGGAACATCGACCCCGGGTACCGTGCACTATTGTCGAGTGCAACCCCTTCACAACGTCCTACGACCTTGTGCTTTGGACCACGTGTGGTCATAGCCTCCAGCAGGAATCCCTCCGAAGATCAGAGGCCTACCTCGTCCCGAGTGACCGTGGGCCCCTGTTGAGCGAATCCTCCCGAGGCGTCTTCGCAATCCCTTGCCAGCCGGCTTGTGGGTCCCCTGAAGGCTTTCCTACAGAACCAAAGGGCTCCCCTGGTTGCTCCAGGCCTGCCCTGACTTACCCTCGCTGGGTGAGTCCCTCAGACCTTGCTGGTCTGCGCCATTGACTTTTTACACTTTCCCCGAGACTTGCTGTTACCAAGGCTTGTTGGCTCCAATCGAGTCGCCGACACCGCAGTAAGCTGCAGACATCGTGGGACACGCCGAATCCAGCTCCTGGTCGTCGTCGACGCCTCCTGGACCTCGTGGCTGAAGAGTCAAGGCACCCGTGAACGACCTGAATCTTGCGACGACGGTGGGCATCCATCTTCCTTGCCCCAAGTCACTGCCAAGTGACTTTGAACACTGTCCCCTCTGCTTTCAGGTCTTCCATCTTCTGAATCCAGGCTTGGATTCCTCCGGACACTTCTCCTGTCGCCGCAAGCAGCAAGTCTTCACTGGCTCCCATTGAAAACGACGCCGCGACCCGACACCAAAGAACACCTATGCACCCGGCTCCCCTGGGTGAGGTAACTTCAGCACAACGGTGCTCCTGTGGGTGTGGGCCCTAGAACTACTTACCCTGTAAGTGACTTGCTTGTAGCTACCCTAGAAGTGCCCTAAAACTCTTACTTTCCAAGTGCGACTATCGCGCTGACTCGTACATGGTTCGCGTCTGTGTTAGACACACCGCGTCCAACTCCCTTGCAACTCTGTGCATACACCAGTTCAAACCGGCTCAGGGGCTACCTGCCCCTGCTCTGGCGCGAAACTGGACAAAGGGAAGTAGGTGTAACCACCCACTCCCCTGACCCTCCCAAAGGTGGGGTCATAGAGCTAGTCCCTCCCTTTCTTTTAGTATAAGAGGGGGAACCTGTGCATTGCAAACTAGATATCCCTGGACGACGCTCTGAAGAAGAATCCTGGACCTTCGACGTTCCACTACCTTTGGAAGACTGAAGAATCTCCCTTGGAGTCAAGGAGTGACTCCCCTGCTTGGCAGGCACCAAAAACTACAAACGACGGTCGCAAACTACGCCGCTCCCGCCGGAGTCCAAAGTCCCTGCAGCCCCAGAAGTGGATTTCCTGACTTCTCAAAGGCCATCGTGAGTCCCCAGCGAAGCTGAGGCCAGTGGACCCCAAGAGTGACGAGGAACATCGACCCCGGGGTACCGTGCACTATTGTCGAGTGCAACCCCTTCACAACGTCCTACGACCTTGTGCTTTGGACCACGTGTGGTCATAGCCTCCAGCAGGAATCCCTCCGAAGATCAGAGGCCTACCTCGTCCCGAGTGACCGTGGGCCCCTGTTGAGCGAATCCTCCCGAGGCGTCTTCGCAATCCCTTGCCAGCCGGCTTGTGGGTCCCCTGAAGGCTTTCCTACAGAACCAAAGGGCTCCCCTGGTTGCTCCAGGCCTGCCCTGACTTACCCTCGCTGGGTGAGTCCCTCAGACCTTGCTGGTCTGCGCCATTGACTTTTTACACTTTCCCCGAGACTTGCTGTTACCAAGGCTTGTTGGCTCCAATCGAGTCGCCGACACCGCAGTAAGCTGCAGACATCGTGGGACACGCCGAATCCAGCTCCTGGTCGTCGTCGACGCCTCCTGGACCTCGTGGCTGAAGAGTCAAGGCACCCGTGAACGACCTGAATCTTGCGACGACGGTGGGCATCCATCTTCCTTGCCCCAAGTCACTGCCAAGTGACTTTGAACACTGTCCCCTCTGCTTTCAGGTCTTCCATCTTCTGAATCCAGGCTTGGATTCCTCCGGACACTTCTCCTGTCGCCGCAAGCAGCAAGTCTTCACTGGCTCCCATTGAAAACGACGCCGCGACCCGACACCAAAGAACACCTATGCACCCGGCTCCCCTGGGTGAGGTAACTTCAGCACAACGGTGCTCCTGTGGGTGTGGGCCCTAGAACTACTTACCCTGTAAGTGACTTGCTTGTAGCTACCCTAGAAGTGCCCTAAAACTCTTACTTTCCAAGTGCGACTATCGCGCTGACTCGTACATGGTTCGCGTCTGTGTTAGACACACCGCGTCCAACTCCCTTGCAACTCTATCTGTAACCGCGTCCTTCAACTCGTACAAGGACCGATCAGTGTGTTTGCCTCGAACACGCAAGGGACCTTTAACATTGAAATCTCAATCACGTCTGTTCGCATAGACTCGTACAGGACTCGCACCGGTGCCAGGACACCGCGTCCGTCCCCTGTGGGTCTCCTACAACTACCTGGGGTGGTTCTTGGGGGTCCCTCGATTCTAGATGCCCTAGACCTAGGTCTAGCCAAACTAAGATTGTGATATTCGATTGTGCTAAACTTATTTTGATAACATTTGATTTGTACATATGTTCCTGACTTCTAATCTCATAAAGAGATTAGTAGAGAGTTGTTTATTAATAAATACATATATATTTGATATATATACCTGTGTGGTGTCTTTTCATTTGATGATTCAAGAGATTGTGTGGTAAAACAAGCTGCTTTACATTCCTTCAAGACTTAGCCTGAAGGCTGCTCTCCACAGCTACCACTAGGATAGCTTTCTTTAAAGGTTGTCTTAAACCTATCTACCATAAGAGTCGAATTGTTCTGGTGCAAGGTGTCCACTTTAATTAGTGAACAGCATATACCAGGCCAACTTCTCACATTGGTGGGCAGCGTGTGGGATTCCAGCTTGCTATTGTTTTACCAGAAAATCTCTATTTGAATTACTAACTGAAAACCACTATAGGTACTTAAGGTACATATAAAGTCAAGCTTAGTATCAATAAGTTCTACTGAACTTAGAGCTGTGTGCCAAGGGATAGCACACCCTTTCTACAGCTCAAGCTAGTATCAGTAGGCCATAAACTAGTGTAGGTAGTACAACACTGCACAACACTAGAATGTCCTTAAAGGGTGGAACCAGTGGATCCACTCAGCCTCAGTATAAGGACATGGCTTTCTCTGACTTGAGAGCCATGTGTGTTGAAAGACACCTGAAGCTAGGACAGAGTCCCTCCACACTACACCTGATAGATCTGCTGATAGCAGATGATCTTAGATTGGCTCTAGGAGCTAATGGGTCTGAATCAGGGGTGGGTCAATTACAGTGTCTGGGTCAGATGATGAAAATCAGAATGACCAAGACTCTGTGATTGAAGGGCCAGGCTCCAAGGGGCCTGAAAAGGACAGAGGAATTCTCCCTAAGAGAACTGACAGAGTGGATGAGAGGCATAGGTCCTCTTCCAGGGAATCTGACCACTCTTATCACTCTGGCAGAGAATTTGTCCAGCAGAGGAACTCATACTTTCCCATAAGAGAGAGCTCCTCTGACAGAATGTGCAAACTGCTGCAGTATGAGGAAGCAAGAGTTGCCCTCAGAACCAAGCAGTTGGCACTAGATAGAGAAGCCCTGGAGATCCAGAGAGCTTCTAGAAGAGAGGGGTTAGAACCCCTTGGTGGCAGCAACAGTGTCCCTAGAGGCAGAGAATCTATTCCAGACCATAGGAACCTGAGCAAGGTTGTTCCTCCCTACCAGAGTGGGGATGATATCCACAAGTGGATAACTGCTATGGAGAGGGCCTGTAGAGTACAGCAGGTCCCCCAAAAGCAGTGGGCAGCAATCTTGTGGCTCTCCTTTTCAGACAAAGGTAGAGACAAGCTCCTCACTGTTAGAGAAGAGGATGCTGATAATTATGAAGTCCTGAAGAGTGCACTGATAGATGGGTTTGGCTTAACCACTGAGCAGTACAGGTTGAAGTTCAGAGACACCCAGAAGGCACAGACTCAGGACTGGACTGACTTTGTAGATTGTGCAACCAAGGCTCTGGAGGGTTGGCTGGTTGGCAGTAGGGTTACTGATTTCAAGGGATTGTATAATCTGATGATGAGAGAACAGATCCTTAATAATTGCCAGAACCAGTTGTTGCATCAATACCTGGTGGACTCAGATCTGACCTCTCCCCAAGAATTGGGAAAGAAGGCAGACAAATGGGTCAGAACCAGGGTAAGGCAGAAACCCCAGAACCAAGGGGGTAACACCAAGAAGCAAGATCCTAAGGGCTCTGAGAAAGGTGGGGATAAGTCAAAAGACCAGAAGTCTTCACAAGGGCCCCAAAAATCTGCATCTGGTGGGGAGTCACAATCCAACAAGGGAAAAGGCCAAAAGAAGCCCTGGTGCAAATTCTATAAACAGAAAGGGCACTGGACTTCTGATTGTAACAAGTCCAAAGACCAAACCACCACCACTCCTGCCCCTAAGGCAACTGTTCCCCCTAGCTCAGCTACTGGTGGAGGTGGTACTCAGAATAAGGGTGTAGTAGGGTTGACCCTGGGTTCTGAAGTGGACTCTGACCTAGTCAGAGTGCCCACTCAGGCAATGCTGATTTGTGATGGAGACCTTGATATGTCCTTCCTAGTAAGCCCCAGTAATCTGGGCAAATACAAACAGCAGCCTGTAATAAATGGCAAACAGGCTTTGGCATTTAGGGACACAGGTGCTAGTGTCACCATGGTGGCAGAGGATCTTGTGGACCCTGGACAGATCATCCTGGGCGAAATGTACCAGGTGACCAATGAAAGCAATGTCAGGACCAACCATAGTCTGGCAGTTGTGAATTTCTCCTGGGGAGGGGTAACTGGCCTCAAGAAGGTTGTAGTCAGTGCAGACCTCCCTGTAGAATGTCTACTGGGCAATGATCTAGAGACTTCAGCCTGGTCTGAAGTAGAGTTATGGACTCATGCTGAGATGTTGGGCATCCCTGCAGAGGTATTTGCTGTGACCAGGTCACAAGCAAGAATGCATAACACTGAACCAGCTCTGGATCCTGGAACAATGGACCAGATGCTTCCCAAGAGGAGGAGCAGTAGGGTAAAGGCAGTGCCTTCCCCTCTGTCTCAGATCACAGATTCACCTCCAGAGGGAGGTGAAGCAGATCATGAAGAAGGAACTGCCCCAGAGGGACTTGAGCCTGATCAGGTTGAGTTCTTGGGGGCAGGGGCCCTTCTAGGGAAGATCTGAGTAAGGAGCAACAGTGCTGCCCCTCTCTTGAACCCCTCAGACAGCAGGCTGCTGCTGAGGCTGCTGGGAGTGCTAGTGGGTCCCATAAAGTTTATTGGGATGAGTGACTCCTATAATCTGAGGGTAGATATCCAGCCCCTGGAGCCACCAGGAGGATGGTGATACCTCAGAAGTTTAGGGGGTTCCTCTTGACCCTAGCACATGATATCCCTTTGGCAGGTCACTTGGGCCAAAACAAGACCTGGGACAGGCTTGTTCCACATTTTCATTGGCCACATATGTCAGAGGACACAAAGGAGTTTTGTCGCTCCTGTGTCACGTGCCAAGCCAGTGTCTAGGCAGGTGGCACAACAAAGGCCCCCCTGATACCACTACCTGTGGTGGGGGTACCCTTTGAAAGGGTAGGGATTGACATTGTTGGTCCCCTTGACCCTCAAACTGCATCTGGGCACAGATTTATCCTGGTGGTAGTGGATCATGCCACCAGGTACCCAGAGGCAATTTCCCTGAGGACCACCACAGCCCCTGTGGTGGCAAGAGCCCTCATTGAAGTTTTCTCCAGAGTGGGTTTCCCAAAGGAGGTCATCTCTGACAGAGGTACTAACTTCATGTCAGGATATCTGAAAGCAATGTGGAAGGAGTGTGGTGTAACTTATAAGTTCACCACCCCCTATCACCCACAATGCAATGGGTTGGTTGAACGTTTCAACAAAACCCTGAAGGGAATGATTAAAGGACTCCCAGAGAAGCTTAGGCGGAAATGGGACCTTCTTCTTCCTTGCCTGTTGTTTGCATACAGAGAGGTTCCACAGAAGGGGGTTGGTTACAGCCCATTTGAGCTTCTGTTTGGGCACCCTGTAAGAGGTCCATTGTGTTTGGTTAAAGAGGGCTGGGAGTTACCTCTCAAACCCCCCAAACAGGATGTGATGGACTATGTACTTGGTCTCCGCTCCCGGATGGCCGAATACATGAAAAAGGCAACCAAAAACCTGGAGGCCAGCCAAGAATTGCAAAAAGCTTGGCATGACCAAAGGCTGTACTGACTGTATACCAGCCAGGACAGAAAGTGTGGGTGTTGGAGCCTGTGGCCCCAGCAGCCCTCCAAGACAAGTGGAGTGGCCCCCATACCATAGTTGAACAGAAGGGAGAAGTCACCTATCTGGTGAATCTTGGAACTCCCAGGAGCCCCCTGATCGTGCTCCATGTCAACAGATTAAAGCCATATGTTGACAGGGCTGACATGGGCTTGCTCATGGCAACTGATGAGGACCAGGAGGAGGAGAGTGACCCTCTCCCTGACCTGCTCTCTCAGAACTCTGATGATGGGTCAGTAGATGGTGTTGCTTTGGCAAGCAGCCTCACTGACCATCAGCAAACTGAGTGCAGACAAGTTCTGCAACAGTATAGACATATGTTTAGCCTGACCCCTAGTCAGACTACCTGGTGCACCCATGAGGTGGACACTGGTGACAGTCTGCCTGTCAAGAGTAAAATCTACAGGCAACGTGATCATGTCAGGGACTGTATCAGGACTGAAGTCCAGAAGATGTTGGAGCTAGGTGTAATTGAGCCTTCAGATAGCCCTTGGGTTAGCCCAGTAGTCCTGGTACCCAAGCCTCATACCCAGGGTGGTAAGAAAGAAATGAGGTTTTGTGTAGACTACAGAGGCCTCAATGCAGTCACTAGGACTGATGCCTATCCCATACCAAGGGCAGATGAGCTGATTGATACTTTGGCCTCAGCCAAGTATCTAAGTACATTTGACCTAACAGCTGGCTACTGGCAGATCAGATTAGCTGATGATGCAAAAGCCAAAACAGCATTTTCGACCCCTAGTGGGCACTACCACTTTGTGGTAATGCCCTTTGGATTGAAAAATGCACCTGCCACTTTTCAGAGGTTGGTGAATAAAGTTCTGGCAGGGATGGAAACTTATTGCTCGGCTTATCTAGATGATATTGCTGTCTTTAGTTCCTCCTGGCAGGATCACTTGGTCAACCTCAGAAATGTTTTGGAGGCTCTGAAGAAAGCAGGCCTCACTATCAAGGCCACTAAGTGCCAGATAGGGCAGAGTCAGGTTGTGTACCTGGGCCACCTTGTAGGTGGAGGCCAGGTTCAGCCTTTACAGAGCCAGATCCAAACCATAATGGAATGGGTTGCTCCAATCACCCAGACACAGGTGAGAGCCTTCTTAGGCCTGACTGGGTACTATAGGAGGTTTGTCAAGGGATATGGATCTATAGTGACCCCCTTGAATGATCTGACCTCAAAGAAAATGCCAAAAAGGTTCAGTGGACAGCTAGCTGTCAGAAGGCATTTGAAGACCTAAAGCAGGCCATGTGCACTGCCCCCATCTTGCAGTCCAGACTACACCAAAAAGTTCATTGTCCAAACAGATGCTTCTGAGCTGGGTGTGGGAGCTGTACTGTCCCAACTGAATGATGAAGGTCAAGACCAGCCAGTAGCTTTTATTAGCAGAAGGCTGACCCCTAGAGAGAAACGTTGGTCAGCTATAGAGAGGGAGGCCTTTGCTGTGGTGTGGGCCCTGAAGAAGCTGAGGCCATACTTGTTTGGCACTCACTTCATAGTTCAGACTGACCACAAGCCCCTCCTATGGCTTAAACAAATGAAAGGAGAAAACCCAAAACTTTTGAGGTGGTCCATTTCCCTACAGGGGATGGACTATACAGTGGAACATAAACCTGGGACCCAACATGCCAATGCAGATGGACTCTCAAGGTATTTCCACTTTGAACACGAAGACTCAACTGGTCAAGGTTAGTTTAGTGTCCCTGCGTTTGGGGGGGGGGGTTGTGTAGGAGAGTAGGATCTGCCTCTTATGTTGCCCCCACTTTTTTTCTGATGTTTACACTGGTTTCTGGCTATAGTCTGGCTGGGACCCTGCCAATCAGGGCCCCAGCCTCTCTGTTCTCTCTAAACGATTTGGAGTGCACTCTGGGTGCACTAGTGATTGGATACTGTGGTACCTTATGAGTCCCTAGTATATGGTACCTTAGGTACCAAGGGAATAGGTACTTCACAGGCCTACCAGGGGCTGAAGCATGTATTATGCCACCCCTGGGAAGCAGACTAAATCTGACACCACAGGCCTGCTACTGCAGCCTGGGTGAGGAAGTGCTAGCACCCCTCACTGAGATATAGGTCCCCTATATCTCTCCTGCGCACACATTGAGACTTATCAGTCACCCCTAAAGCAGGCCCTATCAATCCTGAGGGCAGGGTGCTTAGTTTCCATGTGAGGGGGTGCCTCTGCCTGAGCAGAGCCCCTCTGCAGCTCTCAGAGTCCATTCTCTGGGGCTGTTTGTGGATGTGGTTAAACCATATACTCTCAAGTGCATTATATCCCCGCGGTAGAATGCTAACTTTGGAATGGCTGCATCAAAACATGTCGTGTTTGGTGTCAAACATCTTGGAATACTACCCCCCCCCCCCGCCAGTTCGCACTGGAGGAAGCCCAACAATAGATATCCTGTCCCACGGGGGTGTGACCACCTCCCAGACAGGGTTTAGTGTATTGGGGCTGGGTGGGTGCACTCTTAGAGTGCTTTGAAGTCCTGCACTGGGGGAGCAGAAGGCTCCTCTGTGCATACCCCAGTTCAAACCGGCTCAGGGGCTACCTGCCCCTGCTCTGGCGCGAAACTGGACAAAGGGAAGTAGGTGTAACCACCCACTCTCCTGACCCTCCCATAGGTGGGGTCATAGAGCTAGTCCCTCCCTTTCTTTTAGTATAAGAGGGGGAACCTGTGCATTGCAAACTAGATATCCCTGGACGACGCTCTGAAGAAGAATCCTGGACCTTCGACGTTCCACTACCTTTGGAAGACTGAAGAATCTCCCTTGGAGTCAAGGAGTGACTCCCCTGCTTGGCAGGCACCAAAAACTACAAACGACGGTCGCAAACTACGCCGCTCCCGCAGCAGCCCGAAGTCCCTGCAGCCCCAGAAGTGGATTTCCTGACTTCTCAAAGGCCATCGTGAGTCCCCAGCGAAGCTGAGGCCAGTGGACCCCAAGAGTGACGAGGAACCGCGACCCCGGGGTACCGTGCACTATTGTCGAGTGCAACCCCTTCACAACGTCCTACGACCTTGTGCTCCAGCAGGAATCCCTCCGAAAGATCAGAGGCCTACCTCGTCCCGAGTGACCGTGGGCCCCTGTTGAGCAAATCCTCCCGAGGCGTCTTCGCGATCCCTTGCCAGCCGGCTTGTGGGTCCCCTAAAGGCTTTCCTACAGAACCAAAGGGCTCCCCTGGTTGCTCCAGGCCTGCCCTGACTTACCCTCGCTGGGTGAGTCCCTCAGACCTTGCTGGTCTGCGCCATTGACTTTTTACACTTTCCCCGAGACTTGCTGTTACCAAGGCTTGTTGGCTCCAATCGAGTCGCCGACACCGCAGTAAGCTGCAGACATCGTGGGACACGCCGAATCCAGCTCCTGGTCGTCGTCGACGCCTCCTGGGCCTCGTGGCTGAAGAGTCAAGACACCCGTGAACGACCTGAATCTTGCGACGACGGTGGGCATCCATCTTCCTTGCCCCAAGTCACTGCCAAGTGACTTTGAACACTGTCCCCTCTGCTTTCAGGTCTTCCATCTTCTGAATCCAGGCTTGGATTCCTCCGGACACTTCTCCTGTCGCCGCAAGCAGCAAGTCTTCACTGGCTCCAATTGAAAACGACGCCGCGACCCGACACCAAAGAACACCTATGCACCCGGCTCCCCTGGGTGAGGTAACTTCAGCACTACGGTGCTCCTGTGGGTGTGGGCCCTAGAACTACTTACCCTGTAAGTGACTTGCTTGTAGCTACCCTAGAAGTGCCCTAAAACTCTTACTTTCCAAGTGCGACTATCGCGCTGACTCGTACATGGTTCGCGTCTGTGTTAGACACACCGCATCCAACTCCCTTGCTCTATCTGTAACCGCGTCCTTCGACTCGTACAAGGACCGATCGGTGTGTTCGCCTCGAACACGCAAGGGACCTTTAACATTGAAATCTCAATCGCGTCTGTTCGCATAGACTCGTACAGGACTCGCACCGGTGCCAGGACACCGCGTCCGTCCCCTGTGGGTCTCCTACAACTACCTGGGGTGGTTCTTGGGGGTCCCTCGATTCTAGATGCCCTAGACCTAGGTCTAGCCAAACTAAGATTGTGATATTCGATTTGTGCTAAACTTATTTTGATAACATTTGATTTGTACATATGTTCCCGACTTCTAATCTCATAAAGAGATTAGTAGAGAGTTGTTTATTAATAAATACATATATATTTGATATATATACCTGTGTGGTGTCTTTTCATTTGGTGATTCAAGAGATTGTGTGGTAAAACAAGCGGCTTTACATTCCTTCAAGACTTAGCCTGAAGGCTGCTCTCCACAGCTACCACTAGGATAGCTTTCTATAAAGGTTGTCTTAAACCTATCTACCATAAGAGTCGAATTGTACTGGTGCAAGGTGTCCACTTTAATTAGTGAACAGCATATACCAGGCCAACTTCTCACATTGTCCGTGTCTGGGGCGGGGGGTGTTGCTGCGCAGGAGGGGTCCTGCACCATGCAGGTGAAAGAGATACTCGTCAGTGTCTGGGAGGTGGTGTTGCTGCACAGTAGGGGTCCTGCGCCATGCAGGTTAAAGAGATGCTTGCCAGTGTCTGGCAGGGGGCATTGTACACAGGAGGGGTCCTGCACCATGCAGGTGAAAGAGATGCTCGTCAGTGTCTGAAAGGCCCAGGAGGGGGGGGGGCACCTCCTTTGGGCCCCTCCCTTGTGTCCAATTGTCATGGCTGTGTACATGTGTCCATGTCAGGGTCCATGTTATGTGATGTAATTTCCTGTGATTTCACGTTTAATTCAAATTAGAGGGGTCTCACCCATCCCTCTCTGCCTGGGCACAGCAATCAGTAGTGCAGCCGGTGCACTGGACCACAGGTATTAAGTGCCCAATGTTCCCGAAATATGGCTTTATTTTACTGTGCAGCCAGTGGGCAAGAGGGACCCAGCACCACCAGCACCCATGGCACCATTGATGTGCTACTTGCCTCTCTTCCTTGGGCATTGCAGCTATGTTCCAGAGCTGTGAGGCCTGGGAGAGGCCCTCCCTGCCCTGGGCATTGCAGCTTCCATGGTTGGACACTAAGGGGAGGAGGTATCAGCCCATGAGCTTAGCAGGGCAGGAGTACGGCTGTGAAGCTCAGGGGTGTGGCTATCAGTAGTGCAGCAGGAGCAGTGCCACCACATCTCATGAAAGTTAGGGACGCAATGCACCCAGATTATGACTGCGTTTTACTGTCTGGCATCATTTTCTTCCATCATGGCCCATAGCTACATTACTATGCCACTTGACCCTTCTCTCATGACCCGCACAGCCATGATCCAGAGCTGCGAAGGTCAGGTAAAGGCCATCATCCCCTAGGCCTACCAGTCATGAGAGGCCCAAGAGAGGAAGCCTGCTGTCCTGGGCCTTGCAGCACTGGTCCATGGCTCCAAGGTCCAGGGCAAGAGGCCCCTCTGAAGGACAAAGCTTTCAATTGTGCAGCAAGAGCAGTGGGACTCTAGCCTCATGGGGTTATGTGTCCAATGCTCCCAAATCATGGCTGTATTTTACTGTTCACATAAACAGTATACACTAAGTGATGGATGAAATGCTTGAATTAATCTCAGCAACTGGTAATTACCTGGGGTCGCATACCAGTCGATCATTATTTTGCACACCATGCCACCTCGGTTTGGACCCAGCCGTATGCAAATCAGTTTTGAACCTGCTCCAATGGGAACAGTCCAGACCAAACAGCAAGGCTAGGTCCTCCCTGATCCGGAACACAAGCCACCCAGGACAGAGGCCTCCGTAATTAGGGCCCATCAGCCAGGTATAGCTTGGTTCCAGTGACACAGTGTGCATGGGGCACACGTCTGGGTATGCCCGCCTCATTTAGGACGACACAAAAAAGTATACAAAAAAAATGATGGATGGAATGCTTTAATTAATCTCAGTCATTGCTGAGGCTGGGGTGTCCCTAAGATCAATTGAGGCCCACCAGGGGGGCTCCTTCCAAGTCGAAGACCTCTGCTTACACCACTTGTCTTTATATTCTGTGCACTGCCAATTTGAGAGATTTTACTTAGTTGATGAGGCCGGATATTTCCTTTTACATTGTTATATACTGAGAAGTTCTATAGAGATTTTGTGCTCTGTTTTAGATGTGAAAATACTGTCCAGACACAACCCTAGAGGCCTGGGCTCTCTCCCATGGGCCTTCACAGCCGTGGTCCATCACTGTGAGGCCCAAGGAAATGGACCGGTTAGTGGGCCTGGCTCGCAGCATTATTTACTTGCATTTGAACATGTGCTTTCCAGGTGTTGTTCAAAATTGGGAGAAATCAAATGAAAGGAGATGCATCTCAGATCTCTTAATTGAATCTGCATAATGCTGACATAAAAAATGAAATGCACTCTGGAACTATATAAGTGTATACTAATTACTAGTATCAGAACATTTAAAGGCTTCAGAGGACTTTGATAGAAGTGTTGTAGCCATGACTCATGGCATATGACATTAAACCCTTTTAGCCTCCATATGATTGTATTCTGGTAGTTTCTAGTATTTTGAAGTGACTTGGGTGATGCCTTTAATAGAAATCAAGCTGTTTTCAACTGTTTTATTTGCTTTCATATCTTTCGTGCACATACCTTATCTTCACGGGTTATCCGGGAAACCATCTTTGAATTTTAATCCATGCTGGCCCCCTCAAGGGCATGCTGCAGCACATCTCGCTAGGGCATGAAGAAATATGCCCATGTCATTCCGCCGTGATGGAACTCCACAGGTCCTCCTTGCCGGCCCGCACCATCTTCAATCCCACCTGCATCTTCTGCAATGACATCACAAGGTATTAACAGTCAACGAACCAGCTACCTTTCCCATCACGCCTTGACTTTATGCATGTCAGTGACCTGTACAGTGCGCCGCTGCCTTTTGGTTAGGTTTGCATCATACGACTGATACCGCTGCCTTCTTGGATGACAAGCTTGCCATCTCCAGTGGCCCTCCACACAACCGCAGCAAGGACATCTTCCGATGGAAGAAGAAGATGAGCTAAAAAGAGAAAAAAAACAAATAAAAAAGCCTTTCCCACCTGTGCACCAAGGATCTGGAATGATATCCCCGTATCCATCCAGACGGCCCGAACCCAGCGCCAATTTAGAAAACAGCAGAATACTCAACTTAAAAAAAACTTCATCATGATGCAGTCACAGCCCACGAACCATTTATTCCTCCTATCAGATGTTGACTGTATGTAGGACGCTGGCTCTGAATATACTTTACCGAAGTAAGGTATAGTGTGCAGAGAGTCCAGGGAGTCCCCAGAGGTATAGCAGA
The DNA here is from genome assembly GCA_963921515.1 of Calotriton arnoldi. Classification (NCBI taxonomy): domain Eukaryota; kingdom Metazoa; phylum Chordata; class Amphibia; order Caudata; family Salamandridae; genus Calotriton; species Calotriton arnoldi. The sequence continues at coordinate 805,340 of CAWUFW010005944.1, forward strand.
GCCTAAATTAGGTAAGTACTAACAGCTCTCTTTGTGGTAGTGTGGGCAAGCAGTTAGGCTTATCCAGAGGGTGTGGTAAGCATTTATTCTATTCACTCAATCAAGACTGATGCATACACTCAGAGACTGACTCCAGACCAATTGGGTAAGTATAAAAAAGGTATACTTGTATTTTATTTCTAGAACCAAGCAGGACTTGGTGCAGGTAGGTAAAATATACTTTCAATTGTAAACCTTTACACAGCAATGAAATTGAAGATGGAGTTGCAATTGTTACAGGTTGGTATAACTTTAAAAAGCAGTTTGAATTACACAGTAATTACTTTTAGAATACGTTTTAGTTACTTTTAGATTACGTTGAGTACTGGGAGTGTTATGCTTGGATACCACACCTAAGGATATCACAATACAAGGTAAGTAAGACTTTTTCTTGGCTTTGAGTTATTAGTTTGTTTTCCCATAAAAAACAACAGTTCAACAAAAAACATTTTAGGCCCAAAATTTCATAACATGGGTTCCTGTGGGAAAAATGGTTATTGGTTTTGCAGGTAAGTAAACATCTTACAAGTGGGAGTTTTTGGGGATAGGACCAAGGTTCCCCAAGGTCTAGATAGGCACTCAAGTTGCACCACCAGCGGCACTGGGACGGCCGAGTGCAGAGTGCAGGGGCCCAGTGTTAGCCAATGGGGCTAAGGGGGCCTTCAGTTAGGGACTGCTTACGAGCAGGCCACTCAAGTGTGGGAGCAAGGCTCTTGGGGTTAGGATCAGCACTGCAGGGGCCAACAATCAGCACAGGAACTACACCAACATTGGCACAGGGGCGGATGGGTGCAGTGTGCCAAATAGACGTACTGGACCCTGTGCTTTTCAATGGAAGAGGTGTGGCGCTGCGGCCAGGGCGCCTGACTCCGGAACACGGGGTCTCACCGTTCGATTGCCGGCGGCAGGTTAGCCCATCACCATGTGACTCTGGGCAATAGCTCGCTTAATCTTCCCGACGGCCCCCAGCGCCTTGACACCTTCGGGTAATTGTTCGTGCTTTACAAATACTGGATTTCATTCCATTTCATTTCAATGGAGACCTGCGATTCGTTGAAGTTGCTGCAGGCTCAGGCAGGGAGTCTTCCTGAAGGGGACCACCGGCTGGAGAGATAAGTTGGGATCTTGGGGAATGCCTGCACACCATTGGTTGGGTCACCCAAGGCCGTGGGGCATCCGGTGCAGGGGTGTCTTCTAGCGTCGGGTTTTCTTACCAGCTGCGGCGCTGTCGGGGGGATCCTTCAGGTTGAGGCTGCAGGCGTCGTCTTGAAGCTTGAGGGAGGTCTGGGATCACCAGATTCCAGGTCAAGATCACTGGGGAGACCTCCTCGTGGTGTTGGGCCACTCGAACTCGGGCCGTGGGCGTCGGTTGCAGAGTGGCGCAGAATTGCGGAGTCGCCTGAATCCGGATTCTGGTCTTGGAGTCTGTGTTAGGCAAATCTGGTGCTCACGGGAGACAGAGTCTGTAAGGCGAGTGAAGGGCAGGTCCTCTGGGCTCTGTGGGGCTGCTGGCTGCTGGACACACCGGTTTCTTCGCTGTAGGCAGGTCGGAGTCGGGACAGGCCGGTGGTGCTGGGGCCAAAGCAGTAGGTGTTCTCTTCTTCCTGGGTCAGCACAGCTCTTCGGTCCTTCTTCTTTCTTCCTCAAATCTGAGGAGGCATGGTTCAGGGTTGCTCCTAAATACTAGATTTAGAGGCGTTTAAAGGGGTGTGCAGGTCGGGACCCATGGGTCCCTTCCTTGGGGTAGGTACACCCCCTATTATGCCATCCTCCAGTGGGAGGGGGCATGAGCCTCTCCCTAATTGGCTGGGTTTCCCCATCTTCAAGATAGAGGGGACTGAGATGTGTGCTACACCTCGCCTCCCCTATCTGAGGGGTGGGGTTGGCAAAGGTGGGCACACCTCTCTTCCTAGCTTGGTTTTCCCGACGATTCTCCCGCCCAAAGTGGTGGGAGAGCCGGTGGGAGCCAGTTGCTGGGGGCAGCAAAAGGCAGGGACAGCTTCCAACGGTGGCAGGCCTTTGAAGCTTCCCCTTCGTGGACCCAGCCCATGCTGGGGGAGGAGGCATAAAACCTCAGCCCAGCATGGGCTTTGTCTCTGGACCCAGAGAGCAGAGGCTCTCTACCCAGGGGTCCAGATACCTGTCTTGTGGTGGCAAATGGCGGACAGCCATTCAGAAACCACACCAGGGCTGGTCGTTTCTCAAGGGGCATCTCGAAGATGCCCTCTGAGTGCATTTTACCTTAAATCCCACACTGGCACAGTGTGGGTTTAATATGCTGAGAAGTTCGCTACCAAACTTCCCAGGTTTTTGTAAAGCCATTATGGAGCTGTGGTGTTTGTAATGACCAACTCCCAGACCATATACTCTTTTTGGCTTTACTACACTTACAATGTCTAAGAATGGACTTGGACACTGTAGGGATACAAGGCTCATGCCTCTGTACCCTCACCTGGTGGCTAGTGCGCCCTGCTAGGGGGTTGGCTTACCTAGGCCTCAGACAGTGGGTTGTAGGCATGGCACCCAGGGATGTGTGCCATGTCGACTCTTCACTTTTCTCTGAACCAAAACACACAGCCTGCAATGGCAGTGTGTGTGTGTTAAGGTACAGGGCATCTAAGGGTGGCACAATTGGTGCTGCAGCCCTTAGAGGCCTTCCCGGGTCGCAGGGCCCTTGGTACCCATCGTACCTTTTACAAGGGGCTTACCTGTGGCCAGAGATGTGCCAATTGTGGGTACAAAGGTACAGGTTTGGGAAAAAACACAGGCCCAGGGAACCTGATTGGCAGGGACCCAGGACACATCACGTCAGGTTGCATCAGATGTCATGCAAAAAGTGGGGGGTAACCATGCAAAAAGGGGCACTTCCTACACTGTGTCTTTGGGTTTGACCCTGTACAGCACTTCGCAGCATTTTGGCTAGGTTTGTGCTATGTTAATACTGCATACAGACATACGTATCTAATGCGCTAATCCGGAAACAAATTGTTAACGTGATTAAACTTATGAGTTATGGAGTGACCTAGGCCAAACCTTTCCATCCAGTGTGACTAATATAATGTATTTCCAGTTAATCGAAATTTAAAATATACGTACTTATTTTATTAGGGTTAATATTTATCTTTTTATTGTTTTACTGATATCCACACAAAGAAAGTTGCTTCTTGCAAAGTCGCTCAACGATAGTCCATTAATGGCACTTCCTGTGATGTCATTCCCTTTGATTGCACATATGCAAATTAGAGGGGCCTCACTTATTCCCTTTCTCTCCGGGGCCCCAAAAGTCCTAGAACTGGCCCTGGATACAAGGCACAAGAGACCTTTTTGAAAATGTCATGCTAGAAATAGGGAACCCTCAGATTTGTAGGGCGCACGGTACACACCCACAGCCCTACCAAGAACCACGCATCAGGTGTTAGACTAACACATTTTAGTGCTAGATACATAGTTCAGTGACGCAGCTGTTGAATAGTGGTAAGGATTTTATTACTCATTTGGTTGATAGTGCTAACAAGCACTGGTAACACAATAGGTCTGGCTTATTCAGTTTATGTTCATTGCTGTATGATACATCTGGATGCAGTAGCAGAAAACTCACTGAGAAGTACCCAAACACTGGTCATTGATTTACTTGTTAGAAAAGGTCACAAAAAATGTCACACATTTGGCAGTAGAATGTCACTCAGATACACACAGAAACAGTACAAATGTCACACATTTGGCAGTAGAATGTCACTCAGATACACACAGAAACAGTACAAATGTCACACATTTGGCAGTAGAATGTCACTCAGATACACACAGAAACAGTAAAAATGCCACACATAAATAAGCTGCATGAAAACTCGGCAGCTATGACACCCACCCTGCCCCCTTCTTTAAGTTCATAGGTTTCTGCATGGTGTACCCCAACCCTGCTGCAGAAGGGTCACAATGCACTTATGAATCCGCTGAAGGGATCTGTGTTTCACCCAAAGTTACTGCTCCAAATCCTGGTGGGCCCACTCACCCTCTTATCCTTCTGAGGCTATTAAGATGAGTACCCTTGAATTGGTCGACAGAAAATATCTGCTATTTGTGTGAGTCCACCACCCAGACAGGGTTTTGGAGATCAGGGAAGTCAGCGTCCTCGGAGAAAGACAAGGAGAAGGCGATGCGAGAGGGTTGAAACAAGGTGAAAAGGCACATTTAATTATCCTACAGCCAAGGAGCTTGGCACTCTGTTGGGATTAGTGAAACTAATTAAATTGAAGTTGTAACCTCAATTAAAAGAGATTGATCTAGGGTTTGGTATTGGTACTTCTGTGAGGCGCAGCTGGTGACAAATAATATGAATGTATTTAACAGTAACTTAAATAAATGTGACTGCCTTAGATCTTTTATTCTCAAGCACAGTAAAGCGTTGGAAGTTTATCGGGGTGACACGTCGAGCAGAACTTGTCATACGTTCACGGTTTATCAAGCGGGCATCTCAGTGCGGATTCGTCCCAGGTTCTGTGAAACACCTCACTCTGTAAACTGAGATTCATTGAATGTAAATGTATCTTCTGTGGATATCCTGAACCTCTGGCCTGGATCCAGACCTTCGGTCCTATGATCAATGCCCTGTTCTAGACCAGCGTCCCCTGGATCTGCCGTTGCAAGCCGGTGACCCTCCCTTCATACAATGCATATTATATTTATTCTTCGGGAAAGCGTGGCAAGAGGTCGGTCACTCTATGCAGAGTGGCGATGCACCCTTCCTCTCAACCTATGGCTTGTGCAACCCCCCCTCCTCGCTCCCTCCCTTTACCCTCCCCCCGGCTGTCCAATGGCAGCAGCAGCCAGAGCATTGCCACTCCACCACCCACCAATGGTTGTAACCTACTGTACCCTCCCTGCCCCCGCCTACCTTTCCAAAGCTTTGAACGCCGCAATACAGCGCTTTAAGATGCCTTGTAAAAACCTGTATAGGACCTCACATTGGTTTTTCATTTTTGAAGTTTTATATTTTGTTTCATAAGCTTATATTTTTTAATGCCAAAACAATGTCAAGAATTGTTATATAAGCTGCAACTTAGTGAAGGCTTTATTCGTAATGGTAGAGCAGGTGTCCAGTACCCAATCATAACTAGTGTCTTATGAGGATTACAGAGTTTTTAAAAAGTATTTCTTATAGCTTGGATCTTGCTCCAAGGAGTGGCTAAGCACTTAATAAACAACAGAACCTATTCACAAACTCCATTTTGCAGTATGTTCACTATTACTACAGTAGTACTAGTCATGTACCGCAAACTTCTGTTCACTAGCCTACCTGCAGAGGTCACTAGCTGTTCTGCAGAGGTCACTAGCTGTTCTGCAGAGGTCACTAGCCGACCTGCAGAGGTCACTAGCCGACCTACAGAAGTCACTAGCCGACCTGCAGAGGTCTCTAGCCTGCCTGCAGAGGTCCCTAGCCTACCTGCAGAGGTATCTAACCTACCTGCAGAGGTATCTAACCTACCTGCAGAAGTCTCGAGCCTACCTGCAGAAGTCTCGAGCCTACCTGCAGAGGTCTCGAGCCGACCGGCAGAGGTCTCTAGCAAACCCGCGGAGGTCTCTAGCCAACCCATAGAGGTCACTAGCCGACCCGCAGAGGTCACTAGCCGACCCGCAGAGGTCACTAGCCGACCCGCAGAGGTCACTAGCCGACCCGCAGAGGTCTCTAGCCGACCCGCAGAGGTCTCTAGCCGACTCGCAGAGGTCTCTAGCCGACCCGCAGAGGTCTCTAGCCGACCCGCAGAGGTCTCGAGCCTACCCGCGGAGGTTTCTAGCCTACCCGCGGAGGTCTCTAGCCGACCCGCGGAGGTCTCTAGCCGACCCGCGGAGGTCACTAGCCGACCCGCGGAGGTCACTAGCCGACCCGCAGAGGTCACTAGCCGACCCGCAGAGGTCACTAGCCGACCCGCAGAGGTCACTAGCCGACCCGCAGAGGTCTCTAGCCGACCCGCAGAGGTCTCTAGCCGACCCGCAGAGGTCTCTAGCCGACCCGCAGAGGTCTCTAGCCTACCTACAGAGGTCTCTAGCCTGCCTGCAGAGGTCACTAGCCTACCTGCAGAGGTCACTAGCCTACCTGCAGAGGTCTCAGCCGACATGCAGAGGTCTCTACGTGCACATAAACTACAGTCATTCTGATTTACCACAGCCATTTTGTACTCTGTTGGTCACCTTCATTTCACCTTGTCCTCTAGCAGCCTTCTGACTCTCTGACCAAACCTGATATGTGTGCTGGGGGCTATAAACTATTTCCACGACAAACATCAACATCACCTGCTGCCTCAAACTCGTCTTTCCTCTCATCCCTGCACAAACGGGTTACAAATACCAAACAGACTCTTGCAAACATGGTTTATTGCACTACACACAGCAAGACTGGTTTTTGCCAACAATGGGACCTGTTCTTATCAACAGAACGGACTCTTAGATCTGGCCGGTCTCACTCGTTTTAGACCCTGAAGCAAGGTCCAGCTGCAATTAAATTGTCTGTTTTTGACCTGGGTGGGAGGAGAGTTAATGTTGGGCTTGTGTAACCATGTTGATAAAACAATGTCAGGCTTGTGTGACAACCTGCCCGGGGCGGAGACTCCAAGCTTGTAACCATGATAAAAGAAACAAATACATTGTGTAAAACTGTATAAAAGGAAGAGTCAGAAGCATTGCCAGTAGAACACCTCCCTGAAGACATCCTGGTGTCAGCAGTTGACGTGGTCTCCTCTAAGAGTAATAAACCTTTTTCTTGCCTTCCAGCTTCCAGCGCCTGCCTCGTTATTTTAGATAGTGAATCCAAAGTGGATTAAAGGTGACTTTGCGCCGGGCAGCATTGGGGATCCCAGGAGACTCGCTGCTTTTCACAAATTGGCGCCCAATGTGGGGCCCATCAGAGACACGTGGGTCCAGTAGAGAGGTCCTAACGACGGAGTGAACGACTAAATGATTGGAGTGCACCTGCCTGAAAGAGACCCTCGTCTGGCTGCCAATTGACTGAACTTCACCGGTTCCGAACGGACCTCTCTCGAGTGACCTGCGGTCCTGACTGGGGCCTTACAGGAACGCCGCATTGATTGTTGGAGTAAGAGGACAACCAGGCGCTGGAAGGGGAATACGAAGAACTGTCCATACGGTCCTGGTAAGGTCGTGAGAAAACATGACTTAAATTGATTGATTGATAGAAATACTAGTATTCCTTTTTGAGTTATTTGAGACATTCCCTGCTTGCAAACAACGTAGAATAGGAATATTCTCTCTTTGCAGACAGCGAAGGACAGGTAGTGCAGACTTTTGTCTAACATTAATTGAGATATTCATTTTGACCGCTAAATACGTCATGCCTGTTTTCTCTAGATTGTTTGATTGTTTTGGACCGGACCGTTTGTTAGAGGTCAGTCATCCGGCACCGCCGGAAGGCACCCCTAACAAGGACATGTACGTAAAATATGGATTAGCCACCGTAGCTTATAGCAAACTATGGCATAAGTACACTAGGAAGGACCGGGTAAATCAGTGGCCACTGACGGGATCTTTCGATCCCGCTAAAATAGAAACGTTAGAATTAGCTCTCCACAAAAAGAAAGCTAGACCAGCCATGTTTGATAGTTTTGGTTTATGGCGAAAAGAAGCAGCTCAACGAAAGAAAAGAGACGAAGCTAGACAAGATAAAGAAACGCGAAAATCAGCTTACCAAGCCTGTAAAAAGTTAGAAGAAGAACTAAAAGAAAAGGAAATCGATAAAAAGGAACAGGAATCAAAAATATCAGGTCAATGCCCTGTTAGAACGCCCTTAACTCTTTACCCCGAGTTACCAGCAAAACGGGGTAGATGATGATTTATTGTTAGGTCCCCCAATGATATACATGCCACCCCCTTATGCCCCTACTCATCCCGTAGTACAACGCCAGGACCCCCAAAGTATAGCTGGAGATGGCACGATCGCCTCAGTCTCCACCACCTCTGCTCCCACCGAGCCACCCACACCAAATGCCTCATCAAAGGAGGCAGTAGTAGAGGTAGGAACGAAGGAAATAGGAGCGCCCAGGGTCCCGCGATTAAGTAAAAATGAGCGAGCAGGCATTGATAAAATAGTTAAAACCCTCATAGATAGGAAAGAAACAGAAGAACACGTAACAGACATATGCGACTCCTATGTTGAAAACCGCAAACGATACTTTATTGTACGTCTCTGTTACCACACCCTTACTGCATATGAAGAGAAGTACCAAAACGTAGGGCCCGAGCGATTAGTGGCTCTCTACAGGAAGGTAGACATCGGAGATGAAGGCGACAACGATGTTGCAGAACTATTTTCATCCACACTAGAAGTATTGCGTCACCTCATAGAACAAGGACAGATAGATAGGGACAGGACAACTAAGGTAGCAGGACCCCAGTGGAAAAAACAGATAGCATGATGCCAATAAAAGAAGCTGCCCCTTACTGGGTACCTCCTAGAGGACAAGGGACTAATGACGATATAAACCATCAAGACGCTAGAGGAAGGGTGGTCTACAATTGGGTGTATCAGCCATGGGACAGACAGGACATCCTGACCTTCCGTAAATCTTTGCCGGATTTACGAAAGAACCCCACCGCCTTTTACGCCGAGCTAGGTACCGCTCTGGGATCAACAATAATGACACTTGCCGACATAGACTTGTTCTTCGGGTTATGTTTGCCAGCAGATGTGTGGAAACAGGTTAAGAAAGTAAACCATACCGAACTGTTTGGTCATACCTGGGAACAACTCGACACACTAGATAAACAGCGGAACCCTGGTCAAAATCCAGTTAAAGCAATATTAGACCTCCCTGACAAAATAGTGCAGAAAGTGAAAACGCTGATCCCAGAGAAAAAGATAGGCTGGTCCATAGTAACCGCATGCCGCCAGAAACCACAAGAGGACGTCTCAGAGTACTTCTCCAGATTTGAAACTGTGTTCTCTGATTACAGTGGACAAGACATGTCCACCGCAACCGGACACCACTTATTTGTGCAGAACTACGTCAAAGGATTACTGCCAGATGTATCCCAGAAACTACAAGCCAGCGAAAGTAGTTGGGCAGCATCTAAACCGACGGCCATTCTCCAAATGGCCCAGTACTACGAGCATCAGAGAAACGAAAATGACAGGGCTACAGAAAGGAAAAAGAAGGACTTGAAGGAAAGGGTAATGATAGCACAACTCCAGGGGGCGAATACAGGAGGGGAGCAATATGGGGGAGGAAACCAGCAGAATACCCCTAGAGTACAGCCACCTAGGAACAATCCATCTACATCATATGTAGGACGCCAAGACCTAGGACAGGATCAATGTGCATTTTGCAAAAAATATGGACACTGGAAATCCCAATGCCCGGCTTTGTTAGGAGCTGCTAGGAGCAGAGGGGCGAGGGAAATAGCAAGTGGACAGAGAGGAAGAGGACGTGGGAGAGGGTACGCGAGTGAAGCAAGCGAGGAAAGGCCAGGAAGAGTGAACGCATTTGACCATCCCAGACAGAATCAGTACCAACAGACAGATTATGACAATACGTACGACTTTGCATAGGACAGCCAGGGGCAAGGGAGGGATACAGTCGAGCTCTGCGTTGATCAGCAAGGCCCTTATGTTACCGCTGAGGTCCTGGGCACAAGGTCGCCATTTTTGGTAGACACAGGAGCAACACGTAGTGCACTATCCAAACGACTGATTCCAAGGGCACCCTTGTCAGGCTCACATGTGACCTCAATAGGATTTGACGGTACGCCCTCCACCAACCCTTTGTCCCGACCCATCCCTTTTAATCTTGACAGCAATGGCGTCGAAACGACATTCCTCCTCTCATCTAACACCCCAGACGCCATTATGGGCCTCGACCTTTTGAAACACTTCCATGCGACTATCAGATGCTCACCAGACGGAGTGCGTGTCATCCTGTATGACAACCCCCAACGCCATAGAGAGAACCCTTTTCAGCACTTGTTTTCCATCTCTGAGACTGACACATCCCTACTGGACACTTTGCCATCACACTTATGGGCTAGGGCTGATTCAGACGTAGGACGAATGATGATTGACCCAGTACACGTAACAATACGACAGGACGCAACCCTACCGAAGGTACCGCAGTACAAAATATCGCCAGAGGGTGAGAAAGCACTAACAGAGATCATACACTCTTTGGTAGAGGCAGGGGTGGTAGAGGAAGTAGTGAGCAACATTTGTAACAGTCCCATACTACCGATTGTAAAGAGACAGGGAGAGGGAGATGGGAAAGCCTACCGCTTCATCATTGACCTGCGGGAGGTAAACAAAATCGTAGTACCACAATACCCAGTAGTTTCCGACATCACGACAATTTTGACTTTAATCCCCTCCACTGCCACCACCTTCACTGTGATCGACCTCAAGAACGCCTTCTTTTCCATACCTATACACGAGGACAGCCGCTATCTTTTTGGATTTACCCTAAATTCCCGTTCGTATAGATTTTGTAGAGCACCTCAGGGGTACACTGAGAGCCCAAGTATCTATAGCCAGGCGCTTAAAAGACAGTTGGACGCCATACAATTGCCAGATGGAGGGGCACTAATACAATATGTAGACGACATCCTTCTAGCAGCAGACACCATACCAATAGCCGTCACAGCCACCATCAAACTACTCCATTTCCTTGCTGAGAATGGTCACAAGGTCTCCCGAAAGAAACTGCAGTTCTGTAAATCACAAGTGACCTATTTGGGTCACCTTTTATCAAAAGAAGGGAGAAAACTCACGCCTGACAGGATCCAGACAATTCTAGACACGCCTGTCCCCAAAAATCAGAAGCAAGTCCGCTCTTTGATAGGCCTCACCTCGTTTTGCAGACAGTGGTTACCGAACTTTAGCCTCATTGTCAAACCCCTTCTCTCCCTCCTAGCTAAGGACATCCCCTCACCTCTCCCCTGGACCCCTGAATGCCAGACAGCCTTTAAAGAACTACGCAATACCCTTTGCTCAGCACCAGTCCTAGGAACCCCAGATTACTCCAAACCATTCTTCCTCTACACACACGAAAGGGAGGGATGTGCATTGTCTGTCCTAACACAATCAATTGGTCACAAACAACGCCCTTGTGCATATTTTTCTGCCACCCTCGATCCAGTAGCCAGAGCACTGCCAGCGTGCCTGCGCGCTGTGGCAGCTGCAGCGGTATCAATACGCCAGAGCGAAGGAATAGTGCTCTCCAATCCAGTCACTGTTTTAGTACCCCATGCAGTCGACACACTACTGAACCAGACCAAAACCCAACACTTGACTAGCGCCCGACTGACAGGATATGAGTTGACCCTGCTAGCACCGCACATTACCCTAAAGCGATGCACCACCCTCAATCCAGCCACACTGTTACCCCTACCCGAGAACGATTCTAACGTGGCTCCACTACACGACTGTGTGACACTAACCGATGAACAAACAAAAAGTAGAGTAGACCTCAGAGACACCGCCTTTCTAGAGCCAGATGGAGAACTATGGGTGGATGGTTCGCGCATCAAACTCCCCGACGGCACCACCTCAGCTGCATACGCTGTCACCACAGCCCGAACCATTCTAGAAACAGCCCGTATTGCCCAACGTTCCGCCCAGGCAGCAGAACTCATTGCCCTCACACGAGCATGTATTTTAGCAGCTGGCACGACAGTTAACATATACACCGACAGCCAATACGCCTTCGGGGTGGTTCACCATTTCGGGATTCTATGGAAAGAAAGAGGGTTCCTGACTTCACACGGTACACCCATCCTGCATGGAGATTTAGTCTCCGCCTTGACGGAAGCAGTCCTCCTCCCCAAAAAGCTAGCAGTGATAAAATGCCAAGCACATAGGAAAGTGACAGATCTCATTGGACAGGGAAATGCGCTAGCAGACGTTACTGCCCGAGCCACAGCTGAAGACAGAACCATGACACGAATGTATGTGACCAGGTCACAAGCTGAACAATGGACTGATGCTAGGACCACTGTAAGGGACATACAGACTACAGGCACACAAGACGAATTGACCGAGTGGGAAAAGGTGGGACTAAAAGACGAGGAAAATTGCTGGAGAACTAAAGACGGAAATAAATGGCTGTTACCCAATGCCTACCTCATCCCCATATTGACCATGGCACATTTACCAGCACACATAGGCTCCACCCCCATGATTGAACTAATCACAAGAGTATGGCATAATGTCAAGATAACAGAATCTGCAAAGCGCCTAGTACAACAATGTATAGTATGCCTACAACACAACCCAGGGAAAGGGACAGTAGTACCACGGGGAGGGTTTGGCGTCCCTGATCACCCCTTTGAAGTCCTTCAAATGGATTACATCCAACTAGAGAGATGCCATGGTCTAAAATATGTCCTGGTGGTTGTGTGCGCTTTAGCAAATGGGTGGAGGCATATCCCACCCGCGACAATACTGCCACAGCCACTGCAAAAGTATTGTTGAAAGAATTCTTCCCCCGGTACGGCCTTTGCAGAATTTTATGGAGCGACAACTGCCCACACTTCGTAGCCGAAGTGATACAGAACATACTGAAAGGGTTGGGGGTAAAACAAAAATTCCATGCCGTCTTCCACCCCCAATCAGCGGGCCTGGTAGAGAGACACAATGCAACATTGAAACTAAAGCTAGCCAAAATAGTTGCCACAACCGGGTTGAAATGGCCCGACGCCCTTCCATTGGCATTGCTATCAATGCGCTACACCCCGACCAAACACAGACTGACCCCGTATGAAGTGGTCTTCGGCAGGCCTATGAACATTTGGGCGGCACCAAGACCCACCTCCATTAACGATGTCCCGAACATATTAATGTCAGACTATCTGCATAAATTGACAAACGAGCTAACAATTATCCACCAACAGGTGCAGCAAGCCTTGCCTGACATATCCAGGGGCCCAGGACATGTGATAAAGCCTGGGGACTTCATCCTAGTTCGCAACTTCCAAAGAACGAAGAATCTGGAGCCCAGGTGGACGGGCCCCTGGCAAGTCTTGATCACCACTCGAACTGCCCTCCGAGTGGAAGGAAAACAAAATTGGCTGCACGCCCACCACTGCAAGAAAGTCCCTCCAACGCTGGCAACCTGTGAAGAGGTGGAGGTGCAAGAGGAAGTACTCGCAAAAGACCGACCAGCTCTGAGTTGCTACCCACAAGAAGACACCCTCCAACTGTCTGAATTTCCCGACCCCACGGTGCCATCCAAGGAAGGGTACAACCTAAGATCGACGAAAAGGGGGAGCTCCAACAACCAGGCCACTAACTGAGTCAGAGTCTCAGATCGGTAGCACAGCCAAACGACGCTACCAGGAAAAACACCAGACAAAAGTCTGTGGTCCTAACAGTTGGTGAGCTCCTCGAAGATGATGGAAGAAACGGAACACCTGCAAAGCCACCGCAAAGACACCAAGACTTTTGAACTGCACAGTACAAAGACAATTGCACTTGTAGCTGCATTTCTCACCTGCCTCCTGCTAATGGTCACACTCTGGATCATTGAAGAGAATGCACCTGCATACAGAACATTGTCACCAACCATGCAACCAATCACAAAGAAAGAACACTACCTGGTATCACTACCGCCACATCTCCGAGAACGACGCAAAGAATTCTGGAATAATTCTTTCGTACAGATGCTGCACCAGCACAATCTTGCCACCAATGCCACAAACTGTTGGGTCTGTGGGCTGCTACCACATGCCACTGAACATTCCATCCCTTTCATCCCTTCACCCTTTTCTGTTCATGGATCTTGCCTTGCCTGGATGATGCTCCTACAAGAAAGTTACAAAGACAATGCCACTTCCGATGGGACAATCGCTCAGTTCTACAACGAGTTCTGGCTAAACCAAACAGGAAGAACAGCAGCTCCCTTTGCCCTCACACCTCCAATACGACATTCCCAATGAATGTCCCCTCCAAAGAACGAGTGGAAATACAAGTGTTCAATAATCCTGTCAGAGCCACATTTTCCTACCTGAAGAAAAGAACTCCTGCAACACTGACTGTGGCCCTATCTGTGGTGAACGTCTCTGGCCTTGTATGCATTGAAGGACGTGGGACTAAGAATGTGGGTCACAGCACTTGTAACATTGTAAGGACTTTGAACACTGCCAATCCTCCAGCATTTGTTGCATCACCCAATATGTACTTTGTCTGTGGAACCAAAGCCTACACCTGGCTCCCAAGAAACTGGGGGGCACGTGCTACATCGCCTTTGTTTTGCCACCGACCTACACAGCCCCTGCAGAGCATCATCGAGAAAAGCGTTCTAAAGACACTGATCAAGCAGACTCTGCCGCATCACAGTTCGTTGACGCAGCAAAAGGGCTCGTCCCGCTATGGGGTCCGATGGCAAACAGCCGAGCCATCAGACATCTGTCTCAAGCGGTAGAAACCGCCCTGAACGTCACAGCTGGCATCCTCACCAACAACACTGCCGAGCTTCAAGCGGTCCGTCTGGTGGCCCTACAAAACCGCATGGTCCTGGACGTGGTACTAGCGGATCGTGGAGGAGCATGTCGCATCATTGGTGCCAGTTGCTGCATATACATCCCTGATAATTCACCCTCTGTCTATGAAGCAATCGAACATCTCCACAGACTGTCTTCAGAAATTCATCAAGGATCAGAGACTTGGACAATTGGAAGTTGGCTTTGGGGCATCTTAAAGGACTGGGGTTGGAAAATATCAATGTTTCTCTTGGTCCCAGTATTGGCAATATGTGGTTGCTGTTTGGGTGTACACTGTATACCACCTTTGTGTTCTCTTTGCATAAGTGCCTTGCGCCCTAAGACTATGGACACTCAGTTAACAAAAATTAGAGTAATGTATGAACAAGAAATACAGGACATTATGGAGATCGAAATAGACTGACAAGATGGCTAGTTATGTTCAAAGGGGCGACTGTTAAGAACAAAACACAATCATGAACATTCTGCGCCATCTTGTCTGATGAAAGTTCCTACGTGCACATAAACTACAGTCATTCTGATTTACCACAGCCATTTTGTACTCTGTTGGTCACCTTCATTTCACCCTGTCCTCTAGCAGCCTTCTGACTCTCTGACCAAACCTGATATGTGTGCTGGGGGCTATAAACTATTTCCACGACAAACATCAACATCACCTGCTGCCTCAAACTCGTCTTTCCTCTCATCCCTGCACAAACGGGTTACAAATACCAAACAGACTCTTGCAAACATGGTTTATTGCACTACACACAGCAAGACTGGTTTTTTGCCAACAATGGGACCTGTTCTTATCAACAGAACGGACTCTTAGATCTGGCCGGTCTCACTCGTTTTTAGACCCTGAAGCAAGGTCCAGCTGCAATTAAATTGTCTGTTTTTGACCTGGGTGGGAGGAGAGTTAATGTTGGGCTTGTGTAACCATGTTGATAATACAATGTCAGGCTTGTGTGACAACCTGCCCGGGGCGGAGACTCCAAGCTTGTAACCATGATAAAAGAAACAAATACATTGTGTAAAACTGTATAAAAGGAAGAGTCAGAAGCATTGCCAGTAGAACACCTCCCTGAAGACATCCTGGTGTCAGCAGTTGACGTGGTCTCCTCTAAGAGTAATAAACCTTTTTCTTGCCTTCCAGCGCCTGCCTCGTTATTTTAGATAGTGAATCCAAAGTGGATTAAAGGTGACTTTGCGCCGGGCAGCATTGGGGATCCCAGGAGACTCGCTGCTTTTCACACTACCCTGCCTGAAGATGTCTCTAGCCTTCCTGCAGAGGTCTCAGCCGACATGCAGAGGTCTCTACCCTGCCTGAAGAGGACTCTAGCCTGCCTGCAGAGGTCTCAGCCGACATGCAGAGGTCTGTACCCTACCTGAAGAGGTCTCTAGCCTGCCTGCAGAGGTCTCTAGCCTACCTGCAGAGGTCTCAGCCGACATGCAGAGGTCTCTACCCTGCCTGAAGATGTCTCTAGCCTTCCTGCAGAGGTCTCAGCCGACATGCAGAGGTCTCTACCCTGCCTGAAGAGGTCTCTAGTCTATCTGCAGAGGTCACTAGCCTACCTGCAGAGGTCTCAGCCGACATGCAGAGGTCTGTACCCTACCTGAAGAGGTCTCTAGCCTGCCTGCAGAGGTCTCTAGCCTACCTGCAGAGGTGTGTGGCCTACCTGCAGAGGTGTGTGGCCTACCTGCAGCGGTCACTAGCCGACCCGCAGAGGTCTCTAGTCGACCCGCAGAGGTCTCTAGCCGACCCGCAGAGGTCTCTAGCCGACCCGCAGAGGTCTCTAGCCGACCCGCAGAGGTCTCTAGCCGACCCGCAGAGGTCTCTAGCCGACCCGCAGAGGTCACTAGCTGACCCGCAGAGGTCACTAGCTGACCGCAGAGGTCACTAGCCGACCCGCAGAGGTCACTAGCTGACCCACAGAGGTCACTAGCTGACCCACAGAGGTCTCTAGCCTGCCTGCAGAGGTCTCTAGCTTACCTGCAGAGGTCTCTACCCGACCTGCAGAAGTCTTTAGATGACCTGCAGAGCTCTCTAGCCTACCTGCAGAGGTCCCTAGCCAACCTGCAGAGGTCTCTAGCCTACCTGTAGAGGTCACTAGAAGGACCTACAGAAGTCACTAGCCGACCTGCAGAGGTGTGTAGCCTGCCTGCAGAGGTCTCTAGCCAACCTGCAGAGGTGTGAAGCCTGCCTGCAGAGGTGTGTGGCCTACCTGCAGCGGTCACTAGCCTACCTGCAGAGGTCTCTAGCCGACATGCAGAGGTCTCTAGCCGACATGCAGAGGTCTCTAGCCGACCTGCAGAGGTCACTAGCCATCCTGTAGAGGTCTCTAGCCGACCTGTAGAGGTCACTAGAAGGACCTACAGAAGTCACTAGCCGACCTGCAGAGGTGTCTAACCTGCCTACAGAGGTCCCTAGCCTAACTGCAGAGGTCCCTAGCCTAACTGCAGAGGTATCTAACCTACCTGCAGAGGTCACGAGCCTACCTGCAGAGGTCTTGAGCCTACCTGCAGAGGTCTCGAGCCTACCTGCGGAGGTCTCGAGCCGACCCGCAGAGGTCTCTAACCGACCCGCAGAGGTCTCTAACCGACCCGCAGAGGTCTCTAGCCGACCCGCAGAGGTCTCTACCCTACCTGCAGAGGTCTCTACCCTACCTGCAGAGGTCTCTACTCTACCTGCAGAGGTCTCGAGCCTTCCCACTGAGGTCTCGAGCCTTCCCACTGAGGTCTCGAGCCTTCCCACTGAGGTCTCGAGCGGACCTGCAGAGGTCTCGAGCGGACCTGCAGAGGTCTCCAGCGGACCTGCAGAGGTCTCGAGCGGACCTGCAGAGGTCTCTGGCCGACCCGCAGAGGTCTCTGGCCGACCCGCAGAGGTCTCTGGCCGACCCGCAGAGGTCTCTACCCTACCTGCAGAGGTCTCTACCCTACCTTAGCTGACCTGCAGAGGTCACTAGCCTACCTGCAGAGGTCCCTAGCCTACCTACAGAGGTCGCTACCTACTTGCTGAGGTCTGTAGCCGACCTGCAGAGGTCTTTAGCCGACCTGCAGAGGTCTTTAGCCGACCTGCAGGGGTCTCTAGCCTACCTCCAGAGGTCTCAGCCTACATGCAGAGGTCTCGGCCTCTGCCTCTCCTGTCTGTGCAGAGATCTCCACACATGAATAGGGAAGAGTAAGGCGGGACTACAGAAGTGGCGTGTACCCATCCACAAGAGAGTCAGCTAATTCCCATTCACAAACTGCACTTCTAACTTTGCGACCTCCAAAACGGACCCAAAACAGTAGTAAATGTACTTGAGCTCAGACCCGGAGTAAGTTCAGAATCACGTATATCCAGCCATTGGTACTTGAACACCCTTCCTGAAGGAAGTGGCCCGAAAAGGGTCACCCGGGTTATTTACAACCTCCTAATCGCCTTCCACAAAATGAAGAGTCGGTCAGACAGTAGAGAATACGAACAGTTGTTTATTAGCAATACTCTGCAGAGGAGTCCAATCTGACCTGCACCCTAAGATGTCTGCCGAGGGACTGCCTTTCACAAGCATAAAGGTGACAATTATACATTTCAGCCTGAGCACAAAACACACCCACCCAGTAACTTTCCACAGAAGGCAGCAGAAACAGAGGGGGCACACAAAGATGAGCTAAGAGTCTGAGACCGGGCACACACTATCTCTCTGGCAAGGTCATTCTGTCCGTGCCTGCAGCTGAGCCAGTGGGGGCAGGCTCCATCTCATGAGAAAGGTATGCAGAAGTACAAACTGTGTATTAATTTATACAGCGAGGCCCAACTTACAGAGACACAGGGAATTCTACACAGCTGCTACTTGCAGAGCCAGGGAACAATTAATTGCAAACATGGCCTAGAATTAGCGGCTAAGTATAAAATGGCGCGCAAAGGCTAACTTAACCCCTTCGGTGCGCGGCCGATTTTCGCCCTGTGCGGGGCGTTTCATTGAGTGGGCGGGTTCATGACGAGCTCAGCTCGTCATGCGCACACGAGCACTGCGCAGCATGACGAGCTGAGCTCGTCATGATCACCGAAGGGGTTAACAATCATTACATATGGTAGCACAGATCAGACTTTTAATTTAATTCTAACATTCCATAGACAGTAGTGAAGGCTGGGAAGGTAAAATACAATTAATTTATTTCAACTTCTTAAAAATGTATGTATATTTAATCAAATTTTACAAACATTATACATAAATAAAAAATTATTTTATTAGATATAGTTTAAAAACCTTTTTAATTTATTTAATGCAACTCTAATGTTTAAGAAAAATAATTAAATTAATTTAAATTAATTGTATACTTAACTTTTAAATAAATGTATACATTTTACTTTAGATGGTATTTTTTCTAAATAAATATTTAAATTTTTTTTATTTAATATATTTAAATTGATGCAATATTTATTTCAAAATTAAGTTCATCATGTTATGGCTTTTTTATTTTGTTATGCATTTAAAATAAATATATCAAATTAGCTTACACTAATGGTTATCATAAAATATTGTTACTATCTTTTTAAAAGTTGAATAAACTTTTTAACATTCCGTTATGCTTTGCCGTGGAGAGATCTCCAGCCCGGTGGTGGTCTCCGCCTGCACGTGTGGAAAGTTACTAGTCATAACTTTACACTTGTAAATTAGGCTCCACCCCTGAATTCAAAGGGCAGAGAAATGTAAATTTACACTTATAATTTGTGAACAGCCAAAGGTAGTACATTTACTAACAAGTGTAAGTAAATTTAAACATTAGATTGACTCGCGTGTAAGTTTGCCTTGGTGAGTAAGCCCCCAACATTGATGCTGTTGCAGGAACGTCCCAAAGGTGTGGTGCTGCTTGTAGAACTGTACGATGCACGGAGTCTGGTTCACACTGGATTATAACAACTGGGCTGTGATGGGGGAAGGTTTTATTATTAGGGCAGGTCTAAGCAGCACAATAAGTGGTTCTTGTAGGAGTTACCAATGTTGAACTTCTACGTGCACCCCGGTAGAACAGTCTGAAATAAGGTCTAGAAAAAGCAGCCCGTTTTTAACCTGTGTGTTTTCGGACACATTTAGGGCTCTGTGAATATGTGTGCATGTATGGGCTTTGTATAGTGTCGCAGGGGAGGCTGTACCGACTCAAAAGCAAGGATACAGTCAGTAAGTGATAGGAGACGTAGCTGGGTTATAGACGGTTAATGCATTGTGATGAGGGGTTCTGTTTCTAAATTGCAGCATGTTGGGGAGACGCTGACAGATGGATGTGGGATTTGTACAGCACAACCTAGCCGAACAGGCAGCAGAGCACTGTACAGGGCCAACTGCAAGCATACAGTCAACGAGCGATAAGAGAGGGAGCTGGGTATTGGGTTGTCACTGCATTGTGATGTAGTGTTAGGCACATTTGTATCTGGTGTGATATGTGGATGTTGTGCCCGATCATGGGTGCATTAATGGAAAAGCCTGTTGCTTTGTTTTTTAGTTTTTTTACACTTCGTAATCTGCAGTTTGACGGTGTACTCGCTGCGGGTGTGCCGAGAGCTACCTGAGACGGTGAGCTTGTCAGCAAGATATACGGGGTGCTGGTCGCGATGGCTTTTAAATGATTCCCCGTGGTGTTGGGGATGGTGCTGTGAGCCAATGGTGTTCTATCAGGATGGGGGTGATGTAGTCATATTTCTTCCAGCCTTGGATATGACTCACTGGGGTGTGTAGGATGCCCTCAAGAGGTGCCAGTGTGGAATCTGGGAGGCCATGGAGAAGGGGGTTACCACCATTCTGATGCTAGAGTACAAGGGCTTGCACTTCTAAAGATGCTTTTTGGGGCAACGGTTTCACTCCCTTTAGTAGAGAGAGTTGATGCCAGCCTGTCGTTTTTGTTCCTCGAGAGTGAAAGTGATGTCCAGGTGTATCCAAGTGACTTGGCATTCAGTGGAAGTTAGAGTTCGAAGCTGTCAAGGTTCATGTCACGGAGGCAGGTTTGGAGCATGTCTTGAGAACATATCAACTGAAGATTGTATCATTATTATAAACTGAATGTACAGTATAACCTGTGTGTGCCAATTGGCAATTTGTAGACATGTCTTGAGACATAATGGGCATTCTTTCATTTTATGGGCTCCTGTTGGTTTGTAGGATCAGGTTACTGAATGCCCCCACTCTGGAGTCAGAAATACAAAAAACATGCATTATTCACAAAAGAAGGAGCGTAATATAAAAGTGTAACTGGTGTTCGACAGCCTCTATGGAGATTTAACAAACACTGCAAGGAGAACTAAAACTCTTCAAGAGGCCTGTTGACCTTCTTCTAGGTCATCAAAGGGAGCTGCAGCACCCCCACCCCCCTGGATGTACCACCTTTGTCTACAAACACACCCTCTGAACACAACTGATTGATAGTCTAGTGTAGTCCAAGATACACCTGGCGTGAATCCACCCCGTGCCTGAAACCTGCTGTTTCTGCTCCATGCACCTAGAGGGCGCTGAAGAGTGACAGCGCTGATGTGGACGCCCACAGATCCCACCCCCTCTGGAGTGGGGCTGTGGGGTGAAGAGGAAAGTCCTTCCATGCTGCAGTGTGCCTCTTGCTTCTCCATGCTGCAGCTGAACCCCAGTCCTTGCTTCATCTCACTGACCTCTTCTTGTCTCCATCTATAGGAACCTCACTTCCTTCATCTCACTGACCTCTTCTTGTCTCCATCTCCAGTATCCTCACTTCCTTCATCTCACTGACCTCTTCTTGTCTCCATCTCCAGTATCCTCACTTCCTTCATCTCACTGACCTCTTCTTGTCTCCATCTCCAGTATCCTCACCTCCTTCATCTCACTGACCTCTTCTTGTCCCCATCTCCAGTATCCTCACTTCCTTCATCTCACTGACCTCTTCTTGTCCCCATCTCCAGTATCCTCACTTCCTTCATCTCACTGACCTCTTCTTGTCTCCATCTCCAGTATCCTCACTTCCTTCACCTCACTCACCTCTTCTTGTCTCCCCATCTCCAGTATCCTCACTTTCTTCATCTCACTGACCTCTTCTTGTCTCCATCTCCATTATCCTCACTTCCTTCACCTCACTGACCTCTTCTTGTCCCCATCTCCAGTATCCTCACTTCCTTCATCTCACTGACCTCTTCTTGTCTCCATCTCCAGTATCCTCACTTCCTTCACCTCACTGACCTCTTCTCGTCTCCCCATCTCCAGTATCCTCACTTCCTTCATCTCACTGACCTCTTCTTGTCTCCATCTCCAGTATCCTCACTTCCTTCACCTCACTGACCTCTTCTTGTCTCCCCATCTACAGTATCCTAACTTCCTTCATCTCACTGACCTCTTCTTGTCTCCCCATCTCCAGTATCCTCACTTCCTTCATCTCACTGACCTCTTCTTGTCTCCATCTCCAGTATCCTCACTTCCTTCACCTCACTGACCTCTTCTTGTCTCCCCATCTACAGTATCCTAACTTCCTTCATCTCACTGACCTCTTCTTGTCTCCACATCTCCAGTATCCTCACTTCCTTCATCTCACTGACCTCTTCTTGTCTCCATCTCCAGTATCCTCACTTCCTTCATCTCATTGACCTCTTCTTGTCTCCATCTCCAGTATCCTCACTTCCTTCATCTCACTGACCTCTTCTTGTCTCTCCATCTCCAGTATCCTCACTTCCTTCATCTCACTGACCTCTTCTTGTCTCCATCTCCAGTATCCTCACTTCCTTCATCTCACTGACCTCTTCTTGTCTCCATCTCCATTATCCTCACTTCATCTCACTGACCTCTTCTTGTCTCCCCATCTCCAGTATCCTCACTTCCTTCATCTCACTGACCTCTTCTTGTCTCCATCTCCAGTATCCTCACTTCCTTCACCTCACTGACCTCTTCTTGTCTCCATCTCCAGTATCCTCACTTCCTTCATCTCACTGACCTCTTCTTGTCTCCACATCTCCAGTATCCTCACTTCCTTCATCTCATTGACCTCTTCTTGTCTCCATCTCCAGTATCCTCACTTCCTTCATCTCACTGACCTCTTCTTGTCTCTCCATCTCCAGTATCCTCACTTCCTTCATCTCACTGACCTCTTCTTGTCTCCATCTCCAGTATCCTCACTTCCTTCATCTCACTGACCTCTTCTTGTCTCCATCTCCAGTATCCTCACTTCCTTCATCTCACTGACCTCTTCTTGTCTCCATCTCCAGTATCCTCACTTCCTTCATCTCACTGACCTCTTCTTGTCTCCATCTCCAGTATCCTCACTTCCTTCACCTCACTGACCTCTTCTTGTTTCCATCTCCAGTATCCTCACTTCCTTCATCTCACTGACCTCTTCTTGTTTCCATCTCCAGTATCCTCACTTCCTTCATCTCACTGACCTCTTCTTGTCTCCCCATCTCCAGTATCCTCACTTCCTTCATCTCACTGACCTCTTCTTGTCTCCATCTCCAGTATCCTCACTTCCTTCATCTCACTGACCTCTTCTTGTCTCCATCTCCAGTATCCTCACTTCCTTCATCTCACTGACCTCTTCTTGTCTCCATCTCCAGTATCCTCACTTCCTTCATCTCACTGACCTCTTCTTGTCTCCATCTCCAGTATCCTCACTTCCTTCACCTCACTGACCTCTTCTTGTCTCCCCATCTCCAGTATCCTCACTTCCTTCATCTCACTGACCTCTTCTTGTTTCCATCTCCAGTATCCTCACTTCCTTCATCTCACTGACCTCTTCTTGTCTCCCCATCTCCAGTATCCTCACTTCCTTCATCTCACTGACCTCTTCTTGTCTCCATCTCCAGTATCCTCACTTCCTTCATCTCACTGACCTCTTCTTGTCTCCATCTCCAGTATCCTCACTTCCTTCATCTCACTGACCTCTTCTTGTCTCCATCTCTAGTATCCTCACTTCCTGAAGCGAGATGCCAACAGACTCCAAATCATGCTGCAGCGGCGGAAGCGGTACAAGAACCGCACCATTCTGGGGTACAAGTCTCTGGCCGTTGGGGTCATCAACATGTCGGAGGTGAGACGAGCTCTGTGCATGTGTTTGACATTCATCTGATGGTAAACATCTCAGTATTACATGTCATGTTCAGAGTCACTGTTTAAAAAGAACTATCTGTGTGTGTATGTATGCTTGTGGTGTTTGTATAGCACACACCTAGCCGAAAGGCAGTGGAGAGCCCAGGAGAGTCGAAGGCAGAGATACAATCAGAGTAAGTCTAGGACAAGGTGCTGACTTCTACAGAGGAGTGAACTATGGACTGCATTGTGATATAGCGCTCTTTAAAAAGAACTGTCTCTTTCATACATGAAGAAAGGTTGGTTCTGTCTAGTGTCGGTGGCCGTATAGAAAGATTACCAAGTGACACAAAACATACAGCTGTTGTGCAGTGACAAAAAAAGTTGTGGCGGAAGCATCTATGGCCCATCCTCAGAGTTGGTGTCCACATTTTCATTTTCTCCTTTCCCATACCCCATACTTTTATAGACACAACATGCGCAGAGCAGCATGCTGAAGGCCTTCCAGACTGTATGTTTCCAACTAAGCCTCCGATAGAACGGGCTTCTTGTTTTTGGTACAAATATTTCCTCTGCAGGGTCTTGGAGTGACACATACAGCCATGAAGCCATGAGTGATTTTGCAGCCTCAGTGCGTTGAAGTATATGCTGTTCCCACTAGAGGTGGGAAAGGCGGAGAATTTAAGGGAAGAGCCACTGCTGAGCCGAGTCAGGAGTCCAGCTTGGTTCTAAGAGCCACAGTGCGAGCCGAGTCAGGAGTCCAGCTTGGTTCTAAGAGCCACAGTGCGAGCCGAGTCAGGAGTCCAGCTTGGTTCTAAAAGCCACAGTGCGAGCCGAGTCAGGAGTCCAGCTTGGTTCTAAAAGCCACAGTGCGAGCCGAGTCAGGAGTCCAGCTTGGTTCTAAGAGCCACAGTGCGAGCCGAGTCAGGAGTCCAGCTTGGTTCTAAGAGCCGCTGCTGAGCCGAGTCAGGAGTCCAGCTTGGTTCTAAGAGCCACTGCTGAGCCGAGTCAGGAGTCCAGCTTGGTTCTAAGAGCCGCTGCTGAGCCGAATCAGGAGTCCAGCTTGGTTCTAAGAGCCACAGTGCGAGCCGAGTCAGGAGTCCAGCTTGGTTCTAAGAGCCACAGTGCGAGCCGAGTCAGGAGTCCAGCTTGGTAATAAGAGCCACAGTGCGAGCCGAGTCAGGAGTCCAGCTTGGTTCTAAGAGCCGCTGCTGAGTCGAGTCAGGAGTCCAGCTTGGTTCTAAGAGCCACAGTGCGAGCCGAGTCAGGAGTCCAGGTTGGTTCTAAGAGCCACAGTGCGAGCCGAGTCAGGAGTCCAGCTTGGTTCTAAGAGCCACAGTGCGAGCCGAGTCAGGAGTCCAGCTTGGTTCTAAGAGCCACTGCTGAGCCGAGTCAGGAGTCCAGCTTGGTTCTAAGAGCCACAGTGCGAGCAGAGTCAGGAGTCCAGCTTGGTTCTAAGAGCCACTGCTGAGCCGAGTCAGGAGTCCAGCTTGGTTCTAAGAGCCGCTGCTGAGCCGAGTCAGGAGTCCAGCTTGGTTCTAAGAGCCACAGTGCGAGCCGAGTCAGGAGTCCAGGTTGGTTCTAAGAGCCACAGTGCGAGCCGAGTCAGGAGTCCAGCTTGGTTCTAAAAGCCACAGTGCGAGCCGAGTCAGGAGTCCAGCTTGGTTCTAAGAGCCACAGTGCGAGCCGAGTCAGGAGTCCAGGTTGGTTCTAAGAGCCACAGTGCGAGCTGAGTCAGGAGTCCAGCTTGTTTCTAAGAGCCACTGCTGAGCAGAGTCAGGAGTCCAGCTTGGTTCTAAAAGCCACAGTGCGAGCCGAGTCAGGAGTCCAGCTTGGTTCTAAAAGCCACAGTGCGAGCCGAGTCAGGAGTCCAGCTTGGTTCTAAGAGCCACTGCTGAGCCGAGTCAGGAGTCCAGCTTGGTTTTAAGAGCCACAGTGCGAGCTGAGTCAGGAGTCCAGCTTGGTTCTAAGAGCCACAGTGCGAGCCGAGTCAGCGAAATCATCTCTTGATGGATACTTCTATCTGCAGCGATGCGTCAGACTGGACCCTGCGCTGGTAGACGATGCTTGGCTCCTCCCAGGATATGACATCACCAGAGCCATATAGACGCCATGCACGCACCCTCACGTCTCTTGCCTTTTTTCCATGAACTTCCACGCTCTCTGTGGAACATTTCTCCCCAAAACAACATAGGTTCTTTGCAGTGAGAGGCAGGATATCTAATCCAAAAAAGTCAGGATTCAAGCCCTGTCATTTCTGCCGGGTTCATATATCTATTTGAGACACTCGCAAGTTTTGTCAGCGATGCTTGGGATCTGAACGTGACTTGAAGCCACATGACCAGCTCCAGGTCCCCCTCAAAATCCCATAGCTCACCATCATCCAAGTGATCCAAGCACATGAAAATAAAGCACAAGACACTCATCAGGCCGAGTTCCTCGGGATCCAGACAGTGATCCCACTCCAGGGATAGGGCACTGCGCTGCTTCCGGACTCAGGCGTCGAATCTTCATCAGAACCAGAGTTGATGAACGTCACCCTGGTGCCATGTTCAGCTTTGGGCCTGGTGTCGTCTATAGCACCAGCTCTAGACCTGATAACTCCCTTGACTTGCTCGGAGTTTCTGATGCTTGGCACCAAGCCGGTGTAGGTCACCCATCCACATAAGCCATGTTGGCGCTGTTTTGCAAAGCCCTGGTTCCCCCTGGTGCACTTTAGGGCCCCATGAAACCCTAAGGTCCACAGACTGGATAACCGCTGGTGAGGTCTTCCTTGATATCAGCCGACCTCAGGAGACCCCTTCAGTTGCCGCTGCCGACTCCCTCCAGCACCGCGCGCCTACATTGAAGGCTCTGCCAGTGGCTCCTTCACTAGGGCTGTCTCCACCGTGCCACCACCAGCTTCAGAACCCATCCTGAAACCCAAGGCGACCCTCATGTGCTCAACGAGGAAGGAGCAGAGGCTCATAGAGGAACCCAGTATAGGGAAGAGCCGAGGTACATATCACCGCAGGAGCGACAATTTTGGTACAGACTGTTCACATTCGGATCCTGGACGTCAGTGAGTGTGATGACTCTAGTATTGAGGCAGCCTACTTACTCCCTCCTACTAGTACTGATGCTGCAGATTACCTGTCCCTTCAAAGCGTCAGGGGGCTGGATACCTCACTGGAGGTCTGAGTGCCCTTTGAGGGGGGCTTCCTGCCCCACCCCTGCAGTGAGCTGCCAAATTCATTGCTGTCACCGACTAGCACCAGGAGAGTCCATATTTCTCGCGGCTCAAAGTGTTTTGTATCAGGGAGTCTGCCGTTTGCAGAAGTACACCCAATAGTTTACGGACATGGTATAGATGGCTGTTCCCTCCAGTTTCCAGTCTAGTGTGCCCTGGGGAATGCGTTCCGTCTGAGCTGGGGTCTAATTCTGCTTTACACAACCACTCCCCGCTCTGGTCCTTGTGTCCTGAGGACACTGCACCAAGACCAGGCACGGATGATTCTGAGGGCGCTAGACTGACATTGGCGGTAAGAAATGCAGATCTGTTACACCTCTCTCTGTGCCCTCTCTTCTGCTTCCTCTCAGGATGGACTTACTCTCACAGCTGGAGGGACCTGTTCTGCATCCCAGACTCCAGAGAATCCCCCTCCGCGCATGGAGACTGAGCTGGCAATCTAAGTTCCTTTCATCTACCATAAAAGGTGGTGGATGTCATTTTGTAGTTGCCTCATCCCTGTATAAAATCAGTCGACTCTGGGTATTTGGCCCATTTTGTATCCTGGACTGCTGGGGAGAAGGATGACTCTCTTAAGGTGCGTTGGTCAGATATTTTGTGTTTTGTGCTCTCTTTAGCCTAGCAAGTTTTCACACTGGGCACATATATAGGTTACATTTGAGCTCTTTCAACTTTGACTTCAAGACAAACCTTTACTGTTCAGGTCCCCAATTGTGATGCGATTTCTCAAAGGGATGTTTCTCCCTCTCCATTCATTATGCCTCAGAGAGGCCGTAACTTGGTTCTTACTTTACTTATGGGGTCTCCATTTGAACCCATGCACAGCTGCCCATGTTGGCTGTTGACCATAAAAACAGTTTTCTTGATTGCCATTATTTCGCCTCGATGTGTGAGTGAGCGGCAGGCTCTGTGTGCCCGTCCGCCAATCACATCTTTCTTTCTGGGCAAGCTGGTAGTAAGGACAAAAACGTAATCCGTCCAAAGGTGGTGACCTCATTCCATGTGGGTCAGTCTACCACCCTACCCCTCTCACACACCGCAATACAACAAGATCCAGACCCCAGGCCAGTTGGAACACGGAGGCACTCAGACTGATGAGACGTCACTGCAAACAACTAGAGTGCAAATGGAGAATGAGCCAGGGCGATACAGACAGGAGCATCTTCAAATCCGCCCGAGACGCTACCACCAGATCACCTGGACCACCAAATGTGCAGCTCTGGCAGACCGCATCAGTGCCAGCACCAACAGCAGCAAAGATATCGTCGCCATTGTGAAAGATTTCACCTCATCATTGCCAGCCTCCAACTTGATCACCCCTTCGGAGGACCTCTGCAACAATCCCCCTCAATTCTTTAGCAACAAAATCACCGCCATTTACAGCAACTTCAGCCGGCAACTGGACCTGACAGTCCTCGCCAAACACCTCCAGATCTTATCCAGTGCTAACCACATTGCTCATCACCTCAGAAGACACTGCCGCCACCATGAAGTCCCTCCACTCGGGCCTCATCAGCCCTCGCCCACTCCACGACTATTTCAGAGGACTGCAGCCCATCAGGGCCATGTTCACACCCATTCTGAATGCCGCCACCTTTCCGCGACATTCCCAGATGCTTGGAAGCACAACTGTCCTCCTATTGCTGAAGAAACCCTCTGCGGACAGTTCAACACTAGCTAACTACAGGCCAATCTCCCTGCTACAATGCCCCACCAAGGTCTTAGAGAAAATCGTTAACGGACACCTTGTCGAATACCTCAATGACCACCAACTCCTCAACACCATGCAGTCTGGTTTCAGAACCAACCACAGCACGGAAATTGCCGTCATTGGTGCCAAGAATGACATCTGCATGAATCTGGACAGAAAAGACACGGCAGCCCTCATCCTCCTTGACCTCTCCGCAGCATTTGACACAGTCCCTCCCCCATCCACTTGTTATCCTCATCAAATGCCTAATCAAAATCAGATTACAAGGACATGCACCCCAAAGGATCGGCTCCTTCCTGACTGGAGGGGTCCAGTCAGTCAGTCAGTCAGCCTGACACCATACACCTTTGACGCCCGCGACCTTGTGGTATTGGTTGTGTGAGTGTCGCGTGAGGGTCGCGTGAGGTATGAGAATGTGTAGAGTGGTATGTGGAGCGTGGAGTCGTGGGGAATCAGTGAGTGGACAGTTGGAGTTGAAGGGAAGCGGAGGAAGCTGTCTCCGGTGTCGTTGTACCTGTCTTACTATTAAAAAAGACTTTGACCCACAACTTACTGTCTGGGTACTATCTTCTCCACAATGGCGACGAGTTGGGAGTATAGCGGCACCGGGGACTTCTGGTAAACAGCCATTAGTATTCATTGGCTATTCGGATGATTGCCGCGCGCTTAAGGTTGGATTGGCTGCTGATTTGATTCCGGAAATCCTAGCGCTACTGGTTTGTCCTTCATTCCGGTGAGTTTCCTGTGTTTCATAGAGATTGCGGAGGAGAGAATCGTGACGCAAGCAAGGACCGTCGTTGAAGCGTTATTGTTGCCATAGCAACGTAAGGGATCAGCGCTGTCGTCCGTAGCATGTGGTTGCCAACCATCTCACAGTGTTCCTAGCAACTGAAGGTTGTTTCCGACGCCTGCGCGGTGTCGTCATCACGTGCATGACGTTAGCAGCCATCTTGAATCACTTTCTTTGCCATCGGGAGCTACACTATCAGTTGTACATCTCCGAAGTTGGCATGCAGGGAGGTTCTTCACTACCGCTTATCAACGGAGCTCGCTTTTCATAAAGGGAAGTTCCTTCTACCGGTTTTCAACGGAGACTGTTCTTCATTAGCAAATTGTTCTTCAGGTAACTGTTGTTGGTGTTGTATTCGAGACAGTTACACCTGGGTCCTTGGCTGTCCTTCCAGTGAAACTAATGTGTTTGTCGAATTCGGTGACGGGCACACCCTGACTATTTTTATTAGCACAATTGACCTTGATGACCTTCTGTTTTTAACAATATTCTTGTGCTCGTGGATTTTAGTGACAAGTGCATTTTTTTTCTATTTTCTCGTACAATTAACTTTGGCGAACTTTTTCTGCAAGCATAGAGACTTCTTCTTATTCTTTCTAACCACCAGTTTTTGCATTATGGCAACTATTCAACCACCGCCGTTTTTTTTAGCTGATTTGGGTGAACCTCCGATTGTTTGGGATCTGTGGATTGATTTGTTTGAAGCTTATGTGGAAGTTATTGAGAAGGATGAGTGCTCAGAAGGAAGGAAATTGTCACTTCTTAAACACAGATTAGGTGCTGTGGGGTTGAGAGAATTTAAGAATTTACCGTTGATAGAGAATGCCGGTGACATTGGGGTTTATCAATATGCAATTAAACATATGCATGAAAGGTTTGGCAGGAAAATCAATGTAGTTATGGAAAGATTTAAGTTTTATTCGAGAGTACAGAAAGAGGAGGAATCGATTTGATCAATTTGTCTCTGCTTTGAGAGGTTTAGCGGTCACGTGTGAATTTGATCGCATGACTTATGATCAGGTTTTACGTGACCAAGTTTTGATGAAGACTAAGTCCAAGAAGATTCAAGAGAAGTTATGGTCATGTGGCAGTATTTCATTGAAAGCTGCTGTCGATGTAGCCAGGGGTGTTGAGGTTTCTGACCAATGCATTCGTGAGGTGAGGAATGAAAAGAGTATGTTGGGGAGTGAAAAAAGTTATAACCAAGTTAGTGCTGTGAATAAAGATTGCAAGGCTAAAAGTAAAGGTGAAAGTAAAACTTTGGAGAGTATTCCTAACAGGAAATGTAATGAATCACAGGGGTTTGTGTGTTACAGGTGTGGTTCCAGTAACCATTTAGCTAATTTTAAATGGTGCCCTGCATTAACTAAAGTGTGTACTACGTGCAAAAAGAAGGGACATTTTAGTAGAGTATGCAACAATTTGGGGAGGAAGGTTAATTTCATTCAAGACGATGTGTATGATGATGATTTAAATGTAGTTGGAGAAGTATCTAGTGTTCATGATAAATCAGTTGTTGAGGTGGACAAAGCTAAAAAATTGCCCACGTGCACTGTGCGCATTGATGGTGTGGAAGTGTGTGTTATGGTGGACTCTTGTGCATGGTATACCATTATGGGCAAGGAGTTATTTAGGAAATTATGGCCTGGTAGACCTTTGCTGGAGCCTGATGCGAGTCCTGAAAGCTATTCAGGTCATAAAATTCCCCTGGAAGGTTTTATATGGGCGGATGTGTGTTTTGGACATAAGTCATGTCGGGGCAAAGTGTATGTTGCCAATAGGGGTGCAACTATTTTAGGTTGGCCACATATCATGGACTTGGGTCTTAAGATTGATGCGAGTTTGGAGTGCCCTGTATTTGCTGTACAGTGTGAGAAAATACACACTTACGCTGATTATTCTGAGCTTAAGAAAATGTACCTTGATGTTTTCTCTGATGATATAGGCAAAATGGCGAATTTTAAACATAAAATTATATTACGAGAGAGTGTGTGCCCTATAAGACAAAAGCTTAGGAATGTTCCTATTAGTTATCGTGAAAAGTTGGGGGACATCCTTAAAAAATTGTGTAAGGATGGAATTATTGAGCCAGTGGAGAGTTCTGATTTGGGTTTCTCCAGTGGTAATGTCCCTTAAGTCCAACGGGGATTTACGTTTATGTGTGGACTTGAGGTGTTTGAATGAGGCCAATTGGGTTGATACGTTTCCCCTGCCTAACTTACAAGAATTAACATCTTCTGTTGGGGGTTCT
The DNA here is from genome assembly GCA_963921515.1 of Calotriton arnoldi. Lineage (NCBI taxonomy): Eukaryota > Metazoa > Chordata > Amphibia > Caudata > Salamandridae > Calotriton > Calotriton arnoldi. The sequence continues at coordinate 836,846 of CAWUFW010005944.1, forward strand.
TCCTGGTTTTCTAAAATAGATTTAGCAAGTGCGTATCACCAAATTGAATTGGATGACAACTCAAAGCACTGCACAGCCTTTATTACTCCTGAAGGCATGTTCAGGTATCTACTTATGCCTTTTGGATTAGCGAGTGCTTCAGCTGTGTTCCAGAGGGAAATGTCAAGAATTTTGCATGGGATTAGTGGAGCAAAGGTTTTCCAAGACGACATTCTGATCTTCGGGAAGAATAAAGAATCCCATGACAAGTATTTGCATGCGGTTTTGGAAGCTCTTAGGGAACATGGGTTAACTGTTAGGAATGAGAAGTGTGTTTTGGTAAATGTGAGGTGGAATATCTTGGCCATGTTATATCCAAGGATGGTATTCGACCTAAAATCAGTCATGTGGAAGCTATTTTGTCGGCTCCAGAACCAAAGAGCAAGGAACAATTAATGTCTTTTCTGGGCCTTACTGAATTTTATTCTTGTTTCATTGAAAACTATGCATCCAAAGTGGAACCGTTGAGGGCTCTACTAAAGAAAAATGCATTATTTGTATGGGAGCAACAACAGAAACAATGTTTTGAAAATGTTAAGAAGGAAATTTCTGTAACTCCATGTTTGAAACCCTTCATGCCTTCAGCTGATTGTATGTTATCTGTTGACGCTTCCGGGTATGGAATTGGTGCTGTGTTTTCACAACATACTAAGAATGAGAAATGGGTAGTGGCATATGCGTCTCGTACGTTGACACCATCTGAACGGAATTACTCAGTGATTGAGAAAGAACTGCTTACTGCTGCGTGGGCTGCTGAAAGATTTTGTATGTATGTGTGGGGGAGGAAGTTCACGATTTGTACGGATCATAAGCCGTTAGTGAACATTTTGAGACCTGAAGGAGGGAGGAATTTGACTCCAAGGTTGGCCCGTTTGGCTTCTAAATTGCAAATGTTTAGTTATGAAATTGAATACATTCCTGGGAAGGAAAACCTGGTTGCTGATGGACTTTCACGGTTGCCTAGTTTGACTCCTACTGATGGGGTGGATGTGAATGAGTCTGAAGTTGCTTTTACCTTCAAGGATATTTTGTCTATTGAAGATGAGGGAGTGGTAGTGTGTAATATACTGTCTGAAGAATCGTGGTTGCATGAAATGGACAAGGATGTTGTCCTGAAAGAGGTAGAGAAGTATATTATGGATGGGTGGCCGAGGGAATCTGCTCTACGAGGAGAGTGTTCTGCATTTTGGAAAATTAAGGAAGAGTTGTGTTTGTCAAATGGTATCATTTTGTGGGGGGACAAGATTGTGCCTCCGTTGGGCATGCGCAATGGTATTATTGAGAGGAGTCACAGGGGTCATGGTGGTATGTCAAGTACCAAAAGAAGAATTAAAGAATGTTTTTGGTGGCCTGGTGTTGATTCTATGGTGGATCGTTGGGTTAGGGATTGCAAGATCTGTGGTGCTAGTAATAAGGTCGCTAAACCCTTGTGTATACCTTTGACTATGGTGGAGTTGCCTGAGGGACCATGGCAAAAAATTGCTATTGATTTTATGGGCCCATTTTCTGCCGTGTCAGCGAAGGATTGTTATGCTATCGTTCTGATTGATTACTACTCCAAGTGGCCGGAGGTAAGGATGGTCAGTAATGTGACTACGGAGGTGGTCATTGAATTTTTGGAAGATGTGTTTTCAAGGGAAGGTGTACCTGAGATCTTGGTGTCGGATAATGGTTCCCAATTGGTATCGGACAAGATGCAGGAATTTTTGATGGAAATGGGTATCAAACATATACGGTCATCATTATATCATCCCGAAGGGAATGGACAGGTGGAACAATTCAACAGGGTGGTTAAAGAAGCAATTCAGTTGGCCCTAAGTGCAGGGTTACCTTGGAGGAAGGCTTTGCAAGAGAGACTTATGGCATATCGTGTTACTCCTCATTCGGTGACTGGTAAAACGCCTTTTGAGGTGTTGAGGGGGAGGAAACCTTCGACTGTTTTGGTTCCTTGGTGGTCGAGGAAAAGGAATAATAGAATGAGGCCTAAGGGTAGTGTTCTTGATAAAGAAATTAAATCTAAAGTTAAGGAGTTCCAGGAACGCACTGTTCGTTCTCGTGGTGGGAATTGCCGTTGGCCTGTTGTTCATGTTGGTCAGATGGTTCGTGTGAAAAATCCTAGATGGGTCTTGAAAGGTGAAGCTGTTTGGTCAGGGCCTTTGGAAGTACGGAAGGTGTTAGGTAGTGCAGTTGAATTGGAAGATGGTAGGAGATGGAATTTTCGTCAGTTGAGTTTTTGTAATGGTCGGAATAGTGTTCCGTGTGGTAGGGTACCAAGTGAGGAAGGGTGCAGTGGTTACATGTTGGGGAAGGATTGTGGTGTAGAGTTACGTAGTAGTGGTGTGGAGTTATGCGGTAGGAATGATGGTTTGGTAGAGGCTGCCAGTCACGAACTTAATCTTGATGCTGATGTTTTGCATCTTGGTAGCAGGTTGAGGAGAGTTCCTGCTCGTTTTGCTGATTACAAATTGGGATAAGTAGTTGGTTGAGAATACATTCTTGTGCGGTGTATGATGTCTGTTGTTTTGTGTGTTGTTTTGAAGGGGGAAGGTGTGTGGTATTGGTTGTGTGAGTGTCGCGTGAGGTATGAGAATGTGTAGAGTAGAATGTGGAGCGTGGAGTCGTGGGGAATCGGTGAGTGGACAGTTGGAGTTGAAGGGAAGCGGAGGAAGCTGTCTCCGGTGTCATTGTACCTGTCTTACTATTAAAAAAGACTTTGACCCACAACTTACTGTCTGGGTACTATCTTCTCCACAGACCTCATCTGCGGAGTTCTGCAAGGATCCTCCCTGAGCCCAACCCTCTTCAACGCACATATGATCCCTCTAGTCAGCATCAACCGCTCTCACGACATCAACGTCCTCTCCTACACTGACGACACGCAACTTATTCTCTCCCCCACCGACAAGGTGTCCAGTGCCCGATCAACTTCAATGCCTGCATGACTAAAATCGCCCACTGGATGGAGGCTAATTGTCTAAAACTGAACACCAAGAAGACTGAAATCATGATCTTTAGGAAGAGCATTTCACTAAGGAACTCTGCCTAGTCGCCAATTGAGCCAGGACCGACACTCACCCCCACAACCCACACCAAGAACCTTTGGATCATCACCGACAGCAAACTTGGTATGACTGCCTAAGTCAACGCCGTCACCACCTCATGCTTCCCTAAGACACTGAGGAAGATTTTCAAATAGCTCCCAATTAGCACCCAGAAAACTGTCACACACACTCTGGTCACAAGCAAGCTGCTGTACAGGAACACCCTTTAAGCCAGGATCAACAAAAACTCACGAGAAGGCTGCAGACCATTCAGAACATGGCGGCTAGAATCACTCTCAAACTCCCAAGCCACATTTGCACCACATCTGAAGGAGCTCCACTGCCTCCCCATTCACAAACGAGCACCATTCAAACTCCTCACTGTAGGAAAGTGCCCCTTTTTGCATGACACATGAGGCACTTTGACTTGGGGTGCCCTGTGTTCTTTCCTAAAGCTGAAACTTTTTACCCCCAATCACCACATCTCTGGCCACAGGTCAGCCCCTGGTACCCAGGGCACTGTGACCAGGGAAGGCCTCTAAGGGCTGCAGCACCTATCGTGCCACCCTTAAAGGCCCTGCACCTTAACACTCACACACTGCCATTGCAGGCTGCGTGTTTTGGTGCAGAGAAAAGTGAAGAGTCGACATGGGACACATCCCTGTGTGCCATGCCTGCAACCCACTGGCTGGGGCCTAGGTAAGTCACCCCTCTAGCAGGGTGCACTAGACCACAGGTGAGGGTACAGAGGCATGAGCACTGTACCCCTACAGTGTCTAAGTCCATTCCTAGACATTGTAAGTGCAGTGAGGCCATTATTAGTATATGGTCTGGGACATGGTCATTCTGAACTCCACTGCTCCATAATGGCTTCACTGACAACTGAGAAGTTTGGTAGCAAACTTCTCAGCACATCAAACCCACACTCATGCCAGTGTGGGATTTATTGTAAAATGCACATAGAGGGCATCTTAGAGATGCCCCCTGAAAAACAACCATCCCTGGTGTGGTTCCTGAATGGCTGCTCGCCATTTGCCACCACCAGACAGGTTCCTGGACCCTGGGTAGACAGCCTCCGCTCTCTGGGTCCAGAAGCAAAGCCCATCCTGGGCAGAGGTGTCATGCCTCCTCCCCCAGGATGGGCTGGGCCCACGAAGGGGAAGCTTCAAAGGCCTACCGCCTTTGTGAGCTGCCCTGCCTCTTGCTACCTCCAGCAACTGGCTCCCACCGGTTCTGTCCCCCACTTTGGGCTGGAGAATCTGCGGGAAAACGGAGTTAGGAGGAGAGGTGTGCCCACCTTTGCGAATCCCACTCCTCAGGTGGGGGAGGCGAGGTGAAGCACACATCTCGGTCCCCTCCATCTTGGAGATGAGGGGATCCAACCAATTAGGAAGAGGCTCATGCCCCGTCCCACTGGAGGGTGGCATAATAGGGGGTGTACTCACCCCAAGGAAGGGACCCATTGGTCCCAACCTGCACACCCCTGTAACGCCCCTAAATTTAGTATTTATGGGTGACCCTGAACCTTGCCTCCTCAGATTTGAGGAAGAAAGAAGAAGGACCGAAGAGCCGTGCTGACTCAGGAAGATGAGGACACCAACTGCTTTCGCACCAGCCCCACCGGTCTGTCCCGACTCCGACGTGACTACAGCTGAAACCCTGGCATGTCCAGCAGACCCCCAGAGCCCGGAGGACCTGCCCTGCACTCACCTTACAGGCTCTGTCTCCCATGAGCACCAGATTTGCTCAGCAAAGACTCACCCACAGAAGCTGTATCCAAGCGGCACCGCAATTTTGCACCCGACACCCAAAGCCTGAGTTTGCTTGGCCCAACACCACAAGGATGTCTCCCTAGCGATCCTGACCTGGGATCTGGTGATCTCTGACCTGCCTCGACCTTCTACCCAACACCTGCAGACTGAACCTGAGGCCCCCCCCCCACGACCGCAAATGGACCTGGTAAGAAGATCCGACACCTAAAGACACCCCTGCACCCGACGCCCCACGGCCTTGGGTGGCCCAACCAACGGTGCCCAGGCATCCTCCAACAACCCAACTCGCATCTCCTGCCGGTAGTCGCACTCAAGAAATCTCCTTGCCCAAGCCTGCACCATCTCTTCTGAACTGGAGATCTCCATTGAAATCCACAGGGTCCCTGACATCTCCTTGGCACTCTGCATCCGGCCGTCCCTATGCCTCTGGTGGTGCAGCTCTGGTGCTGATTGTTGGCCCCTGCAGTGCTGATCCTAACCCCAAGAGCTTTGCTCCCACAGCTAAGTGGCCTCCTCGCAAGCAGTCCCTGTCTGAAGGCCCCCTTAGTCCTATTGGCTAACGTTGGACGCCTGCACTCTGCACCCGGCCGCCCCAGTGCCACTGGTGGGGCAATTTGAGTGCCTAACTGGAACTTTGGGAACCTTGGTCTTAACCCCCAAAAGTCATACATGTAAGTCGTTTACTTACCTGTAAACCGTGAACACTCTTTTCCCATGGGAACCAATGGTACGAGTTTTGTTCCTGAAAAGTGTTGACCTACTGTTTTGTATGGAAAGAAAGTAACTATGCTTTAACTTAAGAATTGTCATACTTACCTGTAAGTGACCAAGTCTAGTGTATTATATCTCGGCATATCACCTCAAATGCTCAAAGTAACTGAAAAGTAATCAAAAGTAATCTTACTGTATTTTGAACTGTTATTAAAGTAATACAAATCTATAAATGATTCCAATACAATCCACAATAGCATTTCATTGTACAGCTTTACATTTTAAAGTATTTCTTACTTGCCTGTGCCAAGTCCTGCTTGGTTTTGCAAAATAAAATATAAGTATTCCTTTTTTTATACTTACCTAATTGGTCTGGATTCAGTCTCTGAGTGTGTGTAATCAGTCCTTGATTGAGTGAATACAATAAATGCTTAACACACCCTCTGGGTACGCCTAACTCCTTGCCACACAACCACAAAGAGAGCTATACCTCTGGGGACTCCCTGGACTCTTTGCACACTATACCTTACTTTGGTATAGTATATACAGAGCCAGCTTCCTACAATCACCCACACTTTCAAAGTTCTATGTAACACTGGCCCAGCCTACCTCAACAATTGCATCTGCTTTCACAAACCTTCCAGACACCTCTGCTCGTCCATACTCCTACTTGCACAAATCCCACGCATACGTAAAACCAGACCAGGGAGTCGAGCCTTCTCCTGCATCACTCTTCAAACATGGAACACCTGCTGCTTGCCTAAGAGCCACCTCCTCAGTTCTTGAATTCCACAAGAAGCTGAAGACCTGGCTTTACTTGTAGTCCCACTAGGCCACAGAAGTCCCACCTGCTCAGCGCCAGGATACCTTCCTGCGTGATAGTGCGCTCTACAAGTCTGCATAACACTCTAGCCTCTGCATCATCCCACTAAGGAGGAGGCGTCTCCCCACTGTTAGGGCTCGAAGAGCTGTCCGCTTTTACATGGGCAGGTTACAGGAATTTCAGGCTGATGCTCAGCTGTTCATTGACTATGTTGGTGCCAAAAAGGAAAAGGCTCTCCAGAAGAGGAGACTTTCCAGGTGGATCATGCTGTGCATTAAGATTTGCTATGCACTTGAGAAGAAGGATCCTCCTGATGGTATTGGAGCCCACGCTACCAGGGCAAAAACAACTTCTGCGCTGCTCAGAGGCGTCCCTATCTTAAACATCTGTCGAGCTACACCCTGGGCTTCGAGCCACTCCTTACCAGGAATTGTTTGGACTCTGAAGTCTGTAGAGATTGTCATTTTGCAAGATCTGTGCAGCAGCTTTCCTGGTGTGACCACCCTCTCAGACCCACCACCTGGGAAGGGCATTTCTGAGGTATTGATTCAAGAGGTGAGGAATCTACAGTTTAATGTTTCCCCTGAGACTTACTTCCCTTCCCTTCATAACGATCTTTCTGGTGGATAATGTATCTGCAGATTCCTCCACAGTCCCACCCATCTGCCTGTTCTGAAGAGTGGTTTTACGTGTAAAGATGATAAGGTTCTCGTTTAGATTTGTTAACACTACTTTACTAGTTGTCAGTTGCATGTCCCTCATGTCCACCTGGAAAAAACGGACAAGGAACTGACGTCAGGGCGCCCGGGTGGTGTGTATACAGCTCTGGTGATGTCATGTCCTGGGTGAAACCCCACTTGAAATGGAGCCAAGTGCCACCCACCGGCGCAGGTATCCACCGGCTACTTATAGAAGGTGAGTAACGCGTTTGTCATGCTGTGACACGCCAGGATGGCAAGAAGGGGTGCGTGGTGGGTGCAGGGGGGAGGCTGCGGTAGACCGCAACAGCTTGACCCACTGGTGTGACAGGCTGGTGCAGGCAGTAACAGGCAGTCACATGTCACACTACTGTCTCTGCTCCAGCCCTACTTTCTTTTAGCATCAGATTGTAAGTCTCACTCCTATTCCATGGTGTGTTTTGCTTCTCCTGATCTTTCTCTCCTTTTCCATTTCTTACCACTTATGTCAGGTTCCCTCATTTCTCTTTCACATGTCTCTAATCAGCTTGTCACCTATCCCCACACCCTGCCATGCCTCGTCCTCCCCACAGTCCATCTTCCTCTGCCCTGCCTCTTCCTTCCCACAGTCCATCTTCCTCTGCCCTGTCTCTCTTTCTCTACCCTCTTCCTTCCCACAGTCCATCTCCCTCTCCCTCTCCGCTCCCCTACTCTGTCTCTTCTTTACCACAGTCTATCTTCCTCTGCCCTGCCTCTTCCTTCCCACAGTCCATCTTCCTCTGCGCAGTCTCTTCCTTCCCACAGTCCATCTTCCTCTGCCCTGCCTCTTCCTTCCCACAGTCCATCTTCCTCTGCCCTGTCTCTTCCTTCCCACAGTCCATCTTTCTCTCCCCTGCCTCTCTTTCTCTCCCCTGCCTCTTCCTTCCCACAGTACATCTTCTTCTGCGCTGTCTCTCTTTCTCTCCCCTGCCTCTTCCTTCCCACAGTCTATCTTCCTCTGCCCTGTCTCTCTTTCTCTCCCCTGCCTCTTCGTTCCCACAGTCCATCTTCTTTTGCGCTGTCTCTTCCTTCTGAAGGAAGTGACCCGCTTAGGGCCACCTGGGTCACCGCTGACCACCTCTCTGCCTTCCATGCCAAATGAAGAGTCAGAGAAACAGCAGTGGAGAATACTAACCAATATTGTTTATTTGTATACGCTCGGAGCGGGGCTCCGTCTGCACATTCTCGCAAGAGTACTACAGAGGGAACTGAGTAACTCTAAGCATAGAGATGCATTATATGCATTGCATGGTTAGCTAAGAACACGCCCACAGTGGAATTTTCCAAACAGATGTGGCCGGACAGCGAAAGACAAATAAAAGGTTTCTTATTCTCATATCTTACATAGTTCAGGACGCTCTCAAGGCCGTTCCAGCCTGTGCTACAATCTAACTGTCAGACAAGTGGGAGAGGTGCCTTATCGAAGGAAAACTATGCGCTAGCACAAGCAGTTCTTCATTACAGAAACGAAACTCAGCAAAGGGGATTTCTCGGAACAAAGAAAGATTAGTTTCGAACACCACACAAAATGGAGCCCTAAAAGCAAATGGCGTAGCGAATGCTAACTTATACACAGCATTATTAGAGCATCTACGAGCATAATCTAACAGACCCTCCTTTTAGCATGAGCTAAAGACATATGCTATTATGCAAAAACAGGGGAAACTGGCATATACTCGGGGCAATTGTAAAATCACCAGAAGCAGATATAACATGAAAATAAGACATGAAATCGAGGTGAAGCTATGCGTATAGTTTACAGTCATCATCAGAAATTGAGACCGCATGGAGGGACAAGTCCTCGAATATTCCCTCATCTATATTCATAAGACCATCAACATCGACTTGGAGCATCATAGCAGCGTTAGTAACATGGGGTGATGTTTTCTTCTTGGGCATGAGAACAGTGGCACAGTGGCACAATAGGAACAACAAAAGGGAAGGCATTGAACAAGAATGCAACATAAGAATAATATTGCTGTAAAAATATTATTTCTTTTAGGATCCAACCGCAATTAACCAAAAGAGACCAACTCCAATTTCCACTTTCCATCCCCTTGACGTTCTTAATGATGTCCATAATGTGCTGTGTTATGTTCTTTTCTATACCTACAACACACTGGTCTCCAATTATTGCGCATACTCCACCACTCTTTGTCAGGATAAAATCTACCTCGTATCTAGTCTGTTCTGAATACACCCGCATGCTTTCCAAATGAGTAGTAATGTCTATCAGGGCCGCCACGGTAGTATTGGATAGAATCTGCAACTTACATCCAAAATATTCTTTAGCTTTTTCACCCCTGGCCATGGCAGTACCACCCAATGTAAAAATGGAGGAGAGGATGTATCGAAATGTAATACCATTACTTTAGCTGTTCACTTCCAGGTCTGTTACCCCCTCACAGAACTCTTTTGTTAGTGTCCTTTTTGGCCCATCTTGTTCTAGGTTGAGCATATTTACATGGGACGCCCAAAGGCAGCACCATTCCAAGAGCCACATCATCGGAAGCATTATAGACTTTAGAATATGTTCCATTGGACAGAAAGAAAAACCCTGGGTGTGCATAAATTGGTCCCTCATAATTCACTGTAGCATATCTGGAATTCATTCCCGAAGTGCTTGAATCTTCTTTATTCACTAGGGAAACAGTGTTTTTATACAGTATTGTCCCTGAACAATTGATGTACAAAGAAGTATCTGTACTGTTCACTATAGGGCAACAAGCAGGGTAATAACCAGCCTCTCGGGGTACTGTCAACTCCTTGTAGTGCCAACCCACCAGTGTTATATTCTGTGCTTCCATATAAAAATTATCACAGTATGTGTTGTTATCGCAACCTGGATAACCATTACCCTGTGGTTTTTGATGATACAGACATGGTCCAGGATAACCGAACCCCAACATTCCCTTTACTTCCACAAACTGGGGTGGCCGAGTGTATGTATAATTAACAAGTGACAATGGGTATGCACAGGGCCGGACTGGCCGCAGCGGGCACCGGGCGTTTCCCCGGTGGGCTGCCAGGGTGGGGGCCGGTTTTGGGCCCCTGGGGTGCCTTTTTTGTTACCGAGGGCCGGCAATTCGGACCCCTGTAACAAAATCGGCCGAAACCGGCCCTAGTAAAAAGCTCGGCCAACCCCCCCCCCCCGCCCCCCTCCCCACGAGGGGGGCCAGCCGACCAGTTTGCCAGGGCTGGTTTCGGGTTCCCAGTCCGGCCCTGGGTATGCAGTCCAAAGGCTAGTGAAAGATCGGGTGGGATAGCAGGCAGTTCCTTTTACAAAAAATCTTGTGTGCGTTTCTGTAAACACGTTATTCTTTGCTGCCCTCTTATTGCATCTCGGGGAGATGTTTTAACCTACATTAAGTGTGGGCACACTATGTGCATCTTCCAGGAACCATGATACCCCACATATTATTGTTATCATCATTACAAGAACAATGACACACACGATTTTACTTCGTATATACCAAATCATACTGCGTTGTATAGGGGCAATTGGCTGTTCCTCCTCAGTAACCTGTCTACCAAAAGGATGCTTAGTAAACAAGGGGAAGAAGAAAATAAAAGGAATCAAGAAATGTGAGTGTTCTCAGTGTCCGTCAGAGTTCACTGGTACAGGCTCCTATCGTCCATCAATCAGTTGGCGCTCTTGAGCACCGGCGGTGGAGCTTGCTCTGTCCTAAGCTCGTTCCTAATCTATCCCACGTCGATAAAGGTGGTATACTTTCAAAGTATACTTTCCTGACTAATGTTCAAACAACAAGAGCAAAACAGTTGCACCTTTCCGTGTGCTCCACTCCCTCATTGGTACTGCTACTCAGTACTTTCCTACCTTATGCATTCCATCCCTAGTATTTCTATTTTCCAGACTCAGTGGTCCTCGTCCGAGGACGTAAATTGTACCTGGCAGTTCCAGGCACTGTGTGATCACTGAACAGAGGCACCTGGATAGCTGGTATTTCTGGCGGGACAGCCTCATTCAAAACATCATTGCTCTCTTTGTCTGTTTGCGTCCAAACCAACTTAGCGTCGCTAAAGGGGACGAACCTGGGCACTTGTTCACATTCAACGTCTCCTATTCTATCTTTGACCCACTGGTCATAGGGCAACGGCAAAGGTATTCTTTTACAATGCGTTGCATGAATCCAATTCTTCTGACCAGCAACGTTTACTGCCGTCTGCGTGGCCAGAAGGACTTGCTCAGGACCTTTCCACCTGGGTTCCAGATTTTTCTTCCTCTGAAAGTTCTTTATTAATATATAATCACCAGGCTGGATGCTGTGGCCAGGTCCCTCTGGTTTAGGAGGTAAGGAATCTCGCACCTGTTGGTGAATAGAACACAAACTTTCTGTCAGTTGTCCTAGATAATCAAGCAATACAGGATATTTAATATCAGAGTATTTTCGAGGACGTGGGACTCCCCAGACATTTGCCGGGTGCCCGAAAACGACCTTGTAGGGTGATAAACCAGTTCTAGAATGGGCTGTAGTCCTAGTTGACAAAAGAGCCAAAGGAAGGGCATCTGGCCATCTCGACCCTGTGTTCTCCTGAATTTTTGCCAATTTCAGTTTGAGCGTACCATTGTACTTCTCAACAAGACCCGCTGACTGCGGGTGATTGGCAGCATGAAATTTCTGTTTAATGTGCAAGCCTTCACATATTAGCCTAATCACTTTCCCATTAAAATGAGACCCGTTGTCACTCCAGATAGTTCTGGGCATTCCAAAACGAGGAAAGTACTCTTTAATGAGGACCTTTGCCGTTGTGGTAGCCGTATTGTCTTTAGTGGGGTAAGCCTCAACCCTTTTACTGAACGTACATATAACCACTAGGGCATGCTTCAGATTGTTACAACGTTCTAGCTCAATGAAGTCCATTTGGAGGACTTCGAAGGGGAATGTAGGGGGTGCAAAGTTACCGGATGGTGAGGGGGTACCTTTTCCTGGATTGTGCCTCATGCAAATCATGCAACTTTTCACTAGATGTGCAGCAGTCTTGGAAATATTATCATTACACCAAACCGGGGCCAATAATTTACAAATACCTTTTGCACTGATATGAGCTGGACCATGTCCATAGTAACCACAGGGAGTACATATGCATCGGGTAACATCCATTTCTGTTCTCCAGACAAATCAATCCAACACCCTTCTTCATCTAAACGTGCTGTACTCTCTTGCCACACCGCTAATTCTTCTATCCTGGCTCACTTTGTATCTCTTTCACACTCTCAACCGTGTTTTCAAACATGGCATTGTCGGGAACCCATCTAGCTGGGCCTGCAACAAACATTCTCTTCATCTTACTCCGAGCCATTTCCTTGGCTGTCTGATCCGCAAACACATTCCCTCTACCCACATTATCTGTCACTTTCCTATGGGTGCTACACTTCACGATAGCCATTTTCTTAGGAAGTGTTAGTGCAGATAACAATCGTAGTATCAGGTTCCCATGTTGTATCTCAGTATCATGGGAGGTAAGAAACCCTCGCTCTGCCCACAGGCGCCCAAAATTCTGTGCCACCCCAAATGCATAATGACTTCCTGTGTAGATATTGACAACCAACCCTTCGCTCAATTCACAAGCTCATATAAGGGCAACGAGTTCTGCTGCCTGGGCGGACTGATAGGGGACCCGTGATATCTCGACTACTGTGCGCAATGTGGTGATAGCGTAAGCTGGAGTGGTGGTGCCATCTGGTAATTAAATTAAGAGCCATCGACATGTAGTTCCCCTTGGGGATCAGATAAGGGAACATCAGTCAAGTCTACCCATCCTTTCGTCTCCTCCTCTGTTCGGAAAATACAATCATGTTTGTCAACTGCATCATTCTCGGAAGGGAGGGTAGTAACGTGGCTGGATTCAGAGTGGCACATCTTTTAATCGTGATATGCTTAGCAAACAATGTCCATTCATAACCAGTAAGACGTGCACTGGTGAGGTGCTGTGCCCTTGTTTTATTCAAAATTGTATCCACAGCATGGGGTACCATAACTGTGAGGTCAGTATCGAGTACGAGTCTAGCCGATTGTCTGATTGAAGTGGCCACAGCCGCGACCGCTCGCAGACGGCTTGGGAGGGCCCTTGCGACAGGATGAAGCACAGCCGAAAAATAAGCGCAAGGTCTCTGTCTATCGCCAAATTTTTGAGTCAAGACAGAAAGAACACAACCAGCCATCTCATGGACGTACAGCACAAAAGGTTTCCTATAATCAGATGTGCCTAGCACTGTAGCAGAGCAAAGCGCAGCTTTAAATTGTTCAAAAGATTGCTGACAATCTGGTGTCCAAGGCAAAGTTTCATGCACTGCTTTCGTTGTTAATGCAAGCAAGGGTTTGATTAATAAGGAATAATTTGGGATCCATTGCCGACAATAGGAAGTGATGCCTATAAAAGCATGCACATCCTTTTGAGTTTGTTTGTACAGGGCATTTTATTGATGGTACTTATGCGTTCTGGCGTTAACCTTCTACCCTCCTTCGACAGTAGGTGACCTAGATAAGTGACCTCCTGTCGACAATATTGAAGGGAAACCTTATGACTATGATGTGCAAAGTGTATAAATAATTTCACCGTACTATCCTTGCAATCTTGTTCTGCCACAGAAGCAATTAACAAGTCATCAACATACTGTGCCAATTCATTTCCTGGAGAAAGTGAGAGTGAATCCAACTGACTTTTTAACGCTCGGCTATAAATGCTAGCACTTTCAGTATAGCCTTGAGGAGCGCAACAGAATCGGAAACTTTTACCAGTTAATGAAAATCCGAACAAATACATACTATCTGGGTTGATAGGAATACTAAAGAATGCATTCTTTAAATCAATCACAGAGAAAAACTTAGCGGTAGATGGAATCATAGTTAGAAGTGTGGTGATATCAGGAACCACTGGGAATTGCGGGACCACAATTTTATTAACCTAGCGCAAATCAGTGACAAAACGATATGCATCATGAGCACTATTAGGAGAATTTAAGGGTGCCCTTTTTAAACCGGAAGAACAGGACTGTTGCATATGTTACCTGTAGTCTCTTCGACAACTCCCTTGCATATTATGTCCTGAACAATATCAAGAAAAGCTCGTTCTCCTGCCTGTGGTATTTTATACTGAGGAATGCTGGGCAATATGGCATTGTCCTTAACCTGTATAGAAACTGCGGGTATATGCAACAAGCCTACATCGGTGTCACCAGTGGCCCATAACTTGGGTGGAACTTGATCAAATTCAGGTGGAAGGGGAGCATCCTTAGATAGACATTGTCTAGTACCTACGTCCGGGCCCATGGTAATATAGACACCATCTGGCGAACAATATATGGTAGCATGCAACTTCTTCAGTAGGTCAAAACCCATAAAATTTTCACCAATATTGGATCTTAGAAGAAATGGAGAATCCACAGTAAAAGGGCCAACAGTAAGAGCAAGAGGGCGTGAGATGGGGCTTACAAACGGTACTCCTGAAAAACCCACCGAAACATTATTATGGCCAGACAGGGGCGCCCCAGGGACCAGGTGTCGGGCAATAGAGCTCTTTGTGGCACCTGTATCAACCAAGAACTCCTTAGGAGATCCTTGCAGATCTATCTTGACATAAGGGCCACTCTGGTCTACAGGTATTTGAACCGGTCCCGTACCCTGTTCCTGGCTGTCCTAGCTGAAAGACGTCCCTGTCACATCATCAATGTCATAATCGTCATTGTAGTATTGCCTATCCCTAGTGTCGTCAAAATAATTGTCAGAACCGTCTACAGGGGCAGTAGTGGGTTGCTGTCTATTGATTCCACAGCCCCTGTTTCCAGAACCTCTTCCTCTAGTGGATGAAGCATTGCGCAAAAGTACAGGGCACTGCCTACGCCAGTGACCTTCTTCCTTGCAGTAAGCACACTGATTCTGTCCCAAAGGTGTCATGGGTGGCTGTCTAGTTCGTGGAAGTTGTTGTTGGGGTCCCCGTCCCCTGGTGTTACCTCGATATGCCTGTTGCAGTAATACCTTTGTCTTCAGATCTTTATGCTTTTTATCGCTTTTGTCTTTCTCTTCATTATCCCTATGCTCGTAATATTGGGAGGGGGAAGACGTAGACCAAGTACTCTCAGCTGCTTGAAGTTTAGACATTATTTCGGGAAGGAGATTAGTGACAAACCTATCAACAAATAGGCGGACTCCTCCCTACGTAGACATATCCTGCCCACTGTAATCCGAACGTCTCTTCAAACCTAGTGAAAAAATCAGAAGCACTTTTGTCTTTCTTCTGCCGGCAGGCAGTCAATCTGGCCCAACTAACTTTCTTGGGGGGAATGAGTGTATGCATATATGTTATTATGCGACCGGGCAGGGCAAGCAACTCAGCACATGGTTTGTCTCCTGGCTTCCTATCTCGGTCCCAACCACATATCACATCCCACGTTCCGCCCAACTCTGCAACATGGTCCTGGGTATGCACCTGTCGCCAAATATCAACTGGAACTAGTAGGCCATAAAACATTTCAATATCAGCAAGGGTCATCACAGTCAAAGAGGCAGCTTCTGTCAATTCTTTATAGTAAGCAGTAGGATTTTTCCTAGGGTCGGGCAACCTAGCCTTAATGGCCAGAACTTCACTTAGTTTCCATGGACTATAAACCCATTGTTCCTGAAAACGGGCAGCCACGGCCGGTCTGGTAACCGCTCCATGTTGATCCACCACTTCAGGAATTTCCGGGTGATAAACAGGGTGTACTTCTTGCATTGGGAATTGAGTTATTTTGGTAGGACTCTTATCATGCAGTCTACCTCTATAAGTCAGTAGTGTTGAAACATTCCTACACAGAGAGGTCGGCTCCAAATTATTTATATAAGTGCCTTCATTAATATCAAATAGTATTTGGGGTGCTTCCATTTCAATGTGTGTGCCCCAGAGGTCAATTAGGGTGGAGGACAAGTGTTTAAGGGCATGTTGCTGCAGAAAAGGGTTGAAGTCTCGCATTACCTGCCAGATATCCTCGAGACTGTAAATTGTGTTGCGAGCCCACCTTATTGCCTGGTTCGCTATTTCTCTCTTCTCTCTATCCCCACTCCGGATCGCATTAACGGACCTAACCGTTCTCTAGATCCGGTCAGATCTCTATCTTTCGGGCCGCGCACTGGTGTGTCAGTAGTTCGTGACAGTGGAGGATGAATGACTGGGGCGGGAGTAACAGATATCGCTGCAGTCTGGGTGTTAGAAATGGGAGTCTCTAGTTGGCAGAGGTAGGTACCTTTGTCCAAATAGGGACCCTTGCTTCTAGTCAGGGTAAGGGGCATACACTTCTAAAATAACCCCGGCTCACCCCCTTGGTAGCTTGGCACAAGCAGACAGGCTTATCTCAGAGGCAGTGTGTAAAGCATTTGTGAACACATACAGTAATACAGTGAAAACACTACAAATGGACACCACACCAGTTTAGAAAAATAAGTAATCTTTATCTAAACCAAAACAAGACCAAACGACAAAAATCCACAATACAGTATTAAAAATAAGGCTTTCAAATGGTAGAAATAGTTCAGTTCAATGCAAATTGCAAATGCGACACTTTTCATCACAAAGTACCTTAGATGCGTCACGCAAAACAAACAAAATGGGCAGCAGGGTAGGTGATGCGTCGGTTCCTTACACGCAGGGAAGGTGATGCGTCGGTTCCTTGCTTCGGGGGAGGTGATGCTTCGGTTCCTTACTGCAGCGCAGAGGAGGTGATGCGTTGGTTCCTTACCGGAGAGGAAGTGATGCGTCGTTTTCTTACTGCGTGGGGAGGTGATGCGTTGGTTTCTTACTGCGTCCCCCAATGATGTGACAAATTTGGCGCCTCGATGCGATCCGACGATCCTGGACAATGCGTGGATTCTTCCAGCTCCCAGCGGAAAACAGTCTCTAGAGGTCCAAAACAACAGCAGGCACCTCTTTGCAGGTCAGAACTCCCAGCAAGGAAGTTCAGGGGAGATGGTGGTGAAGTCTTTGTGTCCCTGAGACTTCAGAACAGGAGGCAAGCTCAGTTTCAAGCCCTTGGAGATCTTCCTCAAGCAGGGGACACAGCAAACAGCAAAGTCCTTTTTCTCCTTTCCTTGGCAGCAAGCAGCCACTGCAGGCCAACCCCAGACAGGCAAACAGCACAGGGGCAGTATTCCTCCTCAGCTTGTTTTCCCAGAAGTGATCTAAAAGTCTGGGGTCTGGGCCCCTCTTTTTATACCCACAAATCCTTTGTTCTCTGAAGGCAGAGAGTGTCTGTACCCAGCCAAAACCAGTTCTGTGGGGCACTTTGCAAGTGCACAACAACCTCCATTGTCAGTGTGAGCCCTGGCTCCAGACACACCACAGGGGGGCGGAGCCGACATTGTGGAAGGCAGGCACAGCCATATTCAGGTGCAGGTGTTACTCCTCCCACCACTCCAAATGCAGACCAGGCCTATTCAGCCCAGCCCTGACTCATCAGACTTCTGGAGCCACTGCTCCTCTCCAGCCCCTGTCATCCAAAAGCCAGACATGCAATACACAAACCTAGCAGAGGCACACTGGATGGTTAGGCAAGAAAATACCTACTTTCTAAAAGTGGTATTTTCAAACACAGAATGTAAAAATCACCCTCACTAAAAGATGCATTTTAACATTCTGAGTTCAGGCATACTAAACTTTATTTTTCTACCTTGTTCCCAGGGCCAGTTATGTTTATAAGATGTTATAAACAAACTCCCCATTCTGTCCTATGGGAACAGGTAGCCTTGCAATAGTGAAAAACGAAATTGGCAGTATTTCACTATCAGGACATGCCACCCACATCAGGGCATGTCCTACCTTTCACATACAATGCACCCTGCCCACAGGGGTACCTTGGGCCTACCTTAGGGGTGACTAATATGTAGAAAAGGGAAGGTTTAGGGACTGGCAAGTGTGTGCACTTGCCAAGTCGACATGGCAGTCCCAGACTGCCCACAGGCTCTGCAATGGCAGGCCAGAGTTGCATTTTACAGGCTGCCTCTGTGGGTGGCACAATCAGTGCGGCAAGCCCACCAGCAGCATTTGATTTACAGGCCCTGGGCACACACGGTGCACTGTACTAGGGACTGACTAGTAAATCAAATAGCCAATCATGGAAAGGCCAATCCATAAGAGTAATTTACAAAGGGAGCACTTGCACTTTGGCACTGAACAGCAGTGGCAAAGTGCCCAAAGCATCTAGACCAGCAAAACGGGGTCCAACATACAGCAAAAACACAGGAGGCAAAGGCAAAAAATGCAGGGGAGACCCACGCCAATGGTGACAGGTCTAACACGTGTCCCCTCCAGCTGAAATGTGGAGAGAACTACCCACCCTCTTGGGAGTTCTCTTCACTAAGGCGGAAAAATCTGGACAGACCATCAGCATTGGCGTGTTCTGTACCAGGGCGGTGCTCCACCATGAAGTCCATACCCTGTAGGGAAATGGACCACCTCAACAGCTTTGGATTCTCACCCCTCATTTGCATCAACCATCTGAGGGGCCTGTGGTCGGTCTGAACCCGGAAGTGAGTCCCAAACAAGCATGGTCTCAGCTTCTTCAGCGCCCAGACCACAGCAAATGCCTCACGCTCAATCGCACTCCACCTCTGTTCCCGTGGAAGTAACCTCCTACTAATGAAGGCTACAGGTTGGTCTAGGCCCTCCTCATTCAGCTGTGAGAGCACAGCCCCCACACCATGCTCTGAAGCATCTGTCTGCACAATGAACTCTTCTGAGAAGTTGGGTGCCTTAAGCACGGGCGCTGTGCACATGGCAGATTTCAGGGCATCAAAAGCCTTCTGGCAGGCGTCAGTCCAATTCACTTTCTTGTGCTGCTTCCTAGAAGTCAGTTCGGTCAAGGGTGCAACAATGGTGCCATACCCTTGACGAATCTCCTGTAATACCCTGTGAGTCCTAAAAGGCTCTCACCTCTGTCTGAGTCTTGTGGGGTTCCCAAGCCAGAATGGTATCAATCTTGGGCTGTAGGGGCGCCACCTGGCCGCTCCCCACCTGGTGTCCCAAGTATACTACTGAACCCTGCCCAATCTGGCACGTATTCGCCTTGATCGAGAGGCCTGCCCTCCGCAGCACCTTCAACACTTCCCAGAGGGGGTGCAGATGTTCCTCCCAAGTGGCACTGAACACTGCAATGTCGTCCAGGTAGGCGGCACTGAAATCTTCCAGCCCAACCAACACCTGGTTGACCAACCTCTGAAAGGTGGCAGGGGCATTCTTCATCCCAAAGGGCATCACCCAGAATTGGTAGTGCCCATCTGGTGTGGAGAATGCTGACCTCTCTCTTGCCCCATCAGTTAAGGCGATCTGCCAGTACCCAGACGTTAAGTCAAACGTACTGAGGTACCGGGCAGCACCCAACCGATCGATGAGCTCATCAGCTCTGGGGATAGGGTGCGCGTCAGTCCTGGTGACTGAATTGAGCCCTCGGTAGTCCACACAGAACCGGAGTTCTGGTGTGGCACCGGGTGCGGCAGCCTTCGGGACCAGGACCACTGGGCTGGCCCAAGGGCTGTTAGAGGACTCAATCACCCCTAGCGCTAACATCTTGGAGACCTCCTCCTTGATGCAAGCTCTGACCCTGCCAGTCACTCTGTAAATCTTATGTTTTACTGGAGGACTGTCCCCAGTGTCCACATCATGGGCGCACCACTGAGTGACACCGGGGGTCAGGGAGAACAGGTCAGAAAACTGTCCCAACAGTTGGCGGCAGTCACTCTGCTGTTCAGGGGTCAGGGCGGTAGAGAGGTTCACACCGTCCACTGACCCATCTTGCTCCTTTGCAGACAGGAGGTCAGGAAGAGGCTCAGTCTCCTCTTCCATCCCAGCATCTGTTGCTAGGAGCATGCCCACTTCGGACCTCTCCAAGTGGGGCTTCAGGTGGTTCACATGTAGGACCCGCAAAGGGTTCCTAGGAGACTTCAAGTCCACAAAGTAGGTGACGTCATTCTTGCGCTCCACCACCTCAAATGGTCCGGTCCACTTATCCTGGAGCGCACAAGGCTCCACTGGGGCCATGACCCAAACCTTCTGTCCAGGCTGAAACTCGATCAGAGTGGCATTCTGATCATACCAGCTGTTTCATTTCCTCCTGGCTGGCTTCCAGGTTCGCCTGAGCGAGTTGCCTGAAGCGCTTAGTCTGGTTTCTGAAGGCCAGCATGTAGCTATATACATCCTAGGGAGACTTACTGGGAGCTTTCTCCCAGCCTTCTTTCACCATACTCAGAGGTCCTCTTACAGGATGGCCGTACAGTAGCTCAAAGGGACTGAACCCTAAGGACTTCTGGGGCACCTCTCTGTAAGCAAACAGCAGGCATGGTAAGAGGACGTCCCACTTACGCCTCATGGGTTCACCAAGACCCATAATCATGCCTTTCAGGGTCCGGTTGAATCTCTCAACCAGCCCGTTACCTTGGGAGTGGTAAGGAGTGGGGAACTTATAGGTAACACTGCACTCCTGCCACAGGGACTTCTTATACTTCGATATGAAGTTGGACACCACCTTTCTGGGGAACCCCACGCGGGAGAAAATCCCCATCAACGCACGACCCACCACGGGGGCCGTCACAGTCCGGAGAGGGATGGCTTCCGGGTACCGGGGTGGCATGGTCCACCAAGACCAGGATGAACCTGTTACCCATGGCTGTCTTGGGATCCAGAGGCCCCACAATGTCAATACCCACCCTCTCAAAGGGGGTGCCGACCACAGGGAAAGGTTGGAGAGGAGCCTTACACTTCCTCCCACTCTTACCACTTGCCTGGCAAGTCTGGCAAGACCTACAGTGAGCGTCAGAATGCTTGCACATTTGGGGCCAGTAAAAGTGGGTGACAAGCCTCTTAAAGGTCTTGTCTTGCCCCAAATGCCCTGCCAAAGGCACATCATGAGCCAGACCCAGTAGGAAGGCTCTGAAGCGCTGGGGTACCACCAGCACACGGGCTGACCCAGGCTCAGCAACCTTAGGCTCGCTATACAGGAGACCATTCTCCCAGTATATCCAATGTGACCCGGACTGATCACCTGCTGGCTGGTTTGCAGCCTGTTGCCGCAAACCAATGAGAGAAGGGCACGTCTGCTGCTCCTGACAGAACTCCTCCCTGGTGGGCCCTCCTTGCTGCCAATGGGTCAGCTCAGGCAGGTCCCCCAGTTCAGCCTCTTGTTCCCCTGTAGGCTTTAGGACATCCCCCTCAGGGTCTACCTCCTCCTGGACCGTGGGAACTTCGGGGGCTGGTCTCCCGCGCCCCCTGCCTCTTCTCTTCCTGGCAGGCACCTGGGCCACTCTTTGAGCCTCCAGGTCCCCTTGAATGCCCCTACCGGCTGCCATGGACCGAGTGGTCAAGCATGCCCACTCAGGCAGACCCAACATCTCCAAATGAGACCTCCGCTCCACCTTCGCCCAAGGGGAGCTCTCCAAATCATTGCCTAGCAGACAGTCAACAGGCATGGCTGGCCTCACAGCTACTTTCAAGGTACCTGAGACCCCCTCCCCCCCACTCAAAAGGAACCTGTGCCACTTTGCAGAGGCACTCCGAATTGTCAGCGGCAACTACTGGGTAGAATGTGTTGGGGACCACCTGCTCTTCAGACACCAGCCGAAAACTGACAGCTGTCACACTGGCTCCGGTATCTCTCAGAGCCTCCACACTATGGCCATTGATGGTCACCCACTGCCTGTACTTTTTAGTGTTATCAGGCAGGTGAGTCCTTGGGACCATCTCACTGGCTCCTAAAGAGACCAGGGACATCTCTGCAGGACCCCACCCACCTGGGGCACCCGACTCCTCCCCCAAGGCTACACTAGCCAGTTCCCGGGGCGGTACACCAGTGGGTGCAGTGGTAACCGGTTTGGGACACTTAGGATCCCCCTGGAAGTGGCCCACCTGACCACAACTAAAACAGGTCTTGGGACCCGTCTGAACAGGCTTACCTGTCAGGACCCATGGTTTCTTTTCAGTGGGAGGCTGGGAACCCTTACCTTGCTTCCCTTGGGGATTACTTTGGGGCCCTTTTTGGAACTCCTTTTGTTTACCCTTGTCCACCCACTTTTCTGCTGGGGACCTTTGGCGGAGTCTCCCACATGACCTTTGTGGACCCTGGCACTGACCCAGCGGTCCGCCTCCA
Organism: Calotriton arnoldi; assembly: GCA_963921515.1. Taxonomy (NCBI): domain Eukaryota; kingdom Metazoa; phylum Chordata; class Amphibia; order Caudata; family Salamandridae; genus Calotriton; species Calotriton arnoldi. Next base: position 859,075 of record CAWUFW010005944.1, read on the forward strand.
CAGCAAGCTTCCTGGGGTCAGTCAGCTTACTATCAATCAGGTGCTGGCGTAGCTCTGGAAAACAACTACTAGACAAGTGCTCCCATGCAACCAAATCATAGAGCCCCTGCAAATCAGTTAACTTGCTACCCTTTACCCATCCATCCAGTGCTCTGAAAAAATAAGATACATATTCAACCCAAGTACTGGACTCCAGCTTCTTACAGTTTCTAAATTTCTGCCTATAAAGCTCTGGGGTCAACCCATACCTGGCTATCAAGGCTTCCTTCATGGGGGCATAGGACATCTGATCCTCAGTGGGCAAAGCTAGCAATGTCTCCCTTCCTTCACTGACAAAGCGGCCCCACAACCCCGCCCCCCAATCTCTCTCAGGGACTCTGTGGGACCTTATTGCTACCTCATAGGCCTTGAACCACTGACCAATGTCCTCCTGCTTTGTGAAATCCTTAATAACGTCCTTGGGGATGTATACTTTCCCTTCTACAGGCCCGGATGGTGTGCTGCCACCACAGGGAGTGATCTCTAGACTCTTTGCTTTCAGCTCAAACTCCCTCAACACTCTTTCATGCTCTAAAAGCATCTTTTTCTCTTCCATGGCTAACCTCTTATTCTCCAACTCCAATTTCTTATTCTCTATGTCAGACTGGCTCCCCAGCTTGAGCCTAGCAAGCTCCAACTCATGCACTCTGCTTTTCTCCCTGTCCTCCAACTCTTCTGGAGACAGACCCCTTGAAGACACACTGCTGCCTTCCCTGGGAGGTACCCCCCCTCCAGTTAGGCCCACTAGCCCATCCTGCTGCCCTTCTAAATTCTCCCCCTCCACCATAGGCTCCTCGGTCTGCCCACTGGCATTCCTTGTTTCCAACCAGGCCCTCAGGGCCTTTTGGAATTCCTCCTTTCTGGTGAGGCCTTTCATGGAGATTTAAAAGTTTTTGCAGATGGATTTAAGTTGTGGCACAGTGTAGGTATCAACCCTTTCCTCTTCAAATTCGATATCCACAGATGCAAGTGATGCTTGTTTACTCATGGTGACAATTGGCAGTTCTCAAGATGCAAAAAGATTCCAAGAAAGAAAAAGATTCTACCAAAATGTATGTGGTCGCGTAATGGGCGTAATGGTCTGCACTCACTAGTAGTGTACACCAATCACTGTATGTAAATCACAAATGCAAGTCCAGGATCCTCACCGCTGACCACCAATGTTAGAAATGGGGGTCTCTAGTTGGCAGAGGTAGGTACCTTTGTCCAAATAGGGACCCTTGCTTCTAGTCAGGGTAAGGGGCATACACTTCTAAAATAACCCCTGTTCACCCCCTTTGTAGCTTGGCACAAGCAGACAGGCTTATCTCAGAGGCAGTGTGTAAAGCATTTGTGAACACATACAGTAAAACAGTGAAAACACTACAAATAGACACCACACCAGTTTAGAAAAATAGGAAATCTTTATCTAAACCAAAACAAGACCAAACGACAAAAGTCCACAATACAGTATTAAAAATAAGGCTTTCAAATGGTAGAAATAGTTCAGTTCAATGCAAGTTGTAAATGCGACACTTTTCTCACAAAGTACCTGAGATGCGTCACGCAAACAAACAAAATGGCCGCAGGGAAGGTGATGCATCGGTTCCTTACACTGCAGGGAAGGTGATGCGTCGATTCCTTGCTTCGGGGAGGTGATGCATCGGTTCCTTACTGCTAGCGCAGGGTAGGTGATGCGTCGGTTCCTTACCGGAGAAGAGGTGATGCGTCGTTTTCTTACTGCGTGGGGAGGTGATGGGTTGGTTTCTTACTGCGTCCCCTAACAATGTGACAAACTTGGCACCTCGATGCGATGCGACGATCCTGGACAATGCGTGGATTCTTCCAGCTCCCAGCGGAAAACAGTCTCTAGAGGTCCAAAACAACAGCAGGCACCGCTTTGCAGGTCAGAACTCCCAGCAAGGAAGTTCAGGGGAGCTGGTGGTGAAGTCTTTGTGTCCCTGAGACTTCAGAACAGGAGGCAAGCTCAGTTTCAAGCCCTTGGAGATCTTCCTCAAGCAGGGGACACAGCAAACAGCAAAGTCCTTTTCTCCTTTCCTTGGCAGCAAGCAGCCACTGCAGGCCAACCCCAGACAGGCAAACAGCACAGGGGCAGTATTCCTCCTCAGCTTCTCCGGCTCTTCTCCTGGCAAGGTTCCTCTTGATTTCTAAAGTGATCTGAAAGTCTGGGCCCCTCTTTTATACCCACAAATCCTTTGTTCTCTGAAAGGCAGAGAGTGTCTGTACCCAGCCAAAACCAGTTCTGTGGGGCACTTTGCAAGTGCACAACAACCTCCATTGTCAGTGTGAGCCCTGGCTCCAGACACACCACAGGGGGCGGAGCCGTCATTGTGGAAGGCAGGCACAGCCCTATTCAGGTGCAGGTGCTACTCCTCCCACCACTCCAAATGCAGACCAGGCCTATTCAGCCCAGCCCTGACTCATCAGACTTCTGGAGCCACTGCACCTTCTCCAGCCCCTGTCATCCAAAAGCCAGACATGCAATACACAAACCTAGCAGAGGCAAGCTGGATGGTTAGGCAAGAAAATACCTACTTTCTAAAAGTGGTATTTTCAAACACAGAATGTAAAAATCACCCTCACTAAAAGATGCGTTTTAACATTCTGAGTTCAGGCATACTAAACTTTATTTTTCTACCTTGTTCCCAGGGCCAGTTATGTTTATAAGATGTTATAAACAAATTCCCCATTCTGTCCTATGGGAGCAGGTAGCCTTGCAAAAGTGAAAAACTAAATTGGCAGTATTTCACTATCAGGACATGCCACACACATCAGGGCATGTCCTACCTTTCACATACAAAGCACCCTGCCACAGGGGTACCTTGGGCATACCTTAGAGGTGACTAATATGTAGAAAAGGGAAGGTTTAGGGACTGGCAAGTGTGTGCACTTGCCAAGTCGACATGGCAGTCCCAGACTGCACACAGGCCCTGCAATGGCAGGCCAGAGTTACATTTTACAGGCTGCTTCTGTGGGTGGCACAGTAAGTGCTGCAGCCCACGAGCAGCATTTGATTTACAGGCCCTGGGCACACACGGTGCACTGTACTAGGGACTGACTAGTAAATCAAATAAGCCAATCATGGAATCACCAATCCATAACAGTAATTTACAAAGGGAGCACTTGCACTTTGGCACTGAACAGCAGTGGCAAAGTGCCCAAAGCATCTAGACCAGCAAAACGGGGTCCAACATACAGCAAAAACACAGGAGGCAAAGGCAAAAAATGCAGGGGAGACCCACGCCAATGGTGCCAGGTCTAACTCAGGGATTGTAATAAAAGGGAAGGAGTAGGAGGCACATAAACAGGGGCAGTAGGTATAACAGCCGTAGAGAATGGTGCACCTTGTGCAGGTTTTTGTGGTTGATGGGGAACAACGGGGTATATCCGTTCTGGGACATATGGTGGCGGGGGTCGAGCATCTAATAGGGTCTCCATAAAAGTATCCCCATCTTCCTGAGCCATATAGGACCGATCAATTTGCAAACAAAATCTCCTATCTTCACGTTCTATTCCTGTTTCCTGCTTCTCCTTATCGTAAGCAACAGCCTTCTGTGTAAGGGTCTGCATACCTTGCTTTCTGGCATCCTTTTCCATTTTCAATCGCCTCTGTTTGGCCTCCTTCTGCCAAGTACGAAGGGAGTCAAACATGGATTGTCTACTGCGTCTTTTAAACAACTGTTCATGAAGAAATCCCATCTTTTGTCCATCAAAAGAACCTGTCAAAGGCCACTGTAACTCTGCATTGTCCCTCGTATATTTGTGCCATAACGTACTAAACATAATAGGGCCAAGGCCATGTTTCACATACATATCAAAGTTAGGACTGCCCTCAGGAGGTGCTGGCTGGGATTCTTCCAACCGTGCATCTTTAGAACAACAATAACAGCACAAACTCCGAAGCTTACTGAAACCAGGCATTGCAAAGAAAGGAAAAAACAAACTCGTTATTTTACCTGGCAAAGTATTTGCAAACACTTTTCACCAAAAAAGTCCTCCTGTTGAAACAAAACCGATTTACAGTGGTACCACATTCACAAAAACTGAAACAGATCCACCTGGTATCAGGCGCACAGACAGACCAGTTCTCCACTGCCGACTCTTCAGACCAAACAGTCAAATCACGGGTTCGCCGTTCAGGACTCCAGTCGGGAAGACCGCTGGGCGAGGCACCCTCCTGTGGGACAGAGGCAGCAGCTGCGAGAAACATATCTTTTCGTGCAGGGATCCCTGAGCCGTCGGTCTGACCTGATGGTATTCTCGTCCTCCCCGCCTTCTGTGGAAAAGGGATGGGTCATGCCACGATGGAGTCCTTGTTCGGGCGCCAAATGAAGGAAGTGACCTGCTTAGGGCCACCCGGGTCACCGCACACCACCTCTCAGCCTTCCATGCCAAATGAAGAGTCAGAGAAACAGTGGAGAATACAAACCAATATTGTTTATTTGTATACGCTCAGAGCGGGGCTCCGTCTGCAGTCTCGCAAGAGTACTACAGAGGGAACTGAGTAACTATAAGCATAGAGATGCATTATATGCATTGCATGGTTAGCTAAGAACACGCCCACAGTGGAATTTTCCAAACAGATGTGGCCGGACAGCGAAAGACAAATAAAAGGTTTCCTATTCTCATATCTTACATAGTTCAGGACGCTCTCAAGGCCGTTCCAGCCTGTGCTACAATCTAACTGCCAGACAAGTGGGAGAGGTGCCTTATCGAGGGAAAACTATGCGCTAGCACAAGCAGTTCTTCATTACAGAAACGAAACTCAGCAAAGGGGATTTCTCGGAACAAAGAAAGATTAGTTTCGAACACCACACAAAATGGAGCCCGAAAAGCAAATGGCGTAGCGAATGCTAACTTATACACTGCATTATTAGAGCATCAACGAGCATAATCTAACACTTCCCACAGTCCATCTTCCTCTGCGCTGTCTCTTCCTTCCCACAGTCCATCTTCCTCTACATCTGTCGCTCCTTTTCTCCCCTGCCCTATCTCTTCTTTTCCACAGTCCATCTTCCTCTGCCCCGTCTCTCCCTTTCCACAGTCCATCTTCCTCTGCCCTGCCTCTTCCTTCCTACAGTCCATCGTCCTGTGCCCTGTCTGTGCCTTCCCACAGTCCATCTTCCCCTGCCCTGGCTTTCTTCCTCTGCCCTGCATCTTCCTTCCCACAGTCCATCTTCCTCTGCCCTGCCTCTTCCTCCCCACAGCCCATCTTCCTCTGCCCTGCCTTCCCACAGTTCATCTTCCTCTGCCCTGCCTCTCCCTTCTCACAGTCCATCTTCCTCTGCCCTGCCTCTACCTTCCTACAGTCCATCCTCCTCTGCCCTGCCTCTTCCTCCCCACAGCCCATCTTCCTCTGCCCTGCCTCTGCCTTCCCACAGTTCATCTTCTTCTGCCCTGCCTCTTCCTTCCTACAGTCCATCCTCCTCTGCCCTGCCTCTTCCTCCCCACAGCCCATCTTCCTCTGCCCTGCCTCTTCCTCCCCACAGCCCATCTTCCTCTGCCCTGCCTCTGCCTTCCCACAGTTCATCTTCTTCTGCCCTGCCTCTCCCTTCCTACAGCCCATCTTCCTCTGCCCTGCCTCTCTCTTCTTCCTTCCCACAGTCCATCTTCCTCTGCCCTGTCTCTTCCTTCCCACAGCCCATCTTCCTCTGCCCTGCCTCTTACTCCCCACAGCCCATCTTCCTCTGCCCTATCTCTTCCTTCCCACAGTCCATCGTCCTCTGCCCTGCCTCTTCCTTCCTACAGTCCATCCTCCTCTGCCCTGCCTCTTCCTCCCCACAGCCCATCTTCCTCTGCCCTGCCTCTTCCTCCCCACAGCCCATCTTCCTCGGCCCTGCCTTCCCACAGTTCATCTTCTTCTGCCCTGCCTCTCCCTTCCTACAGTCCAACCTCCTCTGCCCTGCCTCTGCCTTCCCACAGTTCATCTTCTTCTGCCCTGCCTCTCCCTTCCTACAGTCCATCCTCCTCTGCCCTGCCTCTTCCTTCCCACAGTACATCTTCCTCTGCCCTGTCTCTTCCTTCCCACAGCCCATCTTCCTCTGCCCTGCCTCTTCCTCCCCACAGCCCATCTTCCTCTGCCCTGTCTCTTCCTTCCCACAGTCCATCTTCCTCTGCCCTGCCTCTTCCTTCCTACAGTCCATCCTCCTCTGCCCTGCCTCTTCCTCCCCACAGCCCATCTTCCTCTGCCCTGCCTCTTCCTCCCCACAGCCCATCTTCCTCTGCCCTGCCTCTGCCTTCCCACAGTTCATCTTCTTCTGCCCTGCCTCTCCTTTCCTACAGTCCATCCTCCTCTGCCCTGCCTCTGCCTTCCCACAGTTCATCTTCTTCTGCCCTGCCTCTCCCTTCCTACAGCCCATCTTCCTCTGCCCTGCCTCTTCTTCCTTCCCACAGTCCATCTTCCTCTGCCCTGCCTCTTCCTCCCCACAGCCCATCTTCCTCTGCCCTGCCTCTTCCTCCCCACAGCCCATCTTCCTCTGCCCTGTCTCTTCCTTCCCACAGTCCATCTTCCTCTGCCCTGTCTCTTCCTTCCTACAGTCCATCCTCCTCTGCCCTGTCTCTTCCTTCCCACAGCCCATCTTCCTCAGCCCTGTCTCTTCCTTCCCACAGCCCATCTTCCTCTGCCCCTGTCTCTTCCTTCCCACAGTCCATCCTCCTCTGCCCTGCCTCTCTCTTTCTTCCTTCCCACAGTCCATCTTCCTCTGCCCTGCCTCTTCCTCCCCACAGCCCATCTTCCTCTGCCCTGTCTCTTCCTTCCCACAGCCCATCTTCCTCTGCCCTGTCTCTTCCTTCCCACAGCCCATCTTCTTCTGCCCTGCCTCTCCCTTCCTACAGTCCATCCTCCTCTGCCCTGCCTCTCTCTTCTTCCTTCCCACAGTCCATCTTCCTCTGCCCTGCCTCTTCCTCTGCCCTGTCTCTTCCTTCCCACAGCCCATCTTCCTCTGCCCTGTCTCTTCCTTCCCACAGTCCATCTTCCGCTGCCCTGTCTCTTCCTTCCTACAGTCCATCCTCCTCTGCCCTGCCTCTTCCTTCCTACAGTCCATCCTCCTCTGCCCTGCCTCTTCCTTCCTACAGTCCATCCTCCTCTGCCCTGCCTCTTCCTTCCTACAGTCCATCCTCCTCTGCCCTGCCTCTTCCTCCCCACAGCCCATCTTCCTCTGCCCTGTCTCTTCCTTCCCACAGCCCATCTTCCTCTGCCCTGTCTCTTCCTTCCTACAGTTCATCCTCCTCTGCCCTGCCTCTCTCTTCTTCCTTCCCACAGTCCATCTTCCTCTGCCCTGCCTCTTCCTCCCCACAGTCCATCTTCCTCTGCCCTGTCTCTTCCTTCCTACAGTCCATCCTCCTCTGCCCTGCCTCTTCCTTCTACAGTCCATCCTCCTCTGCCCTGCCTCTTCCTTCCTACAGTCCATCCTCCTCTGCCCTGCCTCTTCCTCCCCACAGCCCATCTTCCTCTGCCCTGTCTCTTCCTTCCCACAGCCCATCTTCCTCTGCCCTGTCTCTTCCTTCCCACAGTCCATCCTCCTCTGCCCTGCCTCTCTCTTCTTCCTTCCCACAGTCCATCTTCCTCTGCCCTGCCTCTTCCTCCCCACAGCCCATCTTCCTCTGCCCTGTCTCTTCCTTCCCACAGCCCATCTTCTTCTGCCCTGCCTCTCCCTTCCTACAGTCCATCCTCCTCTGCCCTGCCTCTCTCTTCTTCCTTCCCACAGTCCATCTTCCTCTGCCCTGCCTCTTCCTCCCCACAGCCCATCTTCCTCTGCCCTGTCTCTTCCTTCCCACAGCCCATCTTCCTCTGCCCTGTCTCTTCCTTCCCACAGCCCATCTTCTTCTGCCCTGCCTCTCCCTTCCTACAGTTCATCCTCCTCTGCCCTGCCTCTCTCTTCTTCCTTCCCACAGTCCATCTTCCTCTGCCCTGCCTCTTCCTCCCCACAGCCCATCTTCCTCTGCCCTGTCTCTTCCTTCCCACAGCCCATCTTCCTCTGCCCTGTCTCTTCCTTCCCACAGCCCATCTTCTTCTGCCCTGCCTCTCCCTTCCTACAGTTCATCCTCCTCTGCCCTGCCTCTCTCTTCTTCCTTCCCACAGTCCATCTTCCTCTGCCCTGCCTCTTCCTCCCCACAGCCCATCTTCCTCTGCCCTGTCTCTTCCTTCCCACAGCCCATCTTCCTCTGCCCTGTCTCTTCCTTCCCACAGTCCATCTTCCACTGCCCTGTCTCTTCCTTCCTACAGTCCATCCTCCTCTGCCCTGCCTCTTCCTTCCTACAGTCCATCCTCCTCTGCCCTGCCTCTTCCTCCCCACAGCCCATCTTCCTCTGCCCTGTCTCTGCCTTCCCACAGTTCATCTTCTTCTGCCCTGCCTCTCCCTTCCTACAGTCCATCCTCCTCTGCCCTGCCTCATCCTTCCCACAGTCCATCTTCCTCTGCCCTGCCTCTTCCTCCCCACAGCCCATCTTCCTCTGCCCTGTCTCTTCCTTCCCACAGTCCATCTTCCTCTGCCCTGTCTCTTCCTTCCTACAGTCCATCCTCCTCTGCCCTGCCTCTTCCTTCCTACAGTCCATCCTCCTCTGCCCTGCCTCTTCCTTCCTACAGTCCATCCTCCTCTGCCCTGCCTCTTCCTTCCTACAGTCCATCCTCCTCTGCCCTGCCTCTTCCTCCCCACAGCCCATCTTCCTCTGCCCTGTCTCTGCCTTCCCACAGTTCATCTTCTTCTGCCCTGCCTCTCCCTTCCCACAGCCCATCCTCCTCTGCCCTGCCTCTCTCTTCTTCCTTCCCACAGTCCATCTTCCTCTGCCCTGCCTCTTCCTCCCCACAGCCCATCTTCCTCTGCCCTGTCTCTTCCTTCCCACAGCCCATCTTCCTCTGCCCTGTCTCTTCCTTCCCACAGCCCATCTTCTTCTGCCCTGCCTCTCCCTTCCTACAGTCCATCCTCCTCTGCCCTGCCTCTCTCTTCTTCCTTCCCACATTCCATCTTCTTTGCCCTGCCTCTTCCTCCCCACAGCCCATCTTCCTCTGCCCTGTCTCTTCCTTCCCACAGCCCATCTTCCTCTGCCCTGTCTCTTCCTTCCCACTGCCCATCTTCTTCTGCCCTGCCTCTCCCTTCCTACAGTCCATCCTCCTCTGCCCTGCCTCTCTCTTCTTCCTTCCCACAGTCCATCTTCCTCTGCCCTGCCTCTTCCTCCCACAGCCCATCTTCCTCTGCCCTGTCTCTTCCTTCCCACAGTCCATCTTCCGCTGCCCTGTCTCTTCCTTCCTACAGTCCATCCTCCTCTGCCCTGCCTCTTCCTTCCTACAGTCCATCCTCCTCTGCCCTGCCTCTTCCTCCCCACAGCCCATCTTCCTCTGCCCTGTCTCTGCCTTCCCACAGTTCATCTTCTTCTGCCCTGCCTCTCCCTTCCTACAGTCCATCCTCCTCTGCCCTGCCTCTTCCTTCCCACAGTCCATCTTCCTCTGCCCTGCCTCTTCCTCCCCACAGCCCATCTTCCTCTGCCCTGTCTCTTCCTACCCACAGTTCATCTTCTTCTGCCCTGCCTCTCCCTTCCTACAGTCCATCCTCCTCTGCCCTGCCTCTTCCTTCCCACAGTCCATCTTCCTCTGCCCTGCCTCTTTCTCCCCACAGCCCATCTTCCTCTGCCCTGTCTCTTCCTTCCCACAGTCCATCTTCCTCTGCCCTGTCTCTTCCTTCCTACAGTCCATCCTCCTCTGCCCTGCCTCTTCCTTCCCACAGCCCATCTTCCTCTGCCCTGCCTCTTCCTCCCCACAGCCCATCTTCCTCTGCCCTGCCTCTGCCTTCCCACAGTTCATCTTCCTCTGCCCTGCCTCTTCCTTCCCACAGTCCATCTTCCTCTGCCCTGCCTCTCCCTTCCTACAGTCCATCCTCCTCTGCCCTGCCTCTCTCTTCTTCCTTCCCACAGCCCATCTTCCTCTGCCCTGCCTCTTCCTTCCCACAGTCCATCTTCCGCTGCCCTGTCTCTTCCTTCCTACAGTCCATCCTCCTCTGCCCTGCCTCTTCCTTCCTACAGTCCATCCTCCTCTGCCCTGCCTCTTCCTTCCTACAGTCCATCCTCCTCTGCCCTGCCTCTTCCTTCCTACAGTCCATCTTCCGCTGCCCTGTCTCTTCCTTCCTACAGTCCATCCTCCTCTGCCCTGCCTCTTCCTTCCCACAGCCCATCTTCCTCTGCCCTGTCTCTTCCTTCCCACAGCCCATCTTCCTCTGCCCTGTCTCTTCCTTCCCACAGTCCATCCTCCTCTGCCCTGCCTCTTCCTTCCTACAGTCCATCCTCCTCTGCCCTGTCTCTTCCTTCCCACAGTCCATCTTCCGCTGCCCTGTCTCTTCCTTCCTACAGTCCATCCTCCTCTGCCCTGCCTCTTCCTTCCTACAGTTCATCTTCCTCTGCTCCCTCTTCCTTCCCACAGTCCATCTTCCTCTGCCCTGCCCCTTTTCCTCTCCCCTGCCCTGTAGAGTCCTCTCTCTGTTCTTTCTCACTCACACCCAGTGCTGGAGACATCCCCACCGCTCAGGTCACCTTGCTGCTGGCTTGAGAGCCCCAGAGGAGCTCTGGCCTTCAGTGCTTCTCCCTCCTTTACCTTTCTCTGCTGTCTACTTTTCATTCTCTAAAATCCTTGTTCTCTGCCCTGAGTCCACACACTCTCTCTTGACCTATCCAACGTTTGCTTGAAGGTGTCACGTGATGTTTCCTCTTCCCAGCATGCCCCTGTGGTTGCTCCAGGACGCAGCTCCTTCACCCAGGATCTCAGTGCCCCTTATTAGGCATGTCTGGTGTTCTTTGTAGCCAGAGTTCAGTCACCCAGGTTTAGGCCTTGCAGGTTGGGAACTTGTGACGTCTGTCTCTTTCTTTTGTCTCTCTCCATTCTTTCTTCTCTGTCTCACTCTTCCTCCCTCTCTCTCTCTGTATGTCTCTTTACTCCTCTCTCTCTTCCCCCTCTCTCTCCTTCTCTGTCTTTCTCTGTCTTTTCTCCCCTTTCTTTCTATCTTCTCCTTTCTCTATCTCTCTCTCTCTCTCTCTCAATTCTCTCTCTCTCCTCTCTCTCTCTCTGTCTCTCTGTCTCTCCCTCTCCTCCCTCTCACTCTCTCCCTCTCCCTCCCCTTCTCGCTCTCCTCTTTTTCGCTCTCTCTCTCCCTCCCTCTCTCTCACTCCCTCTCTCTCTTTCTCCCTCTCTCCCTCTCTCTCACTCCCTCTCTCTCTCTCTCTCCCTCTCTCCTCCTCTCTCTCTCCCTCTCTCTCTCTCTCTCTCTCTGTCTCTCTCCCTCTCCCCTCTCTCTCTCTCTCCCTCCATTTCTCTCTCCTCTCTCTCTCCATTTCTCTCTCCTCTTTCTCCCTCTCCCTCTCTCTCTCTCTCACTCTCTCTCTCTCTCACTCTCTCTCACTCTCTCTCACTCTCTCTCTCTCTTCCTCTCTCCCTCTCTCTTCCTTTTCTCTCTGTCTCTCTCTGTCTCTCTCTCCCCTCTCTCACTCTCTCATTCTCTATCCCTCTCTTTCTCTCCCTCTCTCTCTTTCTCTCTCTCTCTGTCTCTCTTTCCCCCCCTCTCTCTTTCTCTGTCCCTCTCTCTTTCTCTCCCTCTCCCCCCCTCCCCCTCGCCCCCCCTCCCCTCCATCTCCTCTCGGCTCGCTGTCTCTCTTAGTCTTCTTGCATCTGTCTCCCATGCCTGGGAGCCTGGCCTCTGGTGCACTCCACCGCGGCAGCCATCGCTCCCTCCGCCCTTCAGGCAGCGGCGTCTCTTCCTCTCTTGTCTCCTGATCTCATCACCAGGGGACTCCCTGGACAGAGTGGGGTACCTAGCAGCAGTGGCCGGGCCCTGACTTACTGGGGGCTCATGGAAGTCAGCCCACATGGGCCTAAAGTGAAGGCCCCCTGGAGATGAAAGGTGACAGTGCACACTCCTTGCTGGAGGGCTCCTCATCCTCTCCAGGAGTGCAGTCACCCCCACAGGCCTGCAGGGAATACAACCACAGTCCATGTTTGTTTCCTCTGAGTCCGACTTGTATCTGTGGCAGGAACATGGCTTTTTAGGTCGAGCCTCGAGTAGCGCGCAAGCGTTGCTCTGGCGAGACTTTAAGTAAGGGGTTTCAGAAGCTGACCACACGCTCGTGCGTCGTGGCCTTTTTCGGGCGGTTACGCGCGCAGAGCCGACATCTGTTTCCAATTATCGTGATTGGAAACAGATGTCTGCCCTGACGCGTAATCGCAGGCAAAGGCCATGACGCACGAGCGTCTGGTCAGCTCTGCAGGCTGCCGCGCTCGCTCGCCCCGCTCCTCTCTTTTTACGATGATGCTGGGAGCGATGCCGCCACTTTGCTCTGGGTGAAATCATGAAGGTAGCAGCGGGCATTAGCAGCCGCAGAGCGCCATGCACCCCCCCGTGGGGAACCCATGACACATTACTACCATCCCTCCAGGCAGAGCACGCCCTGCGTCACGTATTCCAAAACCCATGATGCGGATCCGTGTGCGCATTCAACTCTGCACCGGACCGGTCGCACCTGTTTGAAGCCATGTTACAGATAAATACATTGCTTCTCTTTGCTCTCAAAACAAACCGGTGCGGATGAGAGGGCATGAATGAAAGCGTAACCCCCGGTGTCTGTCATTCCCTGACTCCTCTGCCGACTGTACGGGCTGCTGAAGGTTGACTTTCAACACAACCGGGAAACCTACGCTCGCATTCCAGTTTAAAAAGAAAACTGTGTGATCCTCGGCACATTCCCTCGTCTGCATCTGCCTTGGTTCCATTATCTGCTGAAGTCGGAAGTTCTAAGAAACGGCAGCAGAACGTGAATAAAAATGTTACTTGTGTGTGAAGGAAATGTGGTAAAATGCGTTCTTAAAAACTATATTTGCAGTGGGTGCACAGCCGTGGTCGTTGGTTATTGCTAGCAGATGCAGCGAGGAGGGTTCGGCGGCTCAGAGAAGTCCTGTCACCCTCGCCTTATTGCCCCCGCTCTGAAAAGACTGTGCGCTGTTATTTGGCTTATTTAATAAATAAAAAACAAGCCTCCTGCCACACTTAAACAGGCTGTCTCCTTCACTTTCCAGCATGTAGCGCTTGGTCTTTGTGCTTTCAGCTACACTCCACATACATTTTCTGATACGCTAGGTTTGACTCACCCGAAATCCACAGGCTGTCTCACACAATCCTCACGGGGCTGTCAAGTGCGATTGCTCTCTTGTAAGATCCCAAAGGCGAGACCTATTGGCTATGCCAATGCTTGTTACTTTGGGCGAGGGCTATGAGCTAGGGCGACGACAAAGTTGAATTCTGCCAGGTGCCTGGAGGCAGGCAGGTCAGTGTAGCAAGATTAAGCTTTTTATTGTACAACCGAGCTCATTTTTACCATTTTAGCAAGAAATGAATTAATTGTGAGGGGCTCAGCAGCTTTCTTAACAAAGGCTGTGCTTTTGGGGTGTATTGGTTTATGACTTGAGGGCGGGCTCTGATTTGGTGGCTGACTGCTAGGCCTGTGGCTGGACTGGGGAGAGGCCGTCTTAGCTGATGTAGCCAAGGATAGAACTGTCCAAGTAGCAGCCTTTTCATCAGAGAGCCTGTTTTTATTCCCGGCTGCGCCACTTGAGCAAATTATGTGATTCTGGACAAATCCATCAATCAGTCCACTTCTAGAGCGCTGCTTTTCACCCGTGAGGCTATCCAGGCGCTGGAGGGGTCCAGTGGTCCAGTCCAAGAGTCGGATTTTCAATGATTTTCGGAACTCTGGTGGTGAGGGGGAGTTCCGGAGGTGTAGAGGGAGTTCGTTCCACGTCTTTGCTGCGATGTAGGAGAAGGAGCGTCCCCTGCTTCTGCAACAGTGGATAATGGGATGGACGAGAGCGCGAGGGAGGTGGAGGTTTCTGGTGGGCTGGTGGAAGTTCAGGCGATGGTAGATGTAAGAGTGGCCGCAGTTGTGAAGGGCTTTGTATTCATGGTTAGTAGCTCGAACTGGCACCTTTTCTGCACTGGAAGCCAGTGAAGGTCCTTGAAGTGAGGGGTGATGAGGGTTCGACAAGGGAGGTCGAGGATGAGTCTGGCAGCTGTTCTGTATGACCTGTAGTCCATGGAGGAGGCGACCTGCAATTCCTGAGTAGAAAGCGTTGCCATAGTCCAGTCAGCTGGTGATGAGGGCTTGAGTGATGGTGCGTCTTGAGCTCTATGGAAGCCATTTGAAGATCTTGCACAGCATGCGTAGGATAAAGAAGCAGGTGGAGGAGACGGCGTTGGCCTGAATGTCATGGTTTATTTATTTATTTTATTTATTTTGAAGGTTTTATATAGCGCGAACATGACCCTTGCGGGTATCAGAGCGCTTTACAAGAAAGGTAGTTGAACAACAGAAACATTGTATTTCAAGGTAATGTCTTACGTTACAGCTAATTGTTCTAAGAGTCAGATACAAAGATCAAGTAAATTTCATCATGAGAAGAGATTTAACTTCTTTTTTGAAAGAGGCAGTTGAGGGATTCAGTCTGGTTTCTGGGGGTAATGCATTCCAGATCCTTGGGGCAATTCCAGAGAAGGCGCCTTTATATGTTTTCTTTTTGGCAAATCTTTGTGGCTTCAAAAGAAGGTTACTGGCGCTCCTGGAAGATCTGTTTCCGCATGAGAGCTCAAGTTTCTGGGCCAGATACCTCGGGGTGTTGTGATGTAGGGCTTTGTGCGTCATGCAGGCTATTTTTAATTGAATTCTTGCTTCGAAGGGAAGCCAGTTGAGAGCCTTGAAGTCGGGGGAAATATGGCAGTTTCTTTTGGAACCAGTGATGAGCCTGGCCGCTGAGTTGAGTGATGCTCTTAGAGGGGCAGTTGTGGATCTAGGGAGCCCACAGAGAGTTGCACTACCATATTCTAGTCTAGGGATTACTAGTGCTTGGACTGCCAGTTTAAAGTCGTTTGCTGGAAGGAAGGATTTTAATTTTCTCAAGGTGTTCATCTGAAAGTTTGCTCCTTTTGCTGCGGCATCGATATGTTTTTGCATGGTTAGATTACTATGCAGAGTTACTCCCAGCGATTTTGCTGAGTCAATTATAAGAGGTTGGCAGTTGAGCGCTGTAAGTTGTTTAAGCCATTCTTGTACGATGGCTGATTGGTTAGGTGGAGCGATTAATAGGAATTCGGTTTTGAGGGCGTTGAGTTTGAGGTGGTTTTCCGTCAGCCATGACTGAGTTTTTTGTAACGTTAGATTGAGAGATTTGATGTCCTCCG
Source organism: Calotriton arnoldi (assembly GCA_963921515.1). Lineage (NCBI taxonomy): Eukaryota > Metazoa > Chordata > Amphibia > Caudata > Salamandridae > Calotriton > Calotriton arnoldi. The sequence continues at coordinate 874,317 of CAWUFW010005944.1, forward strand.
GAGAGTTTATCTTTAAATATAGTTGCGTGTCATCTGCGTACATGTGAAAGTGGATGTTTGATGAGTTGAGGATAGCAGTGAGCGGCTCCATGAATAGGTTGAACAATGTAGGTGAGAGGGAGGAGCCTTGTGGGACTCCTAATGTGACTGGGACGGCCATGGACAAGGATTGATTGACCTTGAAACTTTGGGATTTATTTAGTAGGAAAGAGGTAAACCAATTTAGTACTGACCCTGATAAGCCCATTCTATATTTCAAGAGGTCTAGTAGGTTATCATGTTTGACGGTGTCAAAGGCAGAGGATAAGTCAAGCAGGATAAGTAGACAGGATTCGTTCTCGTCTAGGATTTTTAGTGCGTCGTCTACTAGGTGGGTCATAGCCGATTCAGTACTATGCCCTGCACGGAAGCCAGATTGGAATTTATTGAGCAGGTTGAAATTGGTGATGTGGTTGTCCAACTGGATGAGTACACGTTTTTCTAGGAGTTTTGCCAGAATTGGGATGTTGGAGATTGGTCGGTAGTTATTTAAGTCTGCGGGGTCTGCCGTTGGTTTTTTTAGGATCGGGGATACTTGTCCTGATTTCAGAATTTCTGGAATAATTCCTTGGAGTAGAGAGGCATTGATAATCTTAGTCCAAAGTGGCAGTAGCAGCGGTATGTAGTCTTTTAGGTAGTTTGCAGGAAGAGGGTCTGAGAAATGGTTGGAAGGGTTCAAGGACGTTAGTGCTTTTAGAATTGCTTCTTCACTGTAGGTTGTGAAGGAGGACCACGAGGCGTTGTTTTTGAGGGCGAGCTTAGATGTGCAAGAGATTGGGGTTGCTAGAGTGTGTAATGACGTATCCTTCTCAGTGTCAGTCTGAGCTACTAAGTGTAAGAAGTTGGCCTGGTATATGCTGTCCACTAGTTATAGTGGGCACCTTGCACCAGTCCAAACAACCCCTTATTGATGATAGGTTTAAGACAACCTTATTTGAAAGCTATCCTAGTGGTAGCTAGGGAGAGCCGCCTTCAGGCTAAGTCTTGAAGGAGTGTAAAGCAGTTTGTTTTACCAGTCGATAATCTCTTGAATGGCTAAATGAAAGGAGACCACACCAGGTATATATATAAAATATATGTATTTATTTCTAAACACACCTTACTAGTCTCTTTATGAGGCTAGAGGTCAAAGCACATGTGTTACACTTTAAATATCACAGTAAATTAGCACAATATACGATAGGCCCTAGGGGCGAACCAAGCCATATATTAAGAAAGTGGTATAAGAACCACGACTTGACTAGACACAAGGCCTAGAGCCTGTAGAATCGCTGGGACCCCAAGGAACCACCCAAGGTAGTGACACAGGGGACCCATGGGGGACGTGTGCAGTGTGTGGACACAGCCGCGAACTCCGTTAGCTTCTATGGGGAAAGTCGCGGTTAGAGTTTTAAAGTTTAGGGACACTTAGGAGTGGACTAGGAACGAACCCTTTTGGACTTAGATGGTTCTAGGGCCAACACCCACGGGAGCACCGGAGTACTCGTGTTACCTCACCCAGGGAAGCCGGGTGCATAGGTGTCAAATGGTGTCGGGTCGCGTCGTCGTTTTCAATGGCAGCTTGCTGAAAAGTGCTGCTGCCGGGAAGAGGAGAAGTGTCCGAAGAGATCCAAGCCTGGATCGAAGATGTGAAGAACCTGAAAGCAGAGGGGACAGAGTCTGGGTCACCTGCCAGTGACCAGGGGCACGATAGTCGAATGCCCACCGATGTCGGGTGCTTCAGGTGCGAGGAGGGGAAGCTTGACTCTTCAGCCACGAGGACCAGGAGGCGTCGAGGACGACCAGGAGCTGGATTCGAGCTGTCCCACGAAGGATGTCGAGTGCTGCAGCGTCGGTGCCCTGATTGGACACAACAAGCCTTGGCAACAGCAACCCACGCAGGAAGAGGAAAGATGCTTCGGTGCGGACCAGCAAGGTCCTGGGGACTCCCCAAGCGATGGAGAGTCAGGGCACGTCTGGAGCAACCAGGGAAGCCCAATTGAAGTAAGAGTTGCCTTCACAGGGACCCACCAGTCGACGGACCAGGGATCGCGAAGGGGCCTCGAGCGAACACACAAAGGGCGGGCTCACGGAACACTCGTGGAGTGTAGGCCAGCAATCTTCGGTGAAAAAGGTGCTCGGGGTCTGGGCTACAAGTAACCCAATGCACAGCCTCAAAGGACGTCGAGGAGCTGATGCAGTTGCAAATGTGCACGGTGTCCAGGGGTTCCGGGTCCAAGGTACCCACGAGGGCTACGGGTCTCAGCTTTGCTGGGGACTCGGGTCAGCCTCTGGGAAGTCTGGAAACCCACCTCCTGAGTTGCAAAGTCGTCGGCGTCCGGCGGGAGCTTCGGAGATGCAGACCGGGCAGATGCGTCTTTGGTGCCTGCCAAGCAGGGGAGTAACTCCTTTACTCCAAGGGAGATTCTTCAGTCATCTAGTTGTGTAGATCGTCGAAGTTCCGGGATTTCTGTATCAGAGTTTCGTCCAGGTGTAATCTAAAGTCCTGTAGCCAGGGGTTCCTTTCTTATACCCAAGGAAGGGGTTGGACATACTCTGGGGACCCACCTATGGGAGGGTTTGGAAAGAGGGGTGGCTACACCCATTCCCTTTGTCCAGTTTCGCGCCAGAGCAGGGGCTGGTAGCCCCTGCAACCGGTTTGAACTGGACTATGCACAGGGACACCAAATGTGCCCCCAGTGCAGGACTTCAAAGCACTCTTGGAGTGCACCCACCCAGCCCCAATCCACTAAGGCCTGTCTGGGAGGTGGTAACACCTCCCTGTGACAGGAAACCTATTGTCCAGGCCTCCCCTGCCGGAGTTTCGGTCAGCAGCAGGAGGCGAGACGTGTGTCTGTGGCTGGCAGCATCCATTTTGTGATGCCAGGGCTCTGTTAGCTGGTACCGGGTATACCGGTGCTGTCATGTCTCTCCCTCTAGAAGGGTGGGATCATACTCCCACACCAGTTACTGGTGTGGGGGTATGATTCCAAGGTGTTTGACACCAAACACGACATGTTTCCGTGCAGCCATCCCAAAGTTAGCATTTACCACAAGGTTATAATGCACTTAAGAGTGTATGGTCAGGCTGCCTCACAGACAACCCCGGAGGATAGATTCCGAAGGCTGCAGAGGGGCTCTGCTCATGCATGGGCACCCTCTCACACAAAACCAAGCACCCTGCCTTCAGGATTGATAAGGCCTGCCATAGGGGTGACTGATAGGTTTTTATGTGCAGTGATAGGTTGAGATATAGTGAACCTATATCTCAGTAAGGGGTGCAGGCACCACCTCACTCAGGCTGCTGTAGCAGTCCTGTGGTGTCATTTTGGAAGGCTGCCCAGGGGTGGCATAATACATGCTTCAGCCCCTGGTAGGCCTCTGGGGTACCTATGCCCTGGGTACATAGTATACCATATACTAGGGACTTATAAGGGCACCCCAGAATCCAATCTGTGGTGTACCTAAGGTACAGGGAATCAATTAGGAGAGGAAGCAGCTAGGCTGGGGTCCTGGATAGCAGGTCCCCAGCCAGACTAAAGTCGAAAAACAGTGAAAGATCAGCAAAAAGTGGAGGTAACTAGAAGAGGCAGATCCTACTCTCCTTCACTAAGGCCTTAAGGAGGTCCGTCTTCTGGAGTTCTGTCTTTTCGTGAAGAAGGAGGCAAATTCTTCACAGCTGGGTGGTGTGCGTTGACCAGCTTGGGGAGGTTGAGGTACGCCAATAGAGTGAGTTTTAACTAGTTCAAATAGTTTTTTGGGTTGGTTCTTGGCTTGGTCTAACTGATTTTTGAAAAAGTTTGCTTTTGAATGTCTAATCTTTCTATAGTAGGAGTTTCTGGTGGCTCTGAGCAGTTTGAGGTGGTCAGGGGAAGGTGAAGACCTCCATCACCGTTCAACTAGTCTTAGGGCTCGTCTGTCCTCGTTGAGTCTACCGTCGTACCAGGGTTTAGAGTCTTTTGTGGAGAGCCTCTTCAGTTGTAGTGGAGCGGTTTTGTCTAATATTGTGGTCATAGAGTTAAAGTAGTGGTTTGTCAGAGCTTGAACATCAGATAGGTCTTCCGGGGGGAGCAAGAGGTTGACGTTGGCAGATTAGCTTGCTGTCCAGGATGATGCTGAGCTTTTTAGCGTGGTTGGACAAGTTCGGTGCTGGGCCCAGTTCTGCGGCTCACCAGGAGTCGTCCCAGGGGAGTGGTCGCTCCTGAACATCAGTACCTCGTTTTTATCTATGTTGAGCTTCAGGCAGTTGTTCCTCATCCAGTTGGCGATACTGGTCATGCATTTGCAGAAGTTGGTCCTGGTGGTGGTGGTTGTGGAGTCCTCGGAGAGAAAGAGGATGGTGCATGAGATGATGTTGAGCCCGTGTGATCTGATGATGTCGGCCAGTAGGTTCATGTAGGTGTTGAAGAGGGTGGGGCTGAGAAATGAGCCTTGGGGTACTCAGCAGACGATTTCTTTGGGTTCGAAGGTGACTGGTGGCAGGCGGACTTTCTGGGTTTTTCCTGTGAGGAAGGAGGTGAGCCGTTTGAGACCGGCTCTGTGGATGTTGATGCTGTGTTGCCTTGTGATGAGCATGTGATGGGAGACTGTCGAATGCTGCCGATAGGTTTCGGAGGATGAGTGCCGCTGTTTCTCCTTGGTCGAGAAGGGCTCGAATGTCGTTGATGGCCACGATCGGGGCTGTCTCAGTGTTGTGGTTGGTGTGGGAGCCAGATTGGGAGGAGTCGAGAAGGTGGTTCTGTTCCAGGTGCTTGGTGAGTTGTTGGTTGATGGCCTTCCCAATGACTTTGGCAGGGAATGGGAGCAGGGAGATGGGCCAGCAGTTGCTGAGTTCATTGGGGTCTGCAGAAGGTTTCTTTAGTAGTGCGTTGACCTCGGCGTGTTTCCAGTCCTTGGGGATGGTGCTTGTGGATATAGGTGTGTTATAACAGCAAACAAATAACATTGTCCTCTTGTGCTTCAGTTCCGGTGCCTTATTATGAGTTCCCTTGGACAGTTCAATTTGCTGTTTGTAAGAATATGCCCTAGAAATGAACACATTACAGTCAAAGCAGCAAGCATGAGATGGTGTCGCAGGAACATGTTCAATAGGAAAGTTGTCAGCGCACATTAACCTGTTTTCTGGGGATAGGCCTTGAATTTTTGTGACTTCTAAACTTTCTTTGGCAATTCATATACGACTATAGCTTTCATGCAGGCTCATAATGGCAGAAGGATTTGTTCATCTGTCTTCTTCACATTGATGTTAAAATAAAATTAGACCTCATCAATTTAGAGAGTAACCCCTTTTACAAAGGCACAAGGGGTAGGGTTCAGCCAAACCAATACAAAGGTTATTCCCCTGGACTTGTTGTTAAAACCCAATCTTTTGCTATATCGTTGCCTAAATATCAACCCAAGAACAACAAATATAATTTCCATGTCAAAAAATAACAAACAATTATGCTCCAACCACAATATTTAGATGTTTAATATAAATACACATAAAATCCTATTAACATTTGTTGATATAATACATCTTCCGTTGGACCGGATACATCATCAAAGACATTTGGTCCAACAATAACATAAAAAACAACTGTACACAAAGTACTAAACAAGGTTTTGTGTGTTGACGCAGCGTTTCCGTGGCTTCTTGACCTTTTCAGGACCAATAACTGAATTAAAGCCATTGATACTCTTCAGGGTTTTATATCATGTATATTGAAGGTGCCTTTTTTTTATTGTCTTTCACCCATAATAGTACGCACAGTCTGTTTCTTTCCCAATGAGATAAGAAACTAGTATTTAAAACGTTATTATTTTTTAAAAAGCGGCTCAAATTTCACGTAGGTAAACCAACTTTAGCAAGCCTATTGTTCCTTTCCTGCAAAACCACCGCTGTGATAATGCAAATCTCAGCAGTCAATAAATTGCTCCTTAAAGATGCTTTTTCAATTACCGGTCTGTTCGACGCGGTTCACACAGCTTATTGTATCTGGTGGTTTACGAACCGACAAAGGTCTTGGAGGCTGCCAATATGGTGCCCTTTATTTCTCGTGGAGATCAGGGTTCATCAGAAACACAAGCTGTTGTTCCTTTTTTAAACATGAAATTCGAGCTGTGTGTTTTTGTAGGAAGTTGGCTCTGTATACTATACCAAAGTGAGGTATAGTATGTACAGAGTCCAGTGGAACCTGTAGGAAGCTGGCTCTGTATATACTATACCAAAGTAAGGTATAGTATGTACAGAGTCCAGTGGAACCTGTAGGAAGCTGGCTCTGTATATACTATACCAAAGTAAGGTATAGTATGTACAGAGTCCAGTGGAACCTGTAGGAAGCTGGCTCTGTATATACTATACCAAAGTAAGGTATAGTATGCACAGAGTCCAGTGGAGCCTGTAGGAAGCTGGCTCTGTATACACTATACCAAAGTGAGGTATAGTGTGCCCAGAGTCCAGGGGAACCTGTAGGAAGCTGGCTCTGTATATACTATACCAGAGTGAGGTATAGTGTGCACAGAGTCCAGTGGAACCTGTAGGAAGCTGGCTCTGTATATACTATACCAAAGTAAGGTATAGTGTGCACAGAGTCCAGTGGAACCTGTAGGAAGCTGGCTCTGTATATACTATACCAAAGTAAGGTATAGTGTGCACAGAGTCCAGTGGAACCTGTAGGAAGCTGGCTCTGTATACACTATACCAAAGTGAGGTATAGTGCGCACAGAGTCCAGTGGAACCTGTAGGAAGCTGGCTCTGTATACACTATACCAAAGTAAGGTATAGTGCGCACAGAGTCCAGTGGAACCTGTAGGAAGCTGGCTCTGTATACACTATACCAAAGTAAGGTATAGTGCGCACCGAGTCCAGTGGAACCTGTAGGAAGCTGGCTCTGTATACACTATACCAAAGTGAGGTATAGTGTGCACAGAGTCCAGTGGAACCTGTAGGAAGCTGGCTCTGTATACTATACCAAAGTGAGGTATAGTGTGCACAGAGTCCAGTGGAACCTGTAGGAAGCTGGCTCTGTATACTATACCAAAGTAAGGTATAGTGTGCACAGAGTCCAGTGGAACCTGTAGGAAGCTGGCTCTGTATATACTATACCAAAGTAAGGTATAGTGTGCACAGAGTCCAGTGGAACCTGTAGGAAGCTGGCTCTGTATACTATACCAAAGTGAGGTATAGTGTGCACAGAGTCCAGTGGAACCTGTAGGAAGCTGGCTCTGTATACTATACCAAAGTGAGGTATAGTGCGCACAGAGTCCAGTGGAACCTGTAGGAAGCTGGCTCTGTATACACTATACCAAAGTGAGGTATAGTGCGCACAGAGTCCAGTGGAACCTGTAGGAAGCTGGCTCTGTATACACTATACCAAAGTAAGGTATAGTGCGCACAGAGTCCAGTGGAACCTGTAGGAAGCTGGCTCTGTATATACTATACCAAAGTAAGGTTTAGTGTGCACAGAGTCCAGTGGAACCTGTAGGAAGCTGGCTCTGTATATACTATACCAAAGTAAGGTATAGTGTGCACAGAGTCCAGTGGAACCTGTAGGAAGCTGGCTCTGTATACTATACCAAAGTGAGGTATAGTGTGCACAGAGTCCAGGGAGTCCCCAGAGGTATAGCAGACGCTAAATTAGACTAGTGCTAACAGCTTTCTTTGTGGTACTGTGGGCGAGCAGTTAGGCTTATCCAGAGGGTGTGTTAAGCATTTATTGTATTGAGAACTGATTACACACACTCAGAGACAGAATCCAGACCACTTGGGTGAGTATAAAAAAGGTATACTTAAGTTTTATTTCTAGAACCAAGAAGAACTTGGTACAGGTAGGTAAATGTACTTGCAATTGTAAAACTTTACAAGGTAATGCAATTGGGAATGGATTTGCAATCGTTACAGGTTTGTATATGCTTGAAAAACAGTTTCAATTACACAGTAATTACTTTTGATTACTTTTGCGTTACTGTTGGATTACATCGACTGCTCGGGGTGATATGCCTAGATAATCACCGTGGATCCTACAATACAAAGTTAAGTAAGGCTTTTTAAGGTTTGCAATATAGTTACTTTACTTTCATATAAAAGTTAGCTCAACAGAACATTTTTAAGAACAAAACATCACAACATTGGTTGCTATGGTAAAAAGAAGGTTATCGGATTGAAGGTAAGTAAACAACCTGCAAGAATAGTTTTTGGGGGTTAGAACCAAGGTTCCCCAAGGTTCAGATGGGCACTCAAATTGCAGCACCAGCGGCACTGGGGTGGCCGGGTGCTTAGTGCAGAGGCCCAATATTAACCATGGGGGCTAAGGGTGCCTTCGTTCAGGGCTGCTTATGAGCAGGTCACTCGGGTGTGGGAGCAAAGCTCCTGGGTTTAGGATCAGCACTGCAGGGGCCAACAATCAGCACAGGAGCTGCACCACCATCGGCACAGGGGCGTCCAGGTGAAGAGTGCCAAGGAGATTCCACCCTGTGGATTCCAATGAGGATCTTCGGTTCGGCAAAGATGCTGCAGGCTCGGGCAGAGAGACTTTGTGAAGGCGACCACTGGCTGGAGAGGTAAGTTGGGTTCTTGGGGATGCCTGGGTACCGTCAGTTGGGCCACTCAAGGCAGTGGAGTGTCAGGTGCAGTGTCTTCTGGGATTGGGTCTTCTTACCAGCTCCGGTCGCGGTCGGAGAGACACTTCAGGTTGAGGCTGCAGGCGTTGTCTTGAGGTTTGAGGGAGGTCAGGGTCACCTGATCCCAGGTCAGGATCGCTGAGGAGACCTCCTCGTGGTGTTGGGCCACTCGAACTCGGGCCGTGGGTGTCGGATGCAGAGTGGTGCAAAATTGAGGAGCCGCTTGGATCTGGATTCTGTGGGTGAGTGTTTGCTGAGCAAATCTGGTGCTCACAGGAGACAGAGTCTGTAAGGTGAATACAGGGCAGGTCCTCCGGGCTCTGGGGGGCTGCTGGACACACCTGGGTTTTTGCTATAGGCGGGTCGGAGTCAGGACAAGCCGGTAGGGCTGGAGCCAAAGCAGTTGGTGTCCTCTTCTGTTATATTCCATATAGGTACCCTATATAGGTGTAGGTAACATTTCAACCTTTCACCTATATTCTTCCCTACATTACATACATAACGGTTCTTAGGGACTGACCTTTTACCTAGATACGACACTGCATTCAGAACGCGGGTTTCCCCCTAGTTCAAATCTCATACATTATGCATGAGGCTTCTTGGAAGCACAGCAGGACTAACAGCAGGACGAACATCTCCTGTATAAAATCTCTGTATAAAGTTCAGGCCCGACGTCATCCTATAGGCCGACACAGTAACACAGCAAGGTAGGACCGCTGGGGAGACCTATGGGTATATATACATCACATCTTGCTTAGAAGGACAGAGGAGACCGAGACTTCCCGGCTGACACACTGACCAGAGACGCTGAGGTTCCTGCATACAGACGCTCCAGCTCGCAGTGGTCTGACATCCCTCGCGGGGTGTCCAACTCGAGACCAGGACGGGGTCCCATATTCTCTCACTCTCAGGTAATGGGGTTGACTAGATCCTAGAGTGATTCTTGGCATAACACCTACTTAGATGCTAGGTACATTTAGGTACATCTAGTTAGGGAAGCATCGTAGGAGTACGCACCTTTTATCATGTGTTTTATGTACTTGTTGTCAGAACTTCCTCTTGGCGAAGATGGAAGTATGAACTCCTCGGGATCCGTACGTTGCACAATATGTCCACCTCTTGATACCCCCAATTCAGATTATAAACACAGAATATTAGGGTGATCAAGCGAGGGAAGGGATACGAAGGGAACAGCAGGGTAGAAGGAGAAGAATCTGAAAGAAGAAATAAAAGAAGAATTAACCAATATGTTTATGTCTACTCTCATAACTTCTCGCTAATAGGAACACACCACATACCTCAATAAAATACAGGGCTTTTGTTCACTTCTTCCACACAATCAGCTGGTTTCCCCCATTGGCTATTTTCTCTATCCCTTGAACCACAAAGCAGAAAAAACATGAATAATCTCACATAACAAGGCCATAAACAAACAGGTATCATGCGCAGCCCTCTCTCCATACGTACCCAAAATTATATGGTAATCTTGGTAAAACAAAAATCCGAAGAAGCCTTCAAAGTCAAGCAAAAATAAAGTTTTCCACAACTGTAGGTTTTGGAAGGATAAAAGCCAACAGATGAACCCTTGTCTATGAACAGGAAGTAAGATTCACTATTGATCCTTCACATTCCACTACGAGTGAAGACACCTGCTTCAACAAAGAAGAAGTGGGACAATAAAAAACAACAAAACTTTAAAGGAAACAGATCTCAATCCAGAGGTAGATCTCCTCCACAGGAGCCCTCCGAAAAGAGGTATAACCTTAGGAATAGGAATAATATTAGGAAACCTGACAGGTATCAGGATACTGATACACGTTCCTCTCGTTCCTTTCAGGGTTCATCAAAAAACTCAGAGAGGGAAGGACGGTCAGACAGACAAGAAGAGCGTACAAAGTCCAGAGACAAGCAGCACGCTCAAGATTACACTTGTGGGTTGAGGAGAACATGGCGGCCGGCTGAACGCCTAGGTCGCGAGCTCCCCAGTCGAATGGCCACGAATATCATTGATGCTTAAAGAGGCTCACGGCAAAGCGCATTTCTACAAACCGGACCGCTGCGAGGGCCCCCCCCCCCGGGCGAATTCAGCGTGTTTGGCGGCGTTGTCTTTGGCGAGGGAGAGTAAGAGTGTCGGCGCGCTCTGATGAGCGAGCTCCGTTAAGCCGTTGAGCTGTGCGGCGGCCCCGCCCGATATCGCTCAGCGCCGCTCGGAGGCCGTGTGACGAGTAAGTGGGGGCTGCTGGGATCTGGCGAGAGAGAGAAGTCAGCGGTGTGCAGTGTGTGGAGTGTGCGGAGGAGCTGGATGGGACCGGGAGCTGAAGAAACATCAAGAAGCGTGCTATCCCCCGCTCTTCGCACCAGCGGTGCCAGCACTGTTAAAGTAAGGAGGAAATCAGGGGACTTTTGGACAGAGGCGGCTCATACATTTCAACATTTACGTGGGGTCACAGTTAGGCAAAATTTTAGAGGGGCTCCTTATAACCTATTATACCAACCAGAATCCTTGGGGTTACTAGGCGTCCCTATACTCCATGTGGAGCCCCCTTGTGGCCACACCAAAGCTAGACTGAATAAAGCAAATAGATTAAACAGGCTGAATAACAAATATCAAACGGGCTCGCACAGCCAACTCTCTTATATAGATAATGAAGTAAAATTTGCTGTTTGCATGAATCCCAACAGGAAAAAAGGTCAAGGCAAGAAGAGGGGTTCTTCTATTTCACAACTATCCTTGTCACCCGTAGCGGGCGAAAACGACAATCATAACCCTATAGTCGCCAATATTATTCTAGACACATCAGGAAATGATTCGCAAAAGTCGAACCTGGCGCACTCAGGGGGGGAAGCCACTGCGCTGCTAGACAAAATTGTTGAGCCACTTCAGGAGCAAATAAAGGATTGGAGTACACCACAGGATATTGGCTCAGCTAAATACACTAGCAGGAAACAGAGGGCTCAGAAATCCAAAGGAGTTACGACAGCAGTGGTTTCCACCAGAGCTGCAAAAACAGCAAAAAAAGAACAGCTAAAGAGGGGTTCAAATTTAAAAGTTACTCCCTCATTGCGCTCCTTCTTTAAAATCCAAGAGAAGCCAGCGCAGAGAGACGGTTCAACTAACGCAACGTCTGCGTCATCGCTGAAGACAATGGAGTCACAAAACAAATATCAAGCCCTCATGTTAAAAGATCTGGGGGAGGACGAAGAACACACCACTGATGGCACTTTAGATGAGGCCCCACAAATAGAGGACCACCTACAACAAAGTAAGCCTGCTGAGGATCAAGGTAGCGAGCAAGTTATGGATACCCCTTTAAGGGGCGATATGGGGGTTCTTGCGGCCTCATTGTTAAAGGAGATGAAAAATGGGTTTGCTAAATCTGAGAAAAACCAGGAAAAAATTCAGGCCACTTGTGATGCCTTGGAGACTAAAGTTAATGCACTGGTAGATAGAGTGGTGGTGGTCGAGTCGGCCCTGGAACAAATCAGGGATGAAGTGAGGCTCTGCCAGAGTGACATCGAGAAAATATCTTCAACAGAGAGAGAACTCAGGGATAAAATTGAGACCTTAGAAAACAACTCTAGGAGGAATAATTTACATTTATTAAATATTCCTGAAGGTCAAGAAGGACAAAATATAAGGTCCTTCGTAGTAAGTCTTCTAAAAGGGTTTATACCTGATTTGGACGAAAAAAAATTGGATGAAGACATACAAAGAGTCCACAGAGACCCATTTAGGCTCAATAGAGACAGGAAAAATCCACGCAGAGTTCTAGTTAACTTTAAAACCTATTCAATAAGAGAACACATATTGAATAAGGCCCTAAATTCTGGCATCCTGACAAGAGACGGATATAATTATAAAATCCGCTCAGATATATCCAAGGCAACAGCCGATAGGCAATGGGCCCTAGGAAAGTACATACAGGACCTTAGGGCTGAAGGAGCCACTGTTCAGATGAAATTTCCAGCCCTCTTACGCATAATGTGGTGTAACAAAACCTACAATATCAGAGTCCCAAAAGAAGTGGAACAATTACTAGAACTCATGAAGACAAACCGGGATAAGTAGCATTATGAGCCTAAATCGCTTTAAAAAAATGTAGCTGTCCGACTGCGGTCCTCAAACTGGGCAACTAGGATTGCTCAAAGGCAATGGGGAGGGTTCTCCAGGGTGGGGGTAAAAACAACTTCTTTTTTTTCTTTGTGCATGTTGGTAATTTCTTTGGGTGGGGAGCATATGGGGAAAAAAATAAAAATAAATATTTGTCCGATATGTAAATTGTATAGCAAACAGGGTGGGAGCCATAAGCAGCAAGAAGGAATTCAAACCCAATGGGCGATTTGAAGATAGTGACTTGGAATGTGAACGGGCTAAGAACAAGGGGGAGGCGTCTAAAAAAATTTGAGTACCTTAAACTACAAAATTGCGATATCATTATATTACAAGAAACGCATCTCCTTAGAGACGAAGCCATAAAATATGAGAATTGGATTGGGGAGACTGTTTGTACAAACCAAACATGTAACATTAAGGGTGTTTCCATTATTATTAGAAAATCACAGATTTTTACGATAGTAGGACAAACAGTAGATTCAAGAGGAAGGTGGGCCATAGCAAACAAAAAAGTCAGAGATACCGTTTTTTCCGTGGTGGGATACTACGGCCCTAATATAGACGATCCAGTGCCTCTTCAATCATTATACACGCAGCTGCTATTACAGTCTACACCAATCATATTAGGAGGTGATTATAACATTTTATTAGATCCTAAAAGAGATAGACACCCCCCAGGCAGAGTTTTAAACCTACCTAGGATGCGAGAGTGCTTGAATAGGCTTAAAGAAGATCTGGGTTTAATTAATATTTGGAACCTCAAAGGGGATCAAATAAATAAATTTACTTTTAGAAACTATAAATATGGCCACGCTTCAAGATTAGATTTTTTCTTAGTTGATAAGCTTCTAAGTAATAAAGTTAAGAAAGTCCAACACCTGCCCGCACATTTGTCTGATCACTCGCTGGTCCAATTAAATATTAAGTATGAGCCAGGGCAGGGCGAGAAAAGGTGGACTTTGGACCGAACACTCCTGTTAGACCAACAAGTTATTGACGAACTAAGATCTACAACGGAAAATTACTTTAACGAAAATGGTGAAGGGGAGGTGTCTAAAATGATAGTTTGGGACGCTTATAAAGCTGTTCTTAGAGGTACATTAGCTGGCATAGCGATAGGAAAAAATAAATCGAAGAAGCTTAAAATATCACGAATAGAGGCTGATTTACTAGAGAGACAAGCCAGCTTAGAAATCATGACCTCTGAAGAAGATCGAAATAGTTTAAAAGATGAAATAATGAAATTGAAACAGGAGCTTACCTTAGACCTAGAGGAAAAGATAAGGAGGAGATGGCAAGCTAGCACCCTGTCAAATTATGAATTTGGGGAGAATAGCGGTAAATTGTTAGCTTGGAAGCTTAAGACCGAGTCAAATAGAAACAAGATAACAGCTATCCATAAGGGAAACGGAGGGCAAATAATTGAAGACAAGGCAGGCATTGAAGAGGCCTTTGAGCATTTCTTCCAGTCATTATAGGAGGAAGACCTAGCACCTTCATCCATAGCAGTAGATACATATTTAAATAAATCACGTGTCTTGAAGTTAGATGTAGATTCTTGTAAAACCTTAAACGCAGATATCACCTTAAAGGAAGTGCTGGATGTAATTAATAACCTCAAAAGAAGTAAGGCAGCAGGGCCTGACGCCATACCCAATGAGCTTTATGTAGCTTTGAAAGACTCTCTTGTACCCAGATTAACTGATCTCTTTAATGCTATCTTTTTGGAGGGCCTTCCAATTCCTAAATCTTGGAACGAGACGACGATTAGCTTGATACTAAAACCTGGCAAAGACCCTTTTTACTGCGAGTCGTACAGGCCAATCTCGCTTCTTAATGCAGATTATAAAATTTTTACCCAGGTTTTAGCAAAAAGGCTTGGCTCTTTATCTGACAAGCTTATTCACGAGGATCAGAAGGGATTTATTAAAGGGAGACAGCTGCATGATCTTACGCACCAACTGATCGGAGCCATTGATATCGCAACTCAAGAGAAAGTACCCCTAGCAATATTTACATTCGCCGCTGGCCAAGGCATTTGACCGTGTTAACTGGTCATACTTACAAAAAGTTATCCTACATAATAACTTAGGTCAAAAATTCTCACGGGTAATAGCTAATATCTACTCGGCTCCAATGGGGAAAATACTCATTAACGGAAGTATCTCAAATAGTTTTCAAATCAAAAGAGGCACTAGACAGGGATGCCCACTTTCCCCCCACCTTTTTAATTTATATATAGAGCCGCTAGCCAACGTGATTAGGATATCTAAAGAAATTACCCCTTTTAGCTTTAATAACTGGGAGTTAAAGGTGGCATTATATGCTGACGACTTGATGATTTACTCGAGTAACCTAAATGAGTCATTTAATAGTATAATCAGCATATTAACAGGTTTTGGGGAAATCTCTGGTTATCAAATAAATCATCATAAAACCGAGGTAATGCATTGGAACATACTTACTCCACAAATTGAGTCCAAAAGAAAAATCAAATATCTTGGGATCCAAGTCCTAAAGAGTACTGATGACATCGCCCAGGTAAACTTGGATTTAAAAGCTAAAGAGATGAGGAAATTATTGAAGTCTTGGAGCTGTTTATTTCTTACTTTCATGGGGAGAGCCAATGTAATAAAAATGGCTATCCTACCGAAATGTACTTTTGTTTTTAACACGATTCCTTTGGAGTTTGATTCACGGAGCCTAAAAAAAATACAGGGCGAAATACATTCTTTCATTTGGGCATCTAAAAGTGTTAGGATAGCATGGAAGAAACTGATCCAGAAGAAGAACCAAGGTGGGATAGCTAGTCCGGATCTCATGTCATACTATAAAGCTTTCCATTTTAAGAATATAAGGCATCTCTTTCGAGATTATGAGTCATACCCTCCCTACTGGAAAGCAGTGACAAAACATGACCACTGCCTCTATAAGTTCGGCCACCAAAAGTTCTTCAAAAAAATCAGACTAAAGGTGCCAAGATCAGCATTTAAATTATGGTCAGACATAAGGAAATTGTGGCAATATCCATACTATAGTCCCCAAGCACCGATATGGAATTCTCCAGGAACCCCCGAATGTCTGAAAGACTCATTAGCACTTCCACTGAAGAGGGCTGGAATCATCAAGTGGGGAGAGCTGCTGGAATATGGTAATCTAAAATCTTGGGACGAGTTAGTGGAAAGGACGAAGGACGAAATATCTAGGTTCAAATTCTACCAGCTGGTCTAAAGATCAAGTGACCTGGCCAGACTATGTTGGGAACCTAGAGGGCGAACTTCATAAAGATCCTGGGAAGAAAGAAGTATCGAAGTGGTATTGGCACTTGGTGGAGAAGAAGGAAGGCGATAATGACACTCCAGATCTTAAGTGGAAGAAGACCTTTCCGGCTCAAGACTTGCAGCAAGCTTGGCAAGTATCCTGCACTTTTTTATGGCATATTATAATTTCTACACCTCTTAGGAAAAATCATTTGTTTACTTTGCACAGATCGTATTGGACCCCCGAAAAGTTGTCAAAAATGAACACCCAGGTGACCAAGAAATGTCCAAAATGTGGCGAGAGGGAAGCAAATGATACCCACATGTTTCACTCATGTCATCACCTTGACACATTTTGGAGTGAAATTGGTAAGATTATTGATGAAAGTTTAAACACGACTATTAAGGTAAGAACCTTTAATGTTATTTTTGGCATACTAGATATCGATGAATCCAACACTACTTTAACAAAGAAACAGAAATACCTTTTGTTTACACTTATGCTAATTGCTAGACGTGAGATTTGCATAAATTGGATTCTTCCCTCCCCTCCTAAGGTTGAGGATTGGGTACGATCTGTAGACAAATTTAGGAACTTGGATAGAGTCAGAGGGGAATGCAAGCGTACAAAGTACTGGGATTTATGGGATACATATAGACGGTAGGTTAGGAAGGGATGTCCAATGATTTAAACCAACGCGATTATGATCCTCATGAGTTTTTATTGGGGTTGGCACAGTGACACATTAACTCATGTAAAATGGTAACGGTTGGCATCAAGGCATGGCTTCCACCTCATCCCCGAGGGCGTCTAGTGAGAGGTGTCCCTGTTGCTTTTACATCAAGATCGCATAGATGAGGACAAAAAAAAAGATTATACTTCTAAAAAAGAAGAGAAACAAAAGCAAAGGCCACAGTTCAAAAAGAAGAAGGTTGCAGGTCTAAAGATCAGACATGCCCAGAATTCTGAGGACTCGACTACTGAACGGGGAATGGGCTCTGACGATGCTAGACAGTGTGGCAAAAGTAACAATAGCTCGCCAGAACCTGATGGAATTTCTGGTGACAACAGACTTGAATGATTATATCACGGTGGAAACACCAGATAGTAGGGTAAGTGTCCCACATAAGTTATATGAAATAACACTCCAAATGGAGGGGGACAAATGTAGGACAGTTAAAGGTCTCTTTTGGGAGAACTTGTCGTTTGGCTATGACATTTTGATAGCTGAACAAGATTGGCCGCCAGCGTTCGTCATGGATTGCCCTAAAGGAGAAACGGTAATTTTACCAGCATTCTCAGACCATATTCCCAGGCACCTACAACACACATATGCGCAGGAGTGGGCGGTAGCCCAAGCCCCTGCATTATACAAAAACCAAGTTGGATGGGATGAGGATTCAACCCACCACATAATTCCTTTAAAAAATACTCCCAACTGCACAGAGGCAGTATCCAATAAAGCAAGAAGCTAAGAAATAGGTCAGGGAGATCTTAGATCAACTTGAATACCAAGGGGTGATCGAAAATTGCACATCATCGATGAACAATCCTTTGTTCCCGGTCATGAAACCTGACAATTCATATCGTTTAGTTTTAGATTTTAGACATTTAAACACTTGCACTAAGACATTTGCAGTCCAAAATGCACACAGTGCCGCATTAATGAATAACATTGTGCGGAAAAAATATAAAACGACACTTGATATCTCAAATGGATTTTTCTGCCAAAAGTATAGCGCCTGAAAGCAGGTATCTAACAGCATTCTCAGCACTAGGGTCCCAGCGTCAATTTTGTCGACTCCCCCAGGGGTATAAGAACAGCCCGGGGTTGTTTTCGGCTAGAGAGTTACTTCAAAATTTGGATGAAGAGGCATTGTCCTATGTGGATGATATTTATCTAACGGACGATGACCTAGAGAACACTTGAACAGAGTGAACACCATATTTTTGGGATTTGCATCTGAGGGCTACAAATTCAACTTTAAAAAATCAAAAAATGCCCACCTCAGTGTCCTGTTTTTAGGATATGAGCTTTCAAGTGAAGGGAAAAGCCTGGCAGCCAATTTTTTAGAAAAGTGCGCGCTGCTCCAACCTCTAAAATCACTGAAAAACTTACAATCAATCCTGGGATTCCTGAACTTTGGCAGAACATACATTTTGGATTACGCAGAAAGAGTAAAACCTTTCTACGATTTAATAAAACCTGATTTTTCAGTAAAACAATGGACTCAGGAACACACAGATACACTTCGTTCCTTACAAGCTGACATGATAGCTTCTAAACACTTACAGACGCGCGTAAACGTACGCAAACTGGTGATCCGTATAGTTGCGGGTCAATCTGGGTACACCTATCTAACATATAATGAAGGTGAAACAGTACCAATTGCATACAAATCACATTTGTACACAAAGCTGAGATGTGCTTCGCATCTACAGAAAAGATTCTAACAGCAGTACAGACTGCTGTAGTGAGAGAAAGCACTGGCTCAGGGGAAACGAATAATAGTAGTGACTCCGGTTCCAGCCTTGGAGGCTGCGACAAAGGCAAGCGTTCCTAACGCTAAAGCCTTACATCCGAGATGGATACAATGGGCTAATTCTCTCACTGCAACAGATGTAGAATACAGGTACGACCCAAATTTAAGGACACAAGCATTTCTGCAATACGAACAAGAATATCCTCTACCAAATGAAATAATGCCTCTGGATCAGTATGAATATATAATTTACACTGACGGATCAGCTCAACCGGCCATAGGAAGTAAGCAACAATATAGCGCAGCATGCGCAATCGTTAAAGGTCGCATGCGGGATGGAAGGTTCCACCCAAGTTGCACAAAAACGCAATCTCTAGGAGACTGCACGGCACTTCTGGCAGAGTTAAAAGCCTTGATACTGGCACTGGTAACTACGGATCGAGAATTCCCCACACTAATTGTGTGCGATTCCTTTTACTGTGTGCAGTCATATAATGAATATTTGCAGCACTGGGTTCAAAACGGGTTCAAAGATGCAATAGGTGGCACAATTAAGCATTAAATGCTATGGGAACAGGTAGTGGAGTTGAAAACCGAACTACCGAGAGCTCACGTGATACATACACTGAGTCATCAGTGTGATGGCGTTCACGTTGAAGGGAATTCATTCGCTGATGAAGCCGCAAAAGGGGGCTGTACGCACGGCTTCCGTAGCTGCAATCACTCATTCTAAAACGAGAATAGACGGTGAGATTATGGTGGCTGTCATTGCTTGTCTCAAAAACAGCGGAGCAGTACCAAAAAGGTTTCCACTCAAGTACTCCTACAAGTTAGATGCCAATAACATTCCATTTGCTCAGATTCCTGGAGTGGGGGATAGAGTAATTCCAAACATGGATCGTAGGTTAGATTTAATTCTAGCAGCACACGAAGGGATAGGTTCTGCACACGCAGGAGTTACGGCGACTGTTTCTTTATTGAAACAACGCTATTGGTGGCCTGGATTAACAAAGCAGACTAAAGACTACGTCTTGAAATGCGACATCCTCCAGCAGATGAAAGGTTCCACCATAACACGTCCAGCACAGACACCATTATTAATATCTGACAAACCACTAGCGTGTGTTTACTTGGACCACTGCGGCCCCTTACAAAGAGATGGGGCTTACAGGTATATCATCTTTGCAGTGGATTCCTGCTCAAGATTCCTATGAGTGTGGCCCCAACACTTGGCTGACGCTCGAACTGTTATAAAAGATTTGCGAGTCTTTATAGGGACATACGCAATTGGCACATTACATTCTGACCAGGGCCCTGCGTTTAGCTCTCGGGCTTTCAAGGAGGCCATGCGAGGATTGGGTGTAGCATTGCGGTACTCCTCTCTGTACCATCCCGAGGGAAATTTGGTCATGGAGAGGAAAAACCAAGACTTAAAGCAGTCTTTAACAGCTAGAGTATTAGGCACGGGTGAGAGCTGGGTAAAACATCTGTATGGAGTGCAGCGAGCATTGAATAATATGCCAAGAAGTTCTCTAGGGGGGGTCACTCCATATGAGGTCCTATTTGGGACAAGAATGTGGGTACCTGATCTTGATTGTGAAGGCGCAGTGGCGGATGAAAAGCCTTTTGACATCCATGATCGTTTGGCTATTTTACAGGATCTAAATGAGTCCAGGACACGGCAAAGTAATGTCCATATGAAGCAGACCGCCACTGGGGAAGTCAAATCAGTCACGGCAAGACCTGTCTGGATCCCAAAAGTCGGGGATCTGGTCATAGAGAAAATAGCGGACAAAAAAGAATTTGGGCCATCATACAGAAAGCCAGTACAGGTTCTAGCAGTTGAAGGAACAAGAACTGTACTTATACCGCCTCTTGCCGGGAAAAAGGAGAAAAGATTTGTCTCAATCAACCTAATCAAACCACACTATGTGGCCGATACTGAGTAGTAGGCCACGTGGACTCCAAAGTAGCAGACGCCCTCCTCTCGCTACAGTTCAAGAAGTTCAAACGGAAAGACTCATCACGTTCGAAGAGTCCCCTGCACGGAATGATGAACTATGCAATAATGCTATGGAACTTGTTCCCCTTGAACCTGAAGTTCAAATTCAGAACCAAAATGAAAGACAAATTTCAATTCGACCTAATACAGATGTTTACATCAACATGCCTCAACAAGAGCAAACTATGATTTCTACAAATCCTGATGCAATACCAACAATTGATCGAACTGCTTCTGGCTACTTCGTAAACTTTGATACGTTTTCTTTGGATCCAAGTGAACCGGAAACGATCCCAGCCCAAAAATTGCACAAGCAGCAAGTTAAAGACTTTCTGAACTTTCTTAAAAAGACCTATCTGGTGTCACCTTGGGTAGAACTATGGGTAATCACCGGGATACTTTTCTTTCTTTTCTGGTTAGGCTTAGTAATAGTTTTTAGCATGCTTGTTAATGGAAAATACCTTTGACAAAGCTCTGCAGCCCAAAAGGCGAACTTAATTTTAAAACCACACCAATCATCTCATCGAGAACAAAGAGACTTGTCATCAGTGAACATTACAGCAGTTCCTATACCTGATGGTATAATTTGGGACAAGGTTGATTTCGATATATTTGGTCCGACCGAACTTTTAAGAATTCCTCATTTATTTAAAATATCTTTGAGTGATATCATTACCTCAAGTACATTTTCCGATGATTGGGATTTTGAAACTGTAAATAATATGTGGTCTGATTTGGAAAAATCTGCTGCATTTTCTAATAGTGAAACATTGGAAAGCACATCAGATTTCAAAACAATATATTGTTATCAACACTATGGTCATCACTTTTTACATAAATCTGCTAATCCTAGAAATGTGTTCACATTCCACCAGTGGGAACATTGTCCAACACCGCCAAAAGGCAGTTCAAAAACATTTACACAAAAGTTTCCATATTTTTCAGGGTTTAATATGTCTGACCCAGCCTCATATTATTATAAGGTTGCACCAACATCAGCACAGAAAAATATGTTAACAAACACCAAACAGATTTACTCTGCTTCCTTTATTGCTGAGTTGTCTGAACAAGGTTTCGACTTATGGAAAGACACCATAGACTTAAAATCAGTCTGGGGTACTAGGGAATGGCAAGTTCAGGGAACAGAAGCTTTGTTTAGAACATGCCTTATCCCTCAACAAATCATGTTTTTGAACGAGACAGTGCAGCAGACGTCTTGCCTTGGACTAGCCAAGAACAAAGACTTGAACACACCTCGGCTGCCAACTCCATCACACACCGAGGGTAACACAACATCAGAGAAAGAGATTACGTTGAATGACATTATACAATACAACAGATCAGACCCCGATTGGAAGAAATGGTTGATTTGGCGATTCATGGGTAAAACTGAAGGTTTCGCTATCCATAGGCCAGATCCTCGTTATGTACAGAGAGAACATCCAGGGATAGTGACATCCTACAGTTTTGGGAATTTGTGCCTTGATTGGCTAAAAACCTCAACACTCACAAAGGTGAAACAACACTTATCCTTACTGTCACAGGATGTGGATCTCAGGGATTTTTTACTAGGTTCCAGGAAGCCACGTCAGAAACTTTTCTATTATGCTGTCTATAATGAAATATGGAAAATATCCCAACAAGAGGCCGCAGAGAGGTTACGTGAAATAGACCGTATAAATCTAGAAACATCTCTAGCATTGGTAGACAATGGGTCAACTACATTGACCTTCAGGATATACTCCTTAGGCAACATTGTATCTTCTGCGATAGACATACTGGAACAAGATTTGGCCATATTACAACACGGGCAACCTCAATTACGTTCTATTATGTTATTAAGCTGTACGCTGCAATCTTTGCGTGCAGGCTACATGCCTTGGCGTTATATCAACAGTACGTCTCTGTTTTCGGAATACAATCTAACAGATAGAAATGGCACAAAGGGGAGCAAAATATATAATGCTGCGTATCGAAAAACTGGATAGATTAGCATTCACAGTGGCAGAATTACCGTCCACAGAATGGCTAATCCATGGCCACATAACTCTACCGGTCACTACTTTTTAGTTTCAGTATTGCCTTGAACAAAAGCAGGCAGGCACATATGAAGAAATGGGTAAGGAATACATTAGGGAATCATGGGTATTACCATACAGATTTTGATGCCGGAGTGGGGATAGAGAAGTGTTTCTAAGCGGTACAAACTGAGAACGCTTTAAGTGGATCACTCATATGCCAGGATATAATGCTGCACGGGGCTTGTAATGGTTCTGTGGCGAACCTGTTCTGCCATTTGAGGGGTGCCCCAGCTGCAGTGATTACTCCAGCATTCAGGCTACTTTCAAATGGGAGTTACTTGATGCTGAACAGTCAAGGCTGCTGAGGAATGCTCCCTGGCATCGCATATCTGTTAACCGTGAGCTCCAGGGTTACTTGTTGTATGCAAGTATTGTTTCCACCGACACATACAGTCAGGGAGGCGCCGTTATGGCCTTCACTGAATGTTTCTTTAATATGGTTTGATACTCTAAGCAGAATGAAAGCCATGCTTTTACAGAAGTCTGTGCCCTTAACCTCCGCTCGAGAGACTTTTGATCTCCAGATCGCAAGGTCTTCGGCAGAGATACAGGCGCTTATTCATACAAACTGCCCTTTCCATTTCGCAGAAATGATAAATCGTATCTTTAACATGTCTGATACGACAGGCATTGTCCACCTATTTAAGACCATAGGTGCTGGACTACTGAGCATCTTTCAGACGGTACTTGGAGTTATACCAAACTTCATACACTCCGTATTCGGAAGCATCTTTGGAGGACTTCCGCTCATCCTGTTTCTAGTAGCAGGTATCCTGATTGTTTTATATTTACTATGCAATGGACGTCCCAGTCACCAAGGAGATGGAAAGAGCACTCCTGGAGCGTAAATACCGTGACCGCATAGTACAACATCTAGGCATGCCTCGCATAAGAGAACTAAGTGCATCTTGGTTCTTGTCATTTCGACCAGTCTGGATGGACTGCATCTTACCTGTCCTCCGATGCCTGTTTTGCGGAGAAGACTGCGTGTTAGACCTTTGTTTGACACTCACATCATGTGCGCAACCGGACGTGAATGCTTTACTGGATCCGATAACGGCCCATGTTCTGCAGTGTCCTCAGCGTATTCCGATGTTGATGGCGGCATTCCTTGAGCCCCCACAGGTATTAACAGCACCTGTTGGTATGGACACCGGCTCCTCCTCTGACACCCAGGCTTTGGACGGTGCACAGTCTGCCCCAGCACCGGCTGCGGACAGTGTGGAACATCATCTGTGCTCGAGTGACGTACTCTGTGAGGTGCTACAGGGGCCGTCTACTGCGGAAGCAAGCAACGAAAATGTTGCGTCTACCAGCCAGGACACGTAAACATTTGACTCATTTGGCTCGTCGTGTGCTGGAAGAAATTCGCCCTTTTTAAAAACAAAACTCAAATTGGGATCTCAAAACAAAAGTTGACATTCCTTTCATTTATTGGGAATACATGGCTTTCTAATGCTTATAGTGCTTCAGACTATAACTAAGGACACTTTAGAGCTATGGCTGCAAAATTGTTTTTAGAGAGTTTTAAGTTTTTTAGAAGTTTTAAACATTTTTAGCTAAACAGATGTTTTTAAGCTTTGTGCGTACCAATATCTAGTTAGGCTAGTAGTACTGTAATAAGTTACATATGTCGTCCAGTCGGAAGAGGAGTGGGTGTTATATTCCATATAGGCACCCTATATAGGCGCAGGTAACATTGCAACCTTTCACCTATATTCTTCCCTACATTACATACATAATGGTTCTTAGGGACTGACCTTTTACCTAGATACGACACTGCATTCAGAACGCGGGTTTCCCCCTAGTTCGAATCTCATACATTATGCATGAGGCTTCTTGGAAGCACAGCAGGACTAACAGCAGGACGAACATCTCCTGTATATTATCTCTGTATAAAGTTCAGGCCCGACGTCATCCTTTAGGCCGACACAGTAACACAGCAAAGTAGGACCCCTGGGGAGACCTTTGGGTATATATATATCACATCTTGCTTAGAAGGACAGAGTAGACTGAAACTTCCCGGCTGACACACTGACCAGAGACGCTGAGGTTCCTGCATGCAGACGCTCCAGCTCGCAGTGGTCTAACATCCCTCGCGGGGTGTCCAACTCGAGACCAGGACGGGGTCCCATATTCTCTCATTCTCAGGTAATGGGGTTGACTAGATCCTAGAGGGATTCTTGGCATAACACCTACTTAGATGCTAGGTACATTTAGGTACATCTAGTTAGGGAGGCATCGTAGGAGTACGCACCTTTTTTCATGTGTTTTATGTACTTGTATATATTCATGATTTCTTCAGGATGGTAGAACTTTGCCATCCCTTTACTTTCGTAGTACTGCTAATCATATATCTCTGCTACTGTCTAATGGTTGTTGCAGTTCATCTATTCTACACTAGAATAACAACTGTTCAATAAATACTCATTGAAAACGCCCACCCTGTCTATTCTGTGTAACTCTCTGAGACAAACTAAGTGAGCACGAGTGACTGAGCGAGAGGTAGTATATTGTTTCCACGATTCTGAGGGATCAGGGTTGTCATGTTCTGAGGTTGCCAGAATCTATTCTCTCCTTGGTAAGAGGAGATTATAGTGGCACTGTGAGCTAGCTAATACAGATAGGCTAACGTATCCGGTGGGGGTGCACGGAATCAGTCTGCCACCAATCCCACAGTTTGTTATCCAAACGTGCAGATCCTGTATAGGTTATATAGGAACTACGCGACACTTCTTCCTGGATCAGCACAGCTCTTCTGTCCTTCTTCTTTCTTCCTCAAATCGGAGGAGGCAAGGTTCGGGGTCGCCCGTAAATACTAAATTTAGGGACGTTACAGGGGCGTGCAGATTGGGACCAATGGGTCCCTTCCTTGGGGTGAATACACCCCCTATTATGCCACCCTCCACTGGGAAGGGGCATGAGCCTCTTCCTAATTGGTCGGGTCCCCTCATCTCCAAGATGGAGAGGACTGAGATGTGTGCTTAACCTGGGGTTGGCAAAGGTGAGCACCTCTTCTCCTAGCTTGGTTTTCCCGCTGAATCTTCCTCCAAAAATGGTGTTCAGAACCAGTGGGAGCCAGTTGCTGGGGGCAGCAAAGGGCAGGCACAGCTTTTAAGGGCGGCAGGCCTTTAAAGTTTCCCTTCTCGTGGACCCAGCCCATCTTGGCGGAGGAGCCATGACACCTCTGCCCAGGATGGGCTCTGCTTCTCCACCCAGAGTGTGGGGGCACTGTACCCAGGGGTCCAGAAGCCTCTCTGGTGATGGCAAATGATGGGCAGCCATTCAGGAACCACACCAGGGCTGGTCATTTTTCAGCGGGCATCTCTAAGATGCCCTCTGAGTGCATTTTTCATTAAGTCCCACACTGGCATCAGTGTGGGTTTGATGTGCTGAGACGTTTCCTGCCAAACTTCCCAGGTTTCAGTAAAGCCATTATGGAGCTGGGGAGTTTGTGATGACCAACTGCCAGACCATATACTCTTTATGGCCTTACTGCACTTACAATGTCTAAGAATGGACTTAGACACTGTAGGGGTACAGTGCTCATGCCACTGTACCCTCACCACTGGTATAGTGCACCCAGCTAGAGGGGTGACTGATCTATGCCAGGGCAGTGGGTTGTAGGCATGGCACACAGGGATGTATGGCTTGTCGACTCTTCACTTTTCTCTGCACCAAAACACGCAGCCTGCAAAGGCAGTGTGTGGGCGTTAAGGTACAGTGCCTCTAAGGGTGGCACAATGGGTGCTGCAGCCCTTAGAGGCCTTCTCTGGTCACAGTGCTCTTGGTACCTGTGGTACCATTTACCAGGGGCTGACCTGTGGCCAGAGATGCCAATTGTGGATACAAAGGTACAGCTTTGGGAAAGAACACAGGCCCTGGGAACTGGATTGGCAGGGACCCAGGGCACACCAAGTCAAAGTGGATCATGTGTCAAGCAAAAAGTAGGGGGAAACCATGCAAAAAGGGGCTATTCCTACAGTTTCAAAATAATAAGGTTTTAAATACTAGTTTCTTATCTCATTGGGAAAGAAACAGAATGTGCATACTATAATGGGTGAAGGAACCAATGGAACAAATGTTAATACGATTTTATATGTATTTATATTAAATATCTATGAGATTCTAAACATTGTGTTTGGAGCATAATTGTTTGTTATTTTTTGACATTGAAGTTATATTTGTTGTTCTTGGGTTGATAATTAAGTATCCACATAGCGAAAATAAAAATAGAGCCAATGCTGTTTTGCAGTTCTTTACGAGTTGTATACTTGCATGAATGAGGTTTCGTTTTTTGCGAGTTTGCCTAGAAGCTCTTATTCTGTATGTTTGTTTTGGACATGTAGCTCCACACTTGTTTTGCACATTGTGGCTTATGCTACACATTTGATTTTGTTTAATGTAAGTGTAAATGAATAACTGGCTCGTGGAGAATGGTATTACTTCGCAATACGTGTCCTCTCTCTTAGATGCTCCCACTCCTTTCCCATCAGTATTGATCTCTCTTCTCACAAATAACACCCAGTATGCATCTCTCCTCTGCCCTATTAGTCTTAGGTTCATGCCATGCGTGCCATCTTGAGACAGTTATGACACTTTAGTCAATAACACTTTGAATTCTCAGACTTATTGTTTCACTTTTTCCATTATATGTTATGTTATGTTGTTATATTATGTGTATTTGAAAACCACACTATCATCGCTGAGTGTATCCTGGTGCTGAGCAAGTGTGTGTGCCTAGCCCTGCTTATGATATGCTGAATAATTAAAAAGCCGGGTCTTTAGCTCCTTGCGGAACTCAAAACGTGAGGAGGAAGCTCTGATGTAGAGTGGGAGGTTGTTCCACCCTTTAGGAGCGGGGTAAGAGAACACCAGTCCTCCTGGTCTGGCTCTGTGTATGTGTACGAGTAGAAGTCCTGCCGGGTGGAGCTGTCTGAGTGGTTGTTGGAAGGAGATGCAGCTGTTCAGGTAGGTGGGGCCTAAGTTGTGTAGTGCCTTGAATGTGTGCGAGGAGTTTGAAATGTGCACGTTTGTGTATCGGGAACCAGTGCAGTTCCCTGAGGTGTGGTGTAATTTGCGTTCTGTGTGGGAGGTTGAGAATGAGTCTGGCTGCCTAGTTCTGGATGGTTTGTAGTGCTCTAGTTAGTTGCTTGATGATCCCCGCGTAGAGGGTGTTCCCTTAATCCAAATCGCTGGTGATTAGGGCCTGAGTGACAGTTTGCCATCTTTGGGCGGTCCGACGCGCCTTCGGGCCCCGCGGACTCGGTTGGGGGGGCCTAGGCCTTCTCCTCCGGCGCCGCAGGCCCCCTTTGGATCCAGGCCTGGATTCGGATCGGCGCCGGTTGACCTGATTACGCCTCCACCGGCGCCGCTTCCTCCGGCACCACTACCGCGTTCAACGCCGGTCGGCCCCCCGGCCGACGTCGACCCCGGCCTCCATCCCGACGTGGACCCGGAGCCGGACCGGCGCCGAGTGGGGTTTTTGTGCCCCTGTTCACTCCTGGGGTCCCTCTTCAACCAGAATGGCACCCAGAGGATGAGGAGGAGGACTGGGAGGGATCAGGTGACCCTCTGACCGACCAGTTGGACAGTGAACAGGACTGGAGAGAGGAACTGGGGGATGCCAGTGGTTTGGACACCTCACCTGACCTTGGCATGTTGTCTCCTCCTACCGTGGCTACGGAGGAGGGAGCGTCATACGCAGTGGTGTTGCGTTGGGCGGCCGAGGCTCTCAACCTCGAGCTTCCTACGGTGGCGGTCAGGACTAACCTCCTGACAGAGGTGCTTCAACCGGCTGCGAGCTCTTCGGAGCCCTTGCTGCCGTTTAATGAGGCCCTCACCGACGTCCTTTTGGGCACGTGGTCCAGGCCCAACACGGGGGCTCCCGTGGACAGGATGATTGCCCGACGGCTCCAGGCGACCCCACTTTCCTCTCCCAACACCCCACCCCGGAGAGCTTGGTGGTCCAAGCCTCCACTTCAAAGAGCGCATTCCCTACCGCTCCCCCGGAAAGGGAATCCAAGAAGCTGGACCACCTTGGGAAGAAATTTTTCTCTTCCGCCAGCTTAGGACTGCGGTCGGTAAACACCGCATGTCTATTGGGCTGTTATTCCCACTCTGTGTGGGATACGGTTGCGCAGGTGCTGCCTCAGTGTCCGGAGGAGGCCCGGCCAGTGCTCTCCCAGGCTGTCGCCGCCGGGAGGGATGCGGTGAAGTTTACCATCCGTTGTGGGCTGGATACCGCCGACTCTCTGGGCAGGACAATTTCAACGTCAGTAGCCCTTCGTCGCTACGCCTGGATGAGATCGACTGGCTTTTCGGGGGATGTCCAGAACACCTTGATGGACTTGCCTTTTGATGGCCGTCGCCTTTTTGTTGACAAAGCAGCCAACGCTCTAGAGCGTTTCAAGGACTCACGGGCTACGGCCAAGTCCTTGGGCCTCTCCACCCGCCCTGCGCAGTCTGCTTTTCGCCCCTTTCGTGGCTACGGAAGGGGTACCCCGCTACGTCCCGCCCAGAGCCACAGGCCGCAGCAAATTATCCAACCTTCGCGCGGCCGGGGACGTGGGAACAACCGTTGTGGTTCCAGGGGCCAGCGGGCGGGCCAGTCCACCAACCCCCCCCACCCCTCTGCAGCAGCCTCCAAACCCTCCTAGTCCGACCTTTCAGGCCCATCACACGCCAATGGGCGGCAGGATTCGCCATCACCTCCCCCACTGGCGCACCATCACGTCGGACAGGTGGGTTTTGCAAATAGTCTGAATGGGCTACTCCCTCCCCTTCGAGACTACCCCTCCAGCCATGCCAACGAGATACCACCGCATGTCGGAGGATCATCTGGCCCTTCTCCAGCAGGAAGTTACGTCTCTCTTGGCCAAGGGAGCCATCGAGCGCGTTCCTGGGCCAGAAGTAGGTCGATGTTGTTACTCCCACTACTTTCTGGTCCCCAAGAAGGACAAGGGCTTGTGTCCTATCTTGGATCTCAGGGACGTCAACCGCTTCCTCCAGAAGGAGAAGTTCAAGATGTTGACGCTTGCTCAGGTCTTGTCTGCCCTCGACCCGGAAGACTGGATGGTAGCGTTGGACTTGCAGGACGCTTATTTTCACATCCCCGTCCTGCCGGCCCACCGGCGTTACCTACGGTTCACGGTAGGCCACGAGCATTTTCAATTTACCGTGCTCCCCTTTGGTCTTACCAGCGCCCCTCGGGTGTTCACGAAAGTGATGGCGGTGGTCGCAGCTCATCTGCGCAGATCAGGGGTTTCAGTCTTCCCCTATCTCGACGACTGGCTGTTGAAGGCGGGCTCGCCCCAGGCAGTCGTCTCCCACCTCCAGACTATGGCCGACCTCCTGCATTCGCTGGGGTTCTCCATCAATGTGCCGAAGTCACACCTGATTCCCTCTCAGAAGCTCCTCTTCATCGGAGCGGTTCTGGACACGTCGCAGTTTCGGGTCTATCCTCCCGAACAGCGAGTCCGGGATATTCAGGCTATGATTCCGATCTTTCAGCCTCTATCCCGGGTTTCGGTCAGAATGACTCTGAGGCTGCTGGGCCTCATGGCCTCCTGCATCCTGCTGGTCGATCATGCCAGGTGGCATATGCGGGCTCTGCAGTGAGACCTGAAGTTCCAGTGGGCGCAGCATCAGGGGAATCTGTCCGATTGCGTTCAGATCTCGGAGGGCACTGCACGACAACTGCAGTGGTGGCTCACGAACCAGGATTGGGTCAATGGCAGATCCCTCTCCCTTCCCCAACCAGACCACACTGTGGTGACGGACTCATCGCTTCTGGGATGGGGTGGCCACATGGGAGAGGCGGAGATCAGAGTCCTCTGGTCTCCGGCGGAGTCCGAGCTCCACCTCAACCTTCTGGAGCTCCGGGCGATTCGTCTTGCACTTGAAGCATTCCTTCCCTCTGTCCGGGGAAGAGTAGTGCAGGTGTTCACGGACAACACCACCGCCATGTGGTACTGCAACAAACAGGGCGGGGTGGGGTCGTGGACCCTATGTCAAGAGGCCCTCCGCCTCTGGATATGGCTGGAACATCAGGGCATGTCCCTGGTGGTTCAACACCTGGCAGGTTCTCTGAACGCCAGGGCGGACAAACTCAGCCGCAGGTGCATGATGGATCATGAATGGCTTCTTCACTCGGAGGTGGTGCAAGGTCTCTTTCAACAGTGGGGAGAGCCTTGGTTAGATCTATTCGCCACCGAAGAGAACACGCAATGTCAGCAATTCTGCGCGTTGGAATTTCCAAGGCGGCACTCGCTAGGCGACGCTTTTCGTCGCGAGTGGAGCTGCGGTCTGTTGTACGCCTTTCCGCCTATACCACTTCTGCCCAGAGTGCTGAAGAAGATCAGGCGCGACCGGGCCCAAGTCATTCTTGTGGCTCCGGATTGGGCACAGAGAGTCTGGTATCCCGAGCTGCTCAACATGGCCACTGATCCTCCGATCAGACTGCCTCTTCGGGAGGATCTTCTGTCGCAGCAGCAGGGGACGGTCCTCCACCCGAACTTGTCCAGCCTCCACCTCCTTGCGTGGACATTGAGCGGCGGCAGTTGACGTTTTTCGACCTGCCTCCTGAAGTCTGTCATGTAATCTTGGCAGCCAGGCGTCCCTCCACTAAGACGGTATATGCCTGCCGGTGGAACAAGTTTGTGGCATGGTGCACAGCAAAGGCTGTGGATCCCCTTTCTGCCCCTCTTTCTGAGGTTCTCTTGTTTCTTCTTTCTCTAGCCCAGCAGGGCTCTGCTCTGGGCACTATCAAGGGCCATCTTTCGGCCATCTCTGCATTCCTTCGGCTTCCAGATCAGCCTTCCCTTTTCAAGTCCCCGGTTGTAAGTCGCTTCTTGAAAGGCATAACTCATCTCTTTCCTCCTATTCCCTTCGTTATGCCTCAGTGGGATTTGAACCTGGTTTTAACTTATTTAATGTGTGCTCCCTTTGAGCCGCTTCACAACTGTCCTTTACGGCTCTTGACTCTCAAAACTGCGTTCCTGGTGGCCATCACATCTGCTAGACGAGTGAGTGAGCTCCAGGCGCTTTCTTCTATGCCTCCTTTTCTCTCTGTACATCCGGACAAAGTTGTACTTAGAACTCGTCCATCCTTCCTGCCCAAGGTTGTCACTGCCTTCCACATCGGGCAGACTGTCACTTTGCCCACCTTCTTTCAGCCTCTGCGTCCTTCGAAAGAGGAAGAGAGGCTCCACCGTCTGGACCCAAAACGTGCGCTTTCTTTCTATCTGGATCGCACAAAACAGTTCCGGGTGGACGACCAGCTCTTTGTTGGCTACGTGGGTGCCAAGAAAGGTAGGGCCGTACACAAGTGAACCATTTCTCGATGGGTCGTTTTGTGTATAAAAGCATGCTATTCTCTGGCTAAAAAGGAGCCTCCAGTGGGGCTACGCGCCCATTCCACCAGGGCGACGGCCGCCACTACTGCCTTGGGGAGAGGAGTTCCTCTGAATGACATCTGTCAGGCAGCTACGTGGGCATCGCTGCACACGTTTACCAAACACTACTGCCTGGACAGCCAAGTCCGGAGAGACGGCTTCTTTGGCCGTTCTGTTCTCCAGGACTTTCTGGTTTGATCTTGGTTCGCAGACCCACCACCGGGGTTGGTATTGCTGGGGTATCTATTCTAAGGTAAGGAATCTATAACTAACGTGTTTCTTTCAGATGAACAAGTTACTTACCTTCGGTAACGATATATCTGTAAGAAACATTAGTTAGTTATAGATTCCTTACCGCCCCACCCATCCTCCCCGTTCTGCGAACTGATTTCTAGGGTTAAGGACATCTTTTCAGGGCCCTAGTTTTGTGCACCAGTGGTCAGTGTCTTGCATGGCTCTGCGTTTCTGGCGCAGAAAGTCGTGTACAGAACTGACGTCAGCGCGCGAGGGTGGCGTCTAAGTAGCTACCGCGACGTCATCCCGGCGACCACGACGCCAACGACGGACGCGGAGCCGACCGACGCCACCTTCCGACGCGCAGAGGTACTGCTGACGAAAAAACTTTCCGGATCCAGTCTGACGCCTGGGGGTAATTCTAAGGTAAGGAATCTATAACTAACTAATGTTTCTTACAGATATATCGTTACCGAAGGTAAGTAACTTGTTCATCAGTACCCTCGACCCCCCTCCACCGTCTCCCCCCCCCCCCAGTTGTATTCTGGTCATTGAGGTCTATTCTTCCAAAGTGCAGTAGTTCCAAAGGGGCAAAGCTGTTTGTTTTATGCAAATGTTTCATTTTTCTTAGCCCCAGACACATGTTTAACTCTTCATAAGCTCTTTAATAACTGCTCACAGCGGTTAATGAGTGCCAGAACTGTTTGCAGCATAACATTCAAAGACTGCCAGGGAACCCCCCTTTGGTGTGAGCCACACACCTCTGGAACCATCTATGCCAAGGAACCTCCACGCGGCTGCACTCAGCATAGGACTGGAAGAAGTGAACAGCAAGCTAAGAGAATGGAACATTGGCCGAAAGGAATAGTCTCAAGCTCTGCTTGAAGATTAGCCAAAATGGACCACATCGATCACATTGCACTGGGAGGGATAACCCCACAGCGGAGGACTTTCAGCGCTGGGCCACATTGACCACAGTGCACTGGGAGGGCCAACCCCACAGCGGAGGACTTTCAGCGCGCGCCGTCCTGCTCTGGACCACAGTGCACTGGGAGGGATAACCCCACAGCGGAGGACTTTCAGCGCCCGCCGCCCTGTTCTGGACCACATTGACCACAGTGCACTGGGAGGGATAACCCCACAGGTGGAATCTGACTGCATGGTTACCCCCACTTTTTTCCTGGTGTTTTGCTGGTTTTTGACTAGTCTGACTGGGATCCTGCTAATCAGGACCCCAGTTTATCTGCTTACTCCCTAAATTGTTTGTTCATGTACTTTAGGTACACTCCAGATTGGATTCTGGGGTACCCTTATAAGTCCCTAGTATATGGTATACTATGTACCCAGGGCATAGGTACCCCAGAGGCCTCCCAGGGGCTGCAGCATGTATTATGCCACCCCTGAGAGACCATTTAAAATGACACCACAGGTCTGCTACTGCAGCCTGTGTAAGGTGGTGCATGCACCTCTTACTTAGATATAGGTTCACTATATCTATCCTGATCACTGCACATATAAACCTATCAGTCACCCCTATAGCAGGCCTTATCAATCCTGAAGGCAGGGTGCTGGGTTTTATATGAAAGGGTGCCCATGCATGAGCAGAGCCCCTCTGCAGCCTTCGGAACCTATTCTCCGGGGTTGTTTGTGATGCAGCCAACCATATATACTTAAGTGCATTATAACCTCGCGGTAAATGCTAACTTTAAAATGGCTGCTTGGAAACATGTCTTGTTTGGTGTCAAACACCTTGGAATCATACCTCCACACCAGTAACTGTTGTGGGAGGTATGATTCCACCCTCCTAGAGGGATAAATATGACAACACCGGTACACCCGGTACCAGCTTCACAGAACCCTGGCATCACAAAATGGATGCTGCCAGCCACAGACACGAGTCTGCCCTCCTGCTGCTGGACGAAACTCCGGCAGGGGAAGCTTGACAATAGGTTTCCTGTCACAGGGAGGTGTGACCACCTCCCAGACAGGCTTTAGTGTATTGGGGCTGGGTGGGTGCACTCTCAGAGTGCTTTGATGTCTGCACTGGGGGCACATTTGGTGTCCTCGTGCATAGTCCAGCTCAAACCGGTTGCAGGGGCTATCAGCCCCTGCTCTGGCGCGAAACTGGACAAAGGACATGGGGGTAGCCACCCCTCTGACCTGACCCTCCCATAGGTGGGTCCCCAGAGTTTGTCCCACCCCTTCCTTGGGTATAAAGTAGGAACCTCTGGCTACAGGACTTTAGATATTACCTGGACTAAACTCTGCTACAGAAACCAAGTAACCTTCGACGATCTACGCTTTGCTGGACGACTGAAGAATCTCCCTTGGAGTAAAGGAGTTACTCCCCTGCTGAGCAGGCACCTAAACGCATCTGACCGGTTTGCATCTACGAAGCTCCCGAAGGACTCCGAAGATTTCTGCAACACAGGAGGTGGGTTTCCGAGGTCGATCTGCGCTCTCAGCAATTCTGAGGCCCGTATCCCTCGTGGGGACCGTGAAACCCGTACGTACCCCTGGGCACCGTGTACATTTGCAGCAGCATATGCTTTTCGGCGACCCCTGAAGCTGTGCTTTGGGCTACTTGTAGTCCTGACCCCGAGCAGTAATGCCACCGAAGATTTCCGGCCTACACTCCACGAGTGTTCCGTGGGCTGGCACTTTGTGATTCCTCTCGAGGTCCCTTCGCGATCCCTGGTCCGTTGGCCTGTGGGTCCCTGAGAAGGCAACTTTAACTTTCAGTGGGCTTCCCTGGTTGCTCCATTCGTGCCCCGACTCTCCATCGCTTGGGGAGTCCCGAGGACCTTGCTGGTCCTCACAGAAGCAACTTTCCTCTGACCGCGTGGGTTGCAGTTGCCAAGGCTTGTTGGTGTTCAATCCGGACACTGACCCCCCAGCACTCGACATCTTTCTTGGGACAGCTTGAATCCGGACTGTGGTCGTCGCAGACGTCTCCTGGTCTCCGTGGCTGCAGAGTCAAGCTTCACCTCATCGCACCTGAAGCACCCGACATCGGTGGGCATTCGATTGCTCCGCTCCTGGTCACGTGAAGTGACCCAGACTTTGTCCCCTCTGCTTTCAGGTTCTTCACATCTCCGATCCAGGCTTGGATCACACTGGACACTTTCTTCTCCACGGCAGCAGTACTTTCTCGCATCACGCCATTGAAAACTACGAGGGTTTCCGACACCACTTGACCCCTATGCACCCGGCTCCTCTGGGATAGGTAACACGGGTACCTCGGTACTCTCAAGGGTGCTGGCCTTAGAACCTTCTATGTTTAGCTGGGTTTGCTTGAAGTCCTCTCCTAAGTGTCCTTAATCTTTAAAATTCCAACCGCGACTTTCCCATAGAGTTGTACGGAGCTCGCGTCTGTGTTCCCACACTGCACCCGTCCTCCGTGGGTCCCCTGTGTCACTACCTTGGGTGGTTGCTTGGGGTTCCAGCGATTCTACGTGCTCTAGGCACTGTGTCTAGTCAAGTCGTGGTTCTTATTCCACTTTCTTAGTATATGGTTCGGTCTCCCCCTGGAGCCCGCTGTGTATTGTGCTATTTACTGTCGTTCTAGTGATTTAATATTGTGTGTATTGTTCTCTAATCTCATAAAGAGGTTAGTAGAGAGTGTTTAGTAATAAATACATATATTTTATATACACCTGGTGTGGTTCTCCTTTCATTTGGTCATTCAGGAGGTTATATACTGGTAAAACAAGCTGCTTTACATTCCTTCAAGACTTAGCCTGAAGGCTGCTCTCCACAGCTACCACTAGGATAGCTTTCTATAAAGGTTGTCTTTAACCTAATCATCAATAAGGGTCGTTTGGACTGGTGCAAGGTGCCCACTTTAATTAGTGGACAGCATATACCAGGCCAACTTCTCACATTGGTGGGCAGCGGTAGGGATTCAAGCTTGCTATTGTTTTACCAGATAATCTCATTGAGTGACTAACTGAAAACCACTAAAGGTACTTAGGTACATATAAATCAAGACTAGAATAAAGTAAGTTCTACTGAACTTAGAGTTGGGGAAGTCAAGGGCCTAGCACACCCTTTCTCCAACTCAAGAGAGTTTCAGTTCCCACTAGGGTAGGTAGGTGCATACACCACACCACACTAGCATGTCTTCTAGGCCTGAAGCCAGTGGCTCCTTGCCAACTAAGTATGACCATCTCTCATTCCAAGAATTGAGAGCCATGTGTACATCTAGGAAACTGAAGACAGGGAAAAACCCACACACCCAACGTCTTATAGAGACTTTGCTTTTAGAGGACCTCAGAAAGACCCCAGGGTCTGATGAGGCAGGTAAAGGGGGTGGGGCAGCAGAAGAGGAAAGGCCAGGAAGTGAAAACTTCAATGACCTGGACTCTGATGCTGGCCAGGAGGATCAAAATGATTCTACCCTGGACAATCCAAATCTTCCTGAAGGTGAGGAAGGAGGCCTCAATGGTCCTCTCTTTACCCCACCTGGAAGGGTTAACAGTTTACCAAGAAGATCAAGATCTCCTTCTCAGGAATCTAATCATTCTGGTACATCTGTAGGGAGCTCTGTTTCTCATAGGACCTCTGCTTCTCATAAAAGGGAGTCCTTTTATGAGAAGAAGTGCCAACTGCTTGAGTTTGAGAGAGCTAAGCTCAGAATCAAGAGAGCAATTGGCCTTAGATAGGGAATCCCTGGAGCTTCAGAGAGCTTCTCAGAAGTTGGGGCTAGATCCCCATGGTGGCAGCAACAACAGTGTCCCTAGGAGTAGAGAAGATACTCATAACCATAGGAACCTGAACAAGATTGTCCCTCCCTACCAGATTGGGGATGACATCCACAAATGGATAACTGCACTGGAGAGGGCCTGTAAGGTACAGAGTGTCCCTCAGGAGCAGTGGGCAGCAATCTTGTGGCTCTCCTCTGCAGACAAAGGTAGAGACAAGCTCCTCACTGTAAGAGAAGAGGATGCTGATAATTATAAAGTCCTGAAGAGTGCTCTGATTGATGGGTTTGGCCTAACCACTGAACAATACAGGTTAAAGTTCAGAGACACCCAAAAGGCACAGACTCCGGACTGGGTTGACTTTGTAGATTGTGCTACTAAGGCTCTGGAAGGTTGGATACATGGCAGCAAGGTGCATGACTTTTTAGGATTGTACAATTTGATTATGAGGGAGCAGATCCTTAATAATTGTTGTGAGAAGTTGGCCTGGTATATGCTGTCCACTAGTTATAGTGGGCACCTTGCACCAGTCCAAACCACCCCTTATTGATGATAGGTTTAAGACAACCTTATTTGAAAGCTATCCTAGTGGTAGCTATGGAGAGCAGCCTTCAGGCTAAGTCTTGAAGGAGTGTAAAGCAGTTTCTTTTACCAGTCTATAATCTCTTGAATGGCTAAATGAAAGGAGACCACACCAGGTATATATATAAAATTTATGTATTTATTTCTAAAAACACCCTACTAGTCTCTTTATGAGGCTAGAGGTCAAAGCACATATGTTACACTTTAAATATCACAGTAAATTAGCACAATATACGATAGGCCCTAGGGGCGAACCAAACCATATATTAAGAAAGTGGTATAAGAACCACGACTTGACTAGACACAAGGCCTAGAGCCTGTAGAATCGCTGGGACCCCAAGGAACCACCCAAGGTAGTGACACAGTGGACCCACGGGGGACGTGTGCAGTGTTTGAACACAGCCGCGAACTCCGTTAGCTTCTATGGGGAAAGTCGCGGTTAGAGTTTTAAAGTTTAGGGACACTTAGGAGTGGACTAGGAACAAACCCTTTTGGACTTCGATGGTTCTAGGGCCAACACCCACGGGAGCACCGGAGTACTCGTGTTACCTCACCCCGGGAAGCCAGGAACATAGGTGTCAAATGGTGTCAGGTCGCGACGTCGTTTTCAATGACAGCTTGCTGAAAAGTGCTGCTGCCAGGAAGAGGAGAAGTGTCCGAAGAGATCCAAGCCTGGATCGAAGATGTGAAGAACCTGAAAGCAGAGGGGACAGAGTGTGGGTCACTTGCCAGTGACCAGGGGCACGATAGTCGAATGCCCACCGATGTCGGGTGTTTCAGGTGCGAGGAGGGGAAGCTTGACTCTTCAGCCACGAGGACCAGGAGGCGTCGAAGACAACCAGGAGCTGGATTCGAGCTGTCCCACGAAGGATGTCGAGTGCTGCAGCGTCGGTGCCCGGATTGGACACAACAAGCCTTGGCAACAGCAACCCACGCAGGAAGAGGAAAGATGCTTCGGTGCGGACCAGCCAGGTCCTGGGGACTCCCCAAGCGATGGAGAGTCAGGGCGCGTCCGGAGCAACCAGGAAAGCCCGATTAAAGTACAGTTGTCCTTCTCAGGGACCCACAAGTCGACGGACAAGGGATCGCGAAGGGACCTCGAGAGGAATCACACATTGGCGGCCCACGGGTCACTCGGAGTGGGTAGGCCAGCAATCTGCGGTGGATTCACTGCTCGGGGTCAGGGCTACAAGTAACCCAAAGCACAGCCTCAAAGATCGACAAGAAGCATATGCACTTG
Source organism: Calotriton arnoldi (assembly GCA_963921515.1). Classification (NCBI taxonomy): domain Eukaryota; kingdom Metazoa; phylum Chordata; class Amphibia; order Caudata; family Salamandridae; genus Calotriton; species Calotriton arnoldi. Next base: position 913,031 of record CAWUFW010005944.1, read on the forward strand.
CAAAGGTGCACAGTGTCCAGGGGTTCCGGTTCCACGGTACCCACGAGGGCTACGGGTCTCAGCCTTGCTGGGGACTCGGGTCAGCCTCTGGGAAGTCTGGAAACCCAACTCCTGCGTTGCAAAGTCGTCGGCGTCCGGCGGGAGCTTCGGAGATGCAGACCGGTCAGATGCGTCTTTGGTGCCTGCCAAGCAGGGGAGTAACTCCTTTACTCCAAGGGAGATTCTTCAGTCATCTAGTCGTGTAGATCGTCGAAGTTCCGGGATTTCTGTATCAGAGTTTCGTCCAGGTGTAATCTAAAGTCCTATAGCCAGGGGTTCCTTTCTTATAGCCAAGGAAGGGGTTGGACATACTCTGGGGACCAACCTATTTGAGGGTTTGGAAAGAGGGGTGGCTACACCCATTTCCTTTGTTCAGTTTCGCGCCAGAGCAGGGGCTGGTAGCCCCTGCAACCGGTTTGAACTGGACTATGCACAGGGACACCAAATGTGCCCCCAGTGCAGGACTTCAAAGCACTCTGAGAGTGCACCCACCCATCCCCAATACACTAAAGCCTGTCTGGGAGGTGGTCACACCTCCCTGTGACAGGAAACCTATTGTCCAGGCCTCCCCTGCCGGAGTTTCGTCCAGCAGCAGGAGGGCAGACTTGTGTCTGTGGCTGCAGCATCCATTTTGTGATGCCAGGGCTCTGTTAGCTGGTACCGGGTATACCAGTGCTGTCATGTCTCTCCCTCTAGAAGGGTGGGATCATACTCCCACACCAGTTACTGGTGTGGGGGTATGATTCCAAGGTGTTTGACACCAAACACGACATGTTTCCGTGCAGCCATCCCAAAGTTAGCATTTACCGCGAGGTTACAATGCACTTAGGAGTATATGGTCAGGCTGCATCACAGACAACCCCGGAGAATAGATTCCGAAGGCTGCAGAGGGGCTCTGCTCATGCATGGGCACCCTCTCACACAAAACCAAGCACCCTGCCTTCAGGATTGATAAGGCCTGCCATAGGGGTGACTGATAGGTTTATATGTGCAGTGATAGGGTGAGATATAGTGAACCTATATCTCAGTAAGGGGTGCAGGCACCACCTCACTCAGGCTGCTGTAGCAGTCCTGTGGTGTCATTTTGGAAGGCTGCCCAGGGGTGGCATAATACATGCTTCAGCCCCTGGTAGGCCTCTGGGGTACCTATTCCCTGGGTACATAGTATACCATATACTAGGGACTTATAAGGGCACCCCAGAATCCAATCTGTGGTGTACCTAAGGTACATGCAAACAATTTAAGGGGAAAGCAGATAGGCTGGGGTTCCTGAATAGCAGGATCCCAGCCAAACTAAGACGAAAACCAGCAAAACACCAGAAAAAAAGTGGGGGCAACTATGCAGTCAGATTCCACCTTCCTACATAACCCCCCCAAACGAAAGGAGATAAGGCTAACCGTGGCCAGTTGAGCCTTTATTGACTAAGTGGCCATATAAGGAAGAACCTGCACTAGCATGGTTACCCCCTGTCTTATGGTCCACTAAGCAATCCCTAACCCCAAGGGTATGGGATGATCTCCACCATTTGGAGTTACTACCTGTAGGGTGTTTTGGCAAAGTAAAAGGCTGGTGGGGTGTCTGAGTATAGAAGTGAGGCCCTAATAAAGTTGGCCTCAGCTTTCTCAGATCACTGGTCCCCATGGAGGCCTTTCTTTCCATGACTGAGTTGTATCTGCCCCTAAGGGTCAACCTCTAGCTGCCTACAGCTGGGGGCTGGGTCCCTTTGGCTGGAACACTGGAGGGACATGGTAGGTTTGGAACCACTTGGTCCCAGGTTTGCCTTTGCCCAACAGAATCCATCTGGGGGAGGTCCCTATCCAATGGTAAGAGGGTTCCCTCAGTGTGCTGAGGAATTTTCACCTTGCTAGGGCTACTAGACTGGGTGCCCCTAATCTGTGAATGAGGGGGTTCCTCTGGACAGGGAGCCCTTAGGGGTCCACTGACCTCCCTGACCTCTGCAGCCCTGGGCTGACAGAGGGAGGGTAGAGAGGGGCAGGTTACCTGCTCCAGACTGGGTACCACCTTGGAAGGGTCCCCTGCCATCAGAGGTGTTGCCAGGACAGGCCTGACTACCTCTGGGGCAGTTCCTTCACTAGGGGTAGGATCAGTTCCCTGAGGAGGCTGACCCTCACCTATAGTCTGGGGGGTAGAAGACTTTTCTTCAACTCTTGTGCTCTCTTGTGGAGGAGAGTGGGCCATTCTTTCAGGCTCCATCACTCCAAAATTTCCCTGGGGTTGGGCTGTGGCCCTCACAGCCCCACTAACATTCTCAGGGATGCCCAGCATTCTCAGATGGGCTTGGTGTTCAACTTCAGCCCAGGCTGAAATTTCCTGATCATTGCCCATCAGGCAATCTACAGGCAAGTTTGGGGACACTGCCACTCTTTTTGTGCCTGTGACCCCTCCCCAGCTGAGATTGACTATGGCCATGGTGTGATCTGTACTGACACCATCAATGTTGGTCACCTGGTATTTAAACTCAGGTAAAAGCTGGTGAGGGGGGACTAGTTTCCCTGCCACCATGGTGACACTTGCCCCTGTGTCCCTGAATGCCACAGCTTTCTGACCATTAATCAGTGGCTCCAGTCTGTACCTGCCCAATGCATTGGGACCCATGGTAAAAGTGGCTAATCCCATGCCACCATCACAGACTAAGGAGGCTTGTGAGGGGGACCTGTCTAAACTAGGGCCCACCTCTGTTCCCCATGAGAATGCACCTAACTTTTAGGTGCAATACTACCGCCTGGGGGATTACTACTAGTAGTACCAGGAGGAGTGGTAGTATTAGTTGGAGGAACATTTTCTTTATTGCCAATCCTGGGGCAACTGGGATCAGTTTTCCAGTGGCCAGGCTTTTTACAAACATGGCAATATGGTTTCTTTTCAGGAGAGGAAGGAGTTTGGGACCCACCCCCAGAAGAGGACTTTTGGGCCCTGTAGGGGACTTGTCTTTGGATTTATCCCCACCTTTCTCTTGGGTCTTGGTAGAATCTTTCTTCTGGTCACCACCCTGATTCTTAGGCTTTACCCTGGTTCTGACCCATTTGTCTGCCTTCTTTCTCAATTCTTGGGGAGAGGTCAGATCAGAGTCCACCAGGTACTGGTGTAAAAGCTGGTTTTGACAATTATTAAGGATCTGCTCCTCATAATCAAATTGTACAATCCTATAAAGTCATGCACCTTGCTGCCATTTATCCAACCTTCCAGAGCCTTAGTAGCACAATCTACAAAGTCAACCCAGTCTTGAGTCTGAGTCTTTTGGGTATCTCTGAACTTCAACCTGTACTGTTCAGTGGTTAGGCCAAAGCCATCAATCAGAGCACTCTTCAAGACTTTGTAATTGTCAGCATCCTCTTCTCTAACAGTGAGGAGCTTGTCTCTACCTTTGTCTGCAAAGGAGAGCCACAAGATTGCTGCCCACTGCTCCTGGGGGACCCTCTGAACTTTACAGGCCCTTTCCAGTGCAGTAATCCATTTGTGGATGTCATCCCCACTCTGGTAGGGAGGGACAATCTTGCTTAGGTTTCTATGGTCATAAGACCTTTCCCTAACACTAGGGAAGTTGTTGCCACCATGGGACTCTAGTCCCAATTTTCTTCTAGTTTTCTGAAGCTCTAGGGACTCCTGTCTCAAAGCCAACTGCTCTCTTCTGATTCTAAGCTGAGCTTCTTCATACTTGAGCAGTCTCTCTTTCCTCTCATGAGAGGATTCCCTCCTATGAGAGGAAACAGAGGTCCCCATTGAGGTGTCAGAATGGTTAGACTCCTGAGAAGGAGATCTTGACCTTCTAGGCACACTCTCAACTCTCCCTGGTGGAATAAAGAGGGGGCCATTGTGGCCATCCTCCTCATCTGCAGGGGGAGCTGTATTTCCCAGGTTAAGATCAGTGTCATCTTCCTTATCAGCTTCAGAGGTCAGGTCATGGGTATCTTCACCCCTTGGCCCTTCCTCATCTGCTGCCCCACCCGCTCTGCCTACCCCTTCAGACCCTAAGGGCCTTCTGAGATCATCCAACAGCAGTACCTCTATGAGGCGTTGGGTGTTTGCACTTTTTCCTGTCTTCAATTTCCTAGTACTACACAATGCTCTCAATTCCAAGAACGGGAGGTTGTCAGACTTGGATGGTGGAAGCCCATTGGCTTCTGGCAGGGACCCACTGGTTCCTGGCCTTGAAGACATCACTAGTGAGGTGTGGTGTATGCACTACCTACTCTAGTGTGGCCTACTAAACTCTCTTGAGTTGTAGAAAGGGTGTGCTATCCCTTAACACACAACTCAAAGTTCAGTAGAACTTACTGTAATTTTAAGCTTGAATTATATGTACCTCAGGTACCTTCAGGGGTTTTCAGTTAGTCACTCACTTGAGATTATCTGGTAAAACAAAGGCAAGCTTGAATCCAACCGCTGCACACCAATGTGAGAAGTTGGCCTGGTATATGCTGTCCACTAGTCATAGTGGGCACCTTGCACCAGTCCAAACAACCCCTTATTGATGATAGGTTTAAGACAACCTTATTTGAAAGCTATCCTAGTGGTAGCTATGGAGAGCAGCCTTCAGGCTAAGTCTTGAAGGAGTGTAAAGCAGTTTGTTTTACCAGTCTATAATCTCTTGAATGGCTAAATGAAAGGAGACCACGCCAGGTATATATATAAAATATATGTATTTATTTCTAAACACACCCTACTAGTCTCTTTATGAGGCTAGAGGTCAAAGCACATATGTTACACTTCAAATATCACAGTAAATTAGCACAATATACGATAAGCCCTAGGGGCGAACCAAACCATATATTAAGAAAGTGGTATAAGAACCACGACTTGACTAGACACAAGGCCTAGAGCCTGTAGAATCGCTGGGACCCCAAGGTAGTGACACAGGGGACCCACGGGGGACGTGTGCAGTGTTTGAACACAGCCGCGAACTCCGTTAGCTTCTATGGGGAAAGTCGCGGTTAGAGTTTTAAAGTGTAGGGACACTTAGGAGTGGACTAGGAACAAACCCTTTTGGACTTAGATGATTCTAGGGCCAACACCCACGGGAGCACCGGAGTACTCGTGTTACCTCACCCAGGGAAGCCGGGTGCATAGATGTCAAATGGTGTCGGGTCGCGTCGTCGTTTTCAATGGCAGCTTGCTGAAAAGTGCTGCTGCAAGGAAGAGGAGAAGTGTCCGAAGAGATCCAAGCCTGGATCGAAGATGTGAAGAACCTGAAAGCAGAGGGGACAGAGTCTGGGTCACTTGCCAGTGACCAGGGGCACGATAGTCGAATGCCCACCGATGTCGGGTGCTTCAGGTGCGAGGAGGGGAAGCTTGACTCTTCAGCCACGAGGACCAGGAGGCGTCGAAGACAACCAGGAGCTGGATTCGAGCTGTCCCATGAAGGATGTCGAGTGCTGCAGCGTCGGTGCCCGGATTGGACACAACAAGCCTTGGCAACAGCAACCCACGCAGGAAGAGGAAAGATGCTTCGGTGCGGACCAGCCAGGTCCTGGGGACTCCCCATGCGATGGAGAGTCAGGGCACGTCTGGAGCAACCAGGAAAGCCCGATTAAAGTACAGTTGTCCTTCTCAGGGACCCACAAGTCGACGGACAAGGGATCGCGAAGGGACCTCGAGAGGAATCACAAAATGGCGGCCCACGGGTCACTCGGAGTGGGTAGGCCATCAATCTTTGGTGGATTCACTGCTCGGGGTCAGGGCTACAAGTAACCCAAAGCCCAGCCTCAAAGATCGACAAGAAGCATATGCACTTGCAAATGTGCACGGTGTCCAGGGGTTTCGGTTCCACGGTACCCACGAGGGCTACGGGTCTCATCCTTGCTGGGCACTCGGGTCAGCCTCTGGGAAGTATGGAAACCCACATCCTGGGTTGTAAAGTCGCCGGCGTCCGGCGGGAGATTCGGAGATGCAGACCGGTCAGATGCGTCTTTGGTGCCTGCCAAGCAGGGGAGTAACTCCTTTACTCCAAGGGAGATTCTTCAGTCATCTAGTCGTGTAGATCGTCGAAGTTCCGGGATTTCTGTATCAGAATTTCGTCCAGGTGTAATCTAAAGTCCTGTAGCCAGGGGTTCCTTTCTTATACCCAAGGAAGGGGTTGGACATACTCTGGGGACCCACCTATGGGAGGGTTTGGAAAGAGGGGTGGCTACACCCATTTCCTTTGTCCAGTTTCGCGCCAGAGCAGGGGCTGGTAGCCCCTGCAACCGGTTTGAACTGGACTATGCACAGGGACACCAAATGTGCCCCCAGTGCAGGACTTCAAAGCACTCTGAGAGTGCACCCACCCAGCCCCAATACACTAAAGCCTGTCTGGGAGGTGGTCACACCTCCCTGTGACAGGAAACCTATTGTCCAGGCCTCCCCTGCCAGAGTTTCGTCCAGCAGCAGGAGGGCAGACTTGTGTCTGTGGCTGCAGCATCCATTTTGTGATGCCAGGGCTCTGTTAGCTGGTACCGGGTATACCGGTGCTGTCATGTCTCTCCCTCTAGAAGGGTGGGATCATACTCCCACACCAGTTACTGGTGTGGGGGTATGATTCCAAGGTGTTTGACACCAAACACGACATGTTTCCGTGCAGCCAACCCAAAGTTAGCATTTACCGCGAGGTTATAATGCACTTAAGTGTATATGGTCAGGCTGCATCACAGACAACCCCGGAGAATAGAATCCGAAGGCTGCAGAGGGGCTCTGCTCATGCATGGGCACCCTCTCACACAAAACCAAGCACCCTGCCTTCAGGATTGATAAGGCCTGCCATAGGGGTGACTGATAGGTTTATATGTGCAGTGATCGGGTGAGATATAGTGAACCTATATCTCAGTAAGGGGGGCAGGCACCACCTCACTCAGGCTGCTGTAGCAGTCCTGTGGTGTCATTTTGGAAGGCTGCCCAGGGGTGGCATAATACATGCTTCAGCCCCTGGTAGGCCTCTGGGGTACCTATGCCCTGGGTACATAGTATACCATATACTAGGGACTTATAAGGGCACCCCAGAATCCAATCTGTGGTGTACCTATGGTACATGCAATCAATTTAAAGGGAAATCAGATAGGCTGGGGTCCTGAATAGCAGGATCCCAGCCAAACTAAGTCGAAAACCAGCAAAACAACAGAAATAAAGTTGGGGCAACCATGCAGTCAGATTCCACCTTCCTACATTTGTCAAAACCAGCTTTTACACCAGTACCTGGTGGACTCTGATCTGACCTCGCCCCAAGAATTGGGAAAGAAGGCAGACAAATGGGTCAGAACCAGAGTAAAGCCAAAGAATCAGGGTGGTGACCAGAAGAAAGATTCTTCCAAAAACCAAGAGAAAGGTGGGGATAAATCAAAAGACAAATCCCCTACAGGGCCCCAAAAGTCCTCTCCGGGGGGGTGAGTCCCAAACTCCTTCCTCCCCTGAAAAGAAACCTTATTGCCATAACTGTAAGAAGCCTGGCCACTGGAAAAAGTACCCCAGTTGCTCCCAGGCTGGCAATAAGGAAAATGTTCCTCCCAGCAATACTACCACTCCTCCTGGTACTACAAGTAGTAATCCCCCAGGTGGTAGTAATGCACCCAAAAAGTTAGGTGCATTTTCATGGGGAACTGAGGTGGACCCCAGTTTATCAAGGTCCTCCTCCCAGGCCTCCTTAGTCTGTGATGGTGGCATGGGATTTGCCACTTTTACTATGAGTCCCAATACTTTGGGCAAGTACAGACAGGAGCCCCTAATTAATGGTCAGAAGGCGTTGGCATTCAGGGACACAGGGGCTAGTGTCACCATGGTGACAGGGAAACTAGTCCCCCTCAACAGCTTTTACCTGAGTTCAAGTACCAGGTGACCAACATTGATGGTATCAGAACAGATCATCCCATGGCCATAGTCAATCTCAGCTGGGGAGGGGTCACTGGCCCAAAGAGAGTGGCAGTGTCCCCAAACTTGCCTGTAGATTGCCTGTTGGGCAATGATCTGGAGATTTCAGCCTGGGCTGAAGTTGAATACCAGGCCCATTTAAGAATGTTAGGCCTCCCTGAGAAAGTTGGTGGGGCTCTTAGGGCCTCAGCCCCATCCCAGGGAAATTTTGGAGAGGTGGAGTCTGAAAGAATGGCCCACTCTACTCCACAAGAGAGCAGAAGGGTGGAAGAAAAGTCTTCTACCCCCTAGACTATAGGTAAGGGTCAGCTTCCTCAGGGATCTGATCCTACCCCTAGTGAAGGAACTGACCCAGAGGTGGTCAGGCCTGGCCTGGCAACACCCCTGATGGCAGGGGACCCTTCCAAGGTGGTACCCAGTCTGGAGCAGGTATCCTGCCCCTCTCTACCCTACCTCACTCAGCCTAGGGCTGCAGAGGTCAGGGAGGTCAGTGGACCCCTTAGGGCCCATTTTCCAGAGGAACCCCTCATCCACAGATTAGGGGCACCCAGTCTAGTAGCCCTAGCCAGGTGAAAATTCCTCAACCCACTGAGGGATCCCTCTTACCATTGGATAGGGACCTCCCCCGGATGGATTCTGTTGGGCAAAGGCAAACCTGGGACCAAGTGGTTCCAAACCTACCATGCCCCTCCAGTGTTCCAAGCAGAGGGACCCCACCCCCAGCTGTAGGCAGTCAGAGGTTGACCCTTAGGGCCAGATACAACTCAGTCATGGAAAGAAAGGCCTCCATGGTGACCAGTGATCTGAGGAAGCTGAGGCCAACTTTATTAGGGCCTCACTTCTCTACTCAGCCACCCCACCAGCCTTTTACTTTGCCAAAACACCCTACAGGTAGAAATCCCAACTTTTGGAGACCATCCCATACCCTTAGGGGTAGGGACTGCTTAGTGGACCATAAGACGGGGGGTATCCATGCTAGTGCAGGATCTTCCTTATATGGCCACTTAGTCAATAAAGGCTGAACTGGCCAAGGTTAGCCTTATCTCCTTTCGTTTGGGGGGGGGTTATGTAGGAAGGTGGAATCTGACTGCATGGTTACCCCCACTTTTTTCCTGGTGTTTTGCTGGTTTTTGACTAGTCTGACTGGGATCCTGCTAATCAGGACCCCAGTTTATCTGCTTACTCCCTAAATTTGTTGTTCATGTACTTTAGGTACACTCTAGATTGGATTCTGGGGTACCCTTATAAGTCCCTAGTATATGGTATACTATGTACCCAGGGCATAGGTACCCCAGAGGCATCCCAGGGGCTGCAGCATGTATTATGCCACCCCTGAGAGACCATTTAAAATGACACCACAGGTCTGCTACTGCAGCCTGTGTAAGGTGGTGCATGCACCCCTTACTTAGATATAGGTTCACTATATCTATCCTAATCACTGCACATATAAACCTATCAGTCACCCCTATAGCAGGCCTTATCAATCCTGAAGGCAGGGTGCTGGGTTTTATGTGAGAGGGTGCCCATGCATGAGCAGAGCCCCTCGGGTAAAGAAAAGCTACTCACAAGATCTATGATATGTACTTAATATGCAACATCAGGCCTAAATTCATATGAAAACAGTGCTCAGCAAATACATTTGTACATATGACCGGAAACAATTCGTTTTGATTGAAACAATATATTTCTTTATTATCTTTTTGTATCGATTATTGTTTTTTTATTATTATTATTTTTTGTTTTTATATAACCAAATGATATATTATTTGAATTTCTTAGATACTAGACATATATGTACAAAAGTGCACAAAGTTATTCTTCATAGACAATACAAAACAGTGTTATACATATAAAAATATTTTGCGACAATTAAAAACCAAGAGAGATTGTCTTTATATTATCAAACAATTCAAAGGCTGGCGGTCGATAAAGAACACATCGCGCGTTTCGGCGTTTAAGCCTTCGTCAGGAAAGACCGTCTCACATTTCTCTATAATCCTAGTTAGGGTTAATGGTCTATATTTCAAGACCATCCAAAATTCTTATTTTTCTATCCAGAGGAGCATCTTATAGTTTCTGTAATTTCTCAATACTTAAGCTGTTGCTTAATTCTCACAGGATATGTTGTTAGTTAAGTTTAAGCCTCTCAAAGGCAATTCATTTCTTCATCAAAAGGATGCCGCTTTTACTAAAAGGTACGATAATATGTAGATACTCGGTCAGCAAGGGCTGTCTATACAGAGGACGAGTGACTGCACGCAGAATTACAGCTTCGTGAGCGATATTAACTAAAATAAAGGAAGCAATGACCTGTTGAAATACCTATAAAACTACTCTTCGTGGTGTATCCACCTGCACAAAATATAAACAATTTAAATCACCATCATTGTTATGTGACCGAGTATCTACATATTATCGTACCTTTTTGTTTCCAGTAGGGGTCCCCAACTTTCTAAAACATGAGCAGAGCCCCTCTGCAGCCTTCGGAACCTATTCTCCGGGGTTGTTTGTGATGCAGCCAACCATATATACTTAAGTGCATTATAACCTTGCGGTAAATGCTAACTTTAAAATGGCTGCATGGAAACATGTCGTGTTTGGTGTCAAACACCTTGGAATCATACCTCCACACCAGTAACTGGTGTGGGAGGTATGATTCCACCCTCCTAGAGGGAGAAATATGACAACACCGGTACACCCGGTACCAGCTTCACAGAACCCTGGCATCACAAAATGGATGCTGCCAGCCACAGACACGAGTCTGCCCTCCTGCTGCTGGACGAAACTCCGGCAGGGGAAGGCTTGACAATAGGTTTCCTGTCACAGGGAGGTGTGACCACCTCCCAGACAGGCTTTAGTGTATTGGGGCTGGGTGGGTGCACTCTCAGAGTGCTTTGATGTCTGCACTGGGGGCACATTTGGTGTCCTCGTGCATAGTCCAGCTCAAACCGGTTGCAGGGGCTATCAGCCCCTGCTCTGGCGCGAAACTGGACAAAGGACATGGGGGTAGCCACCCCTCTGTCCTGACCCTCCCATAGGTGGGTCCCCAGAGTTTGTCCCACCCCTTCCTTGGGTATAAAGTAGGAACCCCTGGCTACAGGACTTTAGATATTACCTGGACTAAACTCTGCTACAGAAACCAAGTAACCTTCGACGATCTACGCTTTGCTGGACGACTGAAGAATCTCCCTTGGAGTAAAGGAGTTACTCCCCTGCTGAGCAGGCACCTAAACGCATCTGACCGGTTTGCATCTACGAAGCTCCCGAAGGACTCCGAAGATTTCTGCAACACAGGAGGTGGGTTCCCGAGGTCTCCGAGGTCGATCTGCGCTCTCAGCAATTCTGAGGCCCGTATCCCTCGTGGGGACCGTGAAACCCGTACCCCTGGGCACTGTGTACATTTGCACCAGCATAGGCTTTTCGGCGACCCCTGAAGCTGTGCTTTGGGCTACTTGTAGTCCTGACCCCGAGCAGTAATTCCACCGAAGATTTCCGGCCTACACTCCACGAGTGTTCCGTGGGCTGGCACTTTGTGATTCCTCTCGAGGTCCCTTCGCGATCCCTGGTCCGTTGGCCTGTGGGTCCCTGAGAAGGCAACTTTAACTTTCAGTGGGCTTCCCTGGTTGCTCCAGACGTGCCCCGACTCTCCATCGCTTGGGGAGTCCCCAGGACCTTGCTGGTCCTCACAGAAGCATCTTTCCTCTGACCGCGTGGGTTGCAGTTGCCAAGGCTTGTTGGTGTTCAATCCGGACACTGACCCCCCAGCACTCGACATCCTTCTTGGGACAGCTTGAATCCGGACTGTGGTCGTCGCAGACGTCTCCTGGTCTCCGTGGCTGCAGAGTCAAGCTTCACCTCATCGCACCTGAAGCACCCGACATCGGTGGGCATTCGATTGCTCCGCTCCTGGTCACGTGAAGTGACCCAGACTTTGTCCCCTCTGCTTTCAGGTTCTTCACATCTCCGATCCAGGCTTGGATCACACCGGACACTTTTCTTCTCCACGGCAGCAGTACTTTCTCGCATCACGCCATTGAAAACGACGAGGGTTTCCGACACCACTTGACCCCTATGCACCCGGCTCCTCTGGGATAGGTAACACGGGTACCTCGGTACTCTCAAGGGTGCTGGCCTTAGAACCTTCTATGTTTAGCTGGGTTTGCTTGAAGTCCTCTCCTAAGTGTCCTTAATCTTTAAAATTCCAACCGCGACTTTCCCATAGAGTTGTACGGAGCTCCCACACTGCACCCGTCCTCCGTGGGTCCCCTGTGTCACTACCTTGGGTGGTTCCTTGGGGTCCCAGTGATTCTACGTGCTCTAGGCACTGTGTCTAGTCAAGTCGTGGTTCTTATACCACTTTCTTAGTATATGGTTCGGTCTCCCCCTGGAGCCCGCTGTGTATTGTGCTATTTACTGTCGTTCTAGTGATTTAATATTGTATGTATTGTTCTTTAATCTCATAAAGAGGTTAGTAGAGAGTGTTTAGTAATAAATACATATATTTTATATACACCTGGTGTGGTTCTCCTTTCATTTGGTCATTCAGGAGGTTATATACTGGTAAAACAAGCTGCTTTACATTCCTTCAAGACTTAGCCTGAAGGCTGCTCTCCACAGCTACCACTAGGATAGCTTTCTATAAAGGTTGTCTTTAACCTAATCATCAATAAGGGTCGTTTGGACTGGTGCAAGGTGCCCACTTTAATTAGTGGACAGCATATACCAGGCCAACTTCTCACATGGACCACATTGACCACAGTGCACTGGGAGGGATAACCCCACAACGGGGGACTTTCAGGGCGCGCCATCCTGCTCTGAGTGCTGCCAATGGAGGTTTTTGTTAATCGTCAAAGTATGGCACTATGCAATACTTCTCTCACATATGCTTAAGAAACCAATGATGCATTTAAGGGGTCCATGGTAACGCAATTTAAGATACATTTTTAGCAGTGTTCATTTCAAATATATTCACAATTAAATAGAAAATCAGACCTGTGTCAGTGTGAGCATATGTACAACTTAGAAAAAGTTGATGTGGCAAAGGTTAGGTGCAAATAAGGTGGATTTCTGTAAGAGAGGAGGTAGTAACACCTGCTTAGAGCTTCAGCGACACGTCTCTGAGCAGGGATGTTCCATGATATTTATTTTTGCCTTAAGGATTTAATAAAAACGTTTTCTACCTATCCAGTGGCTTCCTCAGTGCCATATACTTACCCATGACACCTAGTCCTATCCCACTACTTCTAGTGACGTCAAAGGTCGTGTCTTAGACCTCGGCCACCCCCGCCCCCACCTCAGGGAGATTCATTATTTTGCTCTCCTGCCTGGCATTGCAAAGGGCATGACCTCGGTGGAAAGAGAGTGTGTGTATGGGGGCGGGGCGGGGTCAGTAAATTGATGTGCATTTGTTCACCAGAGCACTCTGGCTGTTCTGCCCCTCTGGTGTTGCCCTAATAGGGGCTACTTTCAGAGGAGATGGCTGCCATGACCCAAACATACACCGTGACCCCAGTCTATGCTGGTGGTCCATCCGCGGACACTGGGGTGCATGGCAGAGCGGCAGGGTGTCGTTTCGATGGAAAAGGAGTGTGGGGGACGGAGGTTAGTACAGTGATGTCCATCTGTACCTGACTCAACAGAGCAAGACAGCCTGTCCTGCAACTATAGCTTTCCACTGGGGTGTGTAGAGCAGGATAGGTGCCAGGGCCCAGCCGTGCCCCAGAGCCCCATCTCGGTAGGTCTAGGTCTGCAAGAGCTCATGACTGCGAAGAACATATGTCCATACAGCAGTTTCACTCAACTCAACTTTTCATCTGGGCCTAGAGCGTGCTCTTGTCCGCATCTCTACCATTGATGGCTGCGCACTTCGATAAGGCAACTCAGGTGGTCAGATCTTCCTGCAGCACCTCCTGGCTTCACTCATCTACTCCCGTCACTTTTTGAATTTACAGCCTCCCTAAAGACAGGACTGTGCTTCCAGCATTTGTTCTCCTAGTTTTCTTATTACAACCACACTGGTGCCCTGTATAAATGAGTGTAATACAAATACATTATCAGTGAGTAGATCTGTCCTTTCTTGCCCTCTGCTCCTTTAGAGCCACTGCTCTTACATGATATATGGTAGTTGTCTGGCTGTGCCATTGGCTGGCCTTTCCTGTGGTGGGGCCTCCATTCATGCATGTCGTATGGGAGTAGGCTAGCTGTCCCCTTGTTCGACTCTTACAGTCGGGCCATGAGTCATGTATGTCGTATGGGAGTAGGCTAGCCGCCCCCTTAGTTGTCTTCTGCAGTCAGGCCATGAGTCATGTATGTCGTATGGCAGTAGGCTAGCAGTCCCCTTGGTTTTCTCTTACAGTCGGGGCACGAGTCATGCATGTCGTATGGGAGTATGCTAGCAGCCCCCTTTGTTGTCTCCTGCAGTCAGGCCATGAGTCATGTATGTCGTATGGCAGTAGGCTAGCCGCCCCCTTGGTTGTCTCCTGCAGTCAGGCCATGAGTCATGTATGTCTTATGGGAGTGGGCTAGCAGTCCCCTTGGTTGTCTCTTACAGTTGGGCCACGAGTCATGTATGTTGTATGGGAGTGGGCTAGCAGTCCCCTTGGTTGTCTCTTACAGTCAGGCCACGAGTCATGTATGTCATATGGCAGTGGGCTAGTGGCCCCCTTAGTTGTCTCCTACAGTCGGGCCATGACTCATGTATGTCGTATGGGAGTAGGCTAGCCTCCTCCTTGGTTGTCTCCTGCAGTCGGGCCATGAGTCATGTATGTCGTATGGTAGTAGGCTAGCAGTCCCCTTGGTTGTCTCTTACAGTCGGACCACGAGTCATGCATGTCGTATGGGAGTATGCTAGCAGTCCCCTTGGTTGTCTCTTACAGTCGGGCCACGAGTCATGTATGTTGTATGGGAGTAGGCTGGCCGCCCCCTTAGTTGTCTCCTGCAGTCGGGCCACGAGTCATGTATGTCGTATGGGAGTGGGCTAGCAGTCCCCTTGGTTGTCTCTTACAGTTGGGCCACGAGTCATGTATGTCGTATGGCAGTGGGCTAGCGGCCCCCTTCGTTGTCTTCTACAGTCGGGCCACGACTCATGTATGTCATATGGGAGTAGGCTAGCCGCCCCCTTAGTTGTCTCCTGCAGTCAGGCCATGAGTCATGTATGTCGTATGGTAGTAGGCTAGCAGTCCCCTTGGTTGGCTCTTACAGTCGGGCCACGAGTCATGCATGTCGTTTGGGAGTATGCTAGCAGCCCCCTGGGTTGCCTCCTGCAGTCAGGCCACGAGTCATGTATGTTGTATGGGAGTAGGCTAGCGGCCCCCTTGGTTGTCTTCTGCAGTCAGGCCACAAGTCATGTATGTCGTATGGGAGTAGGCTAGCCGCCCCCTTAGTTGTCTCCTGCAGTCGGGCCACGAGTCATGTATGTCGTATGAGAGTGGGCTAGCAGTCCCCTTGGTCGTCTCTTACAGAAGGGCCACAAGTCATGTATGTCATATGGCAGTGGGCTAGCGGCCCCCTTGGTTGTCTCCTGCAGTCGGGCCACGAGTCATGTATGTCGTACAGGAGTAGGCTGGCGGCCCCCTTGGTTGTCTTCTGCAGTCGGGCCACGAGTCATGTGTGTCGTATGGGAGTAGGCTAGCATCCCCCTTGGTTGTCTCCTACAGTCGGGCCATGAGTCATGCGTGTCATATAGGAGTAGGCTAGCATCCCCATTGTTTGCCTCCTACAGTCGGGCCACGAGGCATGTATGTCTTATGAGAGCAGATTAGCAAGGTCCTTGGTTATCTCCTACAGTCAGGCCACGAGTCATGCGTGTCGCATGGGAGTAGGCTAGCAAGACCCATTGTTTTATCCTATCGTCAAGCCACCACTCATGCGTGTCGTACTGTGGCAGAACTGTGTGTTATCCTGTGTGTCGATAGTGCTACCACTCATGCTTGTCGGCTGGGTAGGAGGACATAGGTTGACCTCTTTGTTTGGTCTTTCTTCTTGTACAGGTGATGATGCACCCAACAGAAGGAGAGCAGGTGCTGGGGCTTCACAGCAGTGTGAAGGACATGAAAGTCCGCGTGGCTGAGGTCAGCGTGTACTCCCTGTCCAGTCAGCCCATTGACCATGAGGACACCAGTGTTCCATCCGGGTCCAAGATCAAGTCCTCAGGTGAGTCCAGCAGCACCGCTCCTGCTTCCTCTCTTACTTCACCCACTCTTGGCTCTCTTCTCTGGTAGGTCGCCTGGTGTGGGAAGAGGACAAGCACTGGCAGGAGGGTGTAAAGTGAAGAGCAACATACAGTGCACATGTGAAAGTTATTAACATGAGATGATGGCGTGGTTATGTATGTGCATTGTGCAGGTAGTGGGGTAGCACAAAGGCAGTGCTGGCACAAGGGCTGTGTCCAGTGTGGAGGGTGTGCTCTACCACTGAAGTCCTCAGATGTCGCACAGCGCATGTCTTGAGTATCTTTACTACTCGTCCGTGGTTTCGACAATGGTCCTTCACCTTCTTTTCTGTCACCAGAGCAAAACTTCCAGCCCATTCCCCTGAGTTCAGAGTAGAGAAGGAACTGAACCTCCGAGCTAACATTAAAAATCAAATCTGCAAGCAGAAGACCTACATAAACTACTTTGTAACTGTAATCTCTTCCTAAGGATGTGCAATGCCTTGTTCTGGCAGGCGCCGGCTACAGCACTCCCCTACTCACAGGCCTGCCTAGAGCTCTTAGTACCACTGACAGTGTCCTCCAGTGAGACTGACCTGATCACATCTGTGTCTGTGGTACAAGCAAGATGCATCTAGAAAACCACATACTCAATGCCAAAGAAAACTTACAAGATACTCAAAGTCTGAAACGGTTTAATCAGTCAATCAGCCATTTATAAAGTGCGGCAAATCACCCGGTCTATTGGCAAAAGGAAAATCAATAGTCTGTGAATTACACAGCCAATGAACAAGGGCCCCATGATATGGTTGGTGTGGACAAGTTCAACAAGTCTAGTCTGTAGTCCTCAAGTGTCTGCAAGTAGTAACATGAAACAACTCTCACAAAGAAAGGAGCAGGAGCCTTGGTGAGATCCATAAGATCAGAAGAACGGCCTTCACGGCAGAGCAAGCTCTTCACCTGTTTCACGCCTCGAAACCCAAACACAAGGCGCGTCAGTGGCAGACGCCGGCACTTCCTGTGGGCAATGCTAGCCAGATCAAGAAAGCGTGACTGAAGCAGGTTACAGTTACACTAGCACAAGCAATTACGTTCAAAGGTTCTCACATTAACTCATGGGGCCCTCATTAACTTATAGGGCCCTGCCTAAACACCCCGATGTGACTTTCACATAACTGACCGTCTCTGGAGGCAAACAACCCCTAACACACAATGGAACTTACTGCCTTAAAATACATCATTCAGGAAAAGATCCCCTGGTTCTTGGACACCCGGGCACACTCCGAAGCTATAGAAGCCTTCACGTGTGTCCATGAGCCGGCGAATCCTTCGGCCCCCTGAATGTAAACTTCTCAAACTGCTTGTTATCACCTGAGGTACTGCAGTCTGCTACAGGTAGGACGTGTGTGTGTGTGACTCCAGGGACCTCTAATGACAGCCCAAGGTACTGCAGCCTGCTACAGGTAGGACGTGTGTGTGTGTGACTCCAGGGACCTCTAATGACAGCCCAAGGTACTGCAGCCTGCTACAGGTAGGACGTGTGTGTGACTCCAGGGACCTCTAATGACAGCCCAAGGGACTGCAGCCTGCTACAGAGAGGACGTGTGTCTGACTCCAGAGACCTCTACAGTGGTGTGGAATTTAATAAAATATCTACTTGTCCATGCGGCAGGTTGCTTCATAAATCTACTTGTCCTGTAACAAAATCCACTTGCCCCTTTGGTGCCATGTAGTGCAGCAACAGATTATGGCAGCAATCTCATTATATAAGAGCTCTGATATAGCCTCTCTAATTATGCCAGGGCTCATACCATAGTAGTGTTTGAATACTTGCAATCCCCTTATGTTGCCACGTTTCCGCAGATCTACATACTGGGGCTGAAGGTAGTGGTAAGCAATAGTTCCAGGGTTAGAATGCCCTTTTGAGTCTCTGCAAACCTACGAACTTGCGTGTTTTAAGGGTTTTCAACAACTCTTATTTATTTATTTATTTTATTTATTTGAAGAGTTTTATATAGCGCTGGCTAGACCCGGAGGTATCAGAGCGCTTTACATGAGAACAGATTGTACATAGTTACATCAGTTACAATAGAAACAGATACGAGTCAATAGGAGCATGAGGATGGGTGGGGGGAGGAATGAGACAAGGGTGTAGGGGAAAAAAGCAAAACAGACAAAGTCAGGCAGGGCTGGAAGGGGGAGGAGGTAGGGGAAGGAAAGGAGACACAGCAGAGAGACGAGGAAAAACAATGTCCAATGTTCGGCTGGGTAGGTGACGGCCAAGGGGGTAAAACCAAAGTCAATCTCCTCTATAGCTGACTAAACAGCTCCACCGGGCATCAGCCATGTTGCTCGGGCTCAGCGGTCAGGACAACATAGAAGGTTTTCACCTAGGGGTGAACACTCTTCTCTAATCTTTTCCCATACTGAGAAATGTTGGAAGTTTACTCCTGACAATGGCAGACGTAAAACTTCTTCCAGGGTTGGGAAAATAGTGGTTGGAGGGAAAGTGAACTTGCGAACATTCAGATTTTCCCATGAGCAAATCTATGCATGCATATTTGCTCATGCTAAAATGCAGTTCACAGATATTTTCTAGTACTATTTCTTGTCCTACTTCTGTAAATTCTTGGTAATTCACAAAAGCCGTATAGATGCACTTAATGCAAGGACATATACCATGAGTGTACTTTTGAGACTTTCTTTAATAATTGGGCCCCTAATTTGGTCTGGCGTTGACCATGACCTTTTGCGTTTATTAAAATTCTGTCTCTCTCTCTGTATCGGCTGGCTTCACTGTGAGTGACAGCATTCTGCTCTTTCACATCGGCACACAAAGTAGTTTTGTTCAGTGCCAGTAACTACTGTGGCAGTGTGTGCTTTTTGAGACCAAAATCTTTTTTTGCTTTGGCCAATGTTTGTTATAAAGGTGAGAGCCCGGCAGCTCCCACACCAATAAGGTTTTACAAAAACCATGCCAAAACAATTCACACATTGACATAATTAAAGCTGACCACCAATTTCAAACCTACTGGCTTTGCCAATGCTTGTTTATTTTTGTTTCCCATAATCTATTGAAAGTGGTTCCACTGATTTTCCATTATGAATATTTTGGGGAATTACTAGCATGCATCAACACATGTTACTGAATGATGCTGCAAAGAAATGGTACCTGAAATTTTACAGTAGTTTAGCAAAATGTTTTTTTTCCTGCTTTCATTTTTTTATGAACATTTTATTTTGAAAGCAAAGAATCATCAATCTTGCTTTCAAGCTTCTGCAAATATTTGCATCTAATCAGAGAGCTTTCTGGGAGCATTATACATAGCCTTATATTGCTAAACTTTGATAACGTGTGTACACATTTTTATACTGGATCCACTGTCAGTAGTGCAGTCAGAGCTTACATTTACTTGGAGCGCTCACCCTAATAATAAAGGCTTTGCATTAATGAACCATAAATACAAGTTTGAACAGCATTAGCATTAACACATGCACACAAATATTCCTTTAATTGCAGACAGTGCTATTCCCTGATCCACAGTGTGGTACTGCAAACTGGCAGCCAAAGGGTTCGTGCTGCAGGGGGTTGGGCCTACTTGTCCCATGGACAAAATAAACATGAAAACGTGTTGCCCTTGACCCCAAACAATATGTCCTGGGTGTCGGTCTAAAGGAATTCCACATCCCTGCATCTAGTGACGGCCTGAGGTACTGCAGCCTGCTACAGATAGGACATGTGTCTGACTCCAGGGACCTTTAGTAACGGCCTGAGGTACTGCGGCCTGCTACAAAGGGCACGTGTGTCTGACTCTAGAGACCTCTAGTGACGGCCTAAGGTACTGCAGCCTGCTACGGACAGGACGTGTGTCTGACTCCAGAGACCTCTAGTGACGGCCTGAGGTACTGCTGCCGGCTACATGGAGGACTTATATCTGACTGGAGGGACCTCTAGTAATGGTCTAAGGTACTGCAGCCTGCTACAGGGAGGACGTGTGTGTGACTCCTAGGACCTCTAGTGACCGCCTAAGGTACTGCAGCCTACTACAGACAGGACGTGTGTGTGACTCCAGAGACCTCTAGTGACGGCCTAAGGTACTGCAGCCTGCTACAGACAGGACATGTGTCTGACTCCAGAGTCCTCTAGTGACGGCCTGAGGTACTGCAGCCTGCTACAGATAGGACATGTGTCTGACTCCAGGGACCTTTAGTAACGGCCTGAGGTACTGCAGCCCACTACAGACAGGAGGTGTGTCTGACTGCAGAGACCTCTAGTGACGGCCTGAGGTACTGCGGCCTGCTACAGATAGGACTTGTGTCTGACTCCATGTACCTCTAGTGATGGCCTATGGTACTGCAGCCTGCTACAGATAGGACATGTGTCTGACTCCAGGGACCTTTAGTAACGGCCTGAGGTACTGCAGCCTACTACAGACAGGAGGTGTGTCTGACTCCAGAGCCCTCTGGCGACGGCCTGAGGTACTGAAGCCTGCTACAGCCAGGAGGTGTGTCTGACCCCAGAGACCTTTAGTGATGGCCTAAGGTTCTGCGGCATGCTACAGAGAGGATGTGTGTGTGACTCCAGAGACTTCTAGTGACGCCCTGAGGTACTGCAGCCTGCTACAGAGAGGACTTGTGTCTGACTCCAGGGACCTCTAGTGATGGTCTAAGGTATTGCAGCCTGCTACAGACAGGACGTGTGTCTGACTCCAGGGACCTCTAGTGATAGTCTAAGGTACTGTGGCCTGCTTCAAGGGCACGTGTGTCTGACTCCAGGGACCTCTAGCAGCGGCCTGAGGTACTGCAGCCTGCTACAGACAGGACGTGTGTCTGACTCCAAGGACTCCTAGTGACAGCCTAAGGTACTGCAGCCTGCTACAGACAGGACTTGTGTCTGACTCTAGGAACCTCTAGTAGCATCCTTAGGTACTGCAGCCTGCTACAGATAGGACTTGTGTCTGACTCCATTTACCTCTAGTGACGGCCTGAGGTACTCCGGCCTGCTACAGACAGGACGTGGGTCTGACTCCAGAGACCTCTAGTGATGGCCTGAGGTACTGCAGCCTGCTACAGAGAGGACTTGTGTCTGACTGGTGGGACCTCTAGTGATGGTCTAAGGTACTGCAGCCCGCTACAGGCAGGACGTGTGTGTGACTCCAGAAACCTCTAGTGACGGCCTGAGGTACTGAAGCCTGCTACAGACAGTAGGTGTGTCTGACTCCAGAGACCTCAAGTGATGGCCTAAGGTACTGCGGCATGCTACAGAGAGGACGTGTGTCTGACTCCAGAGACCTCTAGTGACAGCCTGAGGTACTGCGACCTGCTACAGACAGGACATGTGTCTGACTCCAGAGACCACCAGTGACGGCCTGAGGTACTGCGGCCTGCTACAGACAGGACGTATGTCTGACTCTAGGGACCTCTAGTGATGGTCTAAGGTACTGCGGCCTGCTACAGAGGGCACGTGTGTCTGACTCCAGAGACCTCTTGCGGCGACCTGAGGTACTGCATCCTGCTACAGAGAGGACTTGTGTCTGACTCCAGGTACCTCTAGTGATGGTCTAAGATATTGTAGCCTACTACAGACAGGACGTGTGTCTGACTCCAGGGACCTCTAGTGATAGTCTAAGGTACTGCGGCCTGCTACAGAGGGCACGTGTGTCTGACTCCAGGGACCTCTAGCAGTGGCTTGAGGTACTGCAGCCTCCTACAGACAGGAGGTGTGTCTGACTCCAGGGACTCCTAGTGACAGCCTAAGGTACTGTAGCCTACTACAGACAGTACATATGTCTGACTCCAGGGACCTCTACTAACAGCCTGAGGTACTGCAGGCTGCTACAGATAGAACTGTGTCTGATTCCAGGTACTTGTAGTGACGGCCAAGGGTACTACAGCCTGCTATACCTAAGACTTGTGTATGAGTAGAGGGACATCTGCTGACAGCCTGAGGTATTGCAGCCTGCTTCAGATAGGACATGTATCTGAATCCAGGGTCCTCTAGTGACGGCCTGATGTACTGCAGCCTGCTACACCTAAGGCTTGTGTATGAGTAGAGTGGGACCTCTACTGACAGCCTGAGGTACTGCAGCCTGCTACAGATAGGACGTGTGTGTGATTCCAGGGATCTCTAGTGATGGCTTGAGGTACTGCAGCCAGCTATAGGCAGTACATGTGTCTGACTCCAGGTATCTCTACTGACAGCCTGAGGTACTGCAGCCTGCTACAGATAGAATGTGTGTCTTACTCCATGTACCTCTAGTGATGGCCTATGGTACTGCAGCCTGCTACAGATAGGACATGTGTCTGACTACAGGGACCTTTAGTAACAGCCTGAGGTACTGCGATCTGCTACAGACAGGACGTGTGTCTGACTCCAGGGACCTCTAGTGACGGCCTGAGGTACTGCGATCTGCTACAGACAGCACGTGTGTCTGACTCCAGGGACCTCTAGCGACGGCCTGAGGTGCTGCAGCCTGCATCAAGAAAGTGAAAATTGCAGATTTTCAAAACTTACAGGGCATGTGAATGCCACATTTGGCTGAAGGTTTTTTGAGTTTTCACTTTATTTCATCTTTGGTAAGTGCAAAGTGTGAACACACTTAGTAGTGGGACTCAACATGCATGCATGGCTCTGTTTTTGCTACCTGACCTACTGGCTTGTCATAAGAAAATGCATATAACAATGCTTGTTATAAAAAACAAGACATATTATGTTTGCCAGTGTGTCCTTTTTTTTGATTGGTGATGCATGATATTTTTACTGTAAGTTCACAAACGTAAAGTGCCTATGTCACATTTATTTGATGATTTAAAACTGTATGCGATTGGTTAACGGGGCATGAAGGTGTGAATGAGGTGGAGGGGCTGTCGGCAAAGCAATCTTTCTTCATTTTAATCCCTGTACTAGGGTTTTGCTTATAGAGATGAAATGCTATCAAAGTCATTTGAGTACTTTGCAGGTTTCGTGTAACTGGCCAGCTCCAGAGGTTTTTAGAGGTAATGTAGATCGCAACCTTATATTTCTTGACATACGTTTTCTCAGTATTTGTTTTATGGGGGAAGGTTAAGAATTTCTTTATATAAATGTCAGTGGACTCTACATAAACATTGAATGATCAGCATCACTACAGTGATGAAATGACCTGTGAGATTCAGAACGACCTGTGGCATTCATGGTGACCTGTGAGACTCATGTTGACTTGTGGGATTCATGGTGACCTCTGAGATTCATGCTGACCTGTGGGATTCATGGCAAACTGCGGGACTCATGGTGAACTGTGTGATTCATGATGAACTGTGGCATTCATGAAGAACTGTGGCATTCATGGAGAACTGTGGCATTCATAGAGAACTGTGGGATTCATGGGGAACTAAGGCATTCATTGGGAACTGTGGCATTCATGGAGAACTGTGACATTCATGGAGAACTGTGGGATTCATGATGAACTGTGGCATTCATGGAGAACTGTGGCATTCATGGAGAACTGTGGGATTCATGATGAACTGTGGCATTCATAGTGATTTGTGGCATTCATGGAGAACTATGGGATTCATGAAGAACTGTGGCATTCATGGAGAACAGTGGCATTCATGGAGAACAGTGGCATTCATGGAGAACAGTGGCATTCATGGAGAACAGTGGCATTCATGGAGAACAGTGGCATTCATGGAGAACAGTGGCATTCATGGAGAACAGTGGCATTCATGGAGAACTGGCATTCATGGAGAACTGGCATTCATGGAGAACTGTGGCATTCATGGAGAACTGTGGCATTCATGGAGAACAGTGGCATTCATGTTGATTTGTGGCATTCGTGGAGAACTGTGGCATTCATGGAGAACTGTGGCATTCATGGAGAACTGTGGCATTCATGGAGAACTGTGGCATTCATGGAGAACTGTGGCATTCATGATGAACTGTGGCATTCATGGAGAACTGTGGCACTCATGGTGATTTGTGGGATTCATGGAGAACTGTGAGATTCATGGAGAACTGTGGCATTCATGGAGAACTGTGGGATTCATGGAGAACTGTGTGATTCATAGAGAACTGTGGGATTCATGATTAACTGTGGCATTCATGATTAACTGTGGCATTCGTGATTAACTGTGGCATTCGTGGAGAACTGTGGCATTCGTGGAGAACTGTGGCATTCGTGGAGAACTGTGGCATTCGTGGAGAACTGTGGCATTCATGGAGAACTGTGGGAATCATGGAGAACTGTGGGATTCATGGAGAACTGTGGGATTCATGGAGAACTGTGGGATTCATGGAGAACTGTGGCATTCATGGAGAACTGTGGCATTCATGGAGAACTGTGGCATTCATGGAGAACTGTCACCCTTACGGGTCTCAAGGCGCTGGGGGCCGTCGTGGAAATTAAGTGAGCTATTGCCCAGAGTCACATGGTGCTGAGCTGAGCTGCCGCCGGAGCCGGGGATCGAACCGTGAGCCCTGTGCTCCGAAGTCAGCTGCCCTGGCCGCTGCACCACACCTCTCCACTGATGATGAACTGTGGTATTCATGGAGAACTTTGGCATTCATGGAGAACTGTCGGATTCATGGAGGACTGTGGCATTCATGGAGAACTGTGGCATTCATGGAGAACTGTGGGATTCATGGAGAACTGTGGGATTCATGGAGAACTGTGGGATTCATGGAGAACTGTGGGATTCATGGTGATTTGTGGGATTCATGGAGAACTGTGGGATTCATGGAGAACTGTGGCATTCATGGTGATTTGTGGGATTCATGGAGAACTGTGACATTCATGGAGAACTGTGGGATTCATGGAGAACTGTGGCATTCATGGAGAACTGTGGGATTCATGATGAACTGTGGCATTCATGGAGAACTGTGGCATTCATGATGAACTGTGGCATTCATGGAGAACTGTGGCATTCATGGAGAACTGTGGCATTCATGGAGAACTGTGGCATTCATGGAGAACTGTGGCATTCATGGAGAACTGTGGCATTCATGGAGAACTGTGAGATTCATGATGAACTGTGGCATTCATGGAGAACTGTGGGATTCATGGAGAACTGTGGCATTCATGGAGAACTGTGGGATTCATGAAGAACTGGCATTCATGGAGAACTGTGGCATTCATGGAGAACTGTGGCATTCATGGAGAACTGTGGCATTCATGGAGAACTGTGGCATTCATGGAGAACTGTGGCATTCATGGAGAACTGTGGATTGATGGTGATTTGTGGCATTCATGGAGAACTGTGAGATTCATGGAGAACTGTGGGATTCATGGAGAACTGTGGCATTCATGGTGTTTTTTGAAATTCATGGAGAACTGTGAGATTCATGGAGAACTGTGGCATTCATGGAGAACTGTGTGATTCATGATTAACTGTGGCATTCATGATTAACTGTGGCATTCATGATTAACTGGCATTCGTGGAGAACTGGCATTCGTGGAGAACTGTGGCATTCGTGGAGAACTGTGGCATTCGTGGAGAACTGTGGCATTCGTGGAGAACTGTGGCATTCATGGAGAACTGTGGGAATCATGGAGAACTGTGGGATTCATGGAGAACTGTGGGATTCATGGAGAACTGTGGCATTCATGGTGAACTGTGGCATTCATGGAGAACTGTGGCATTCATGGAGAACTGTGGCATTCATGGAGAACTGTGGCATTCATGGAGAACTGTGGCATTCATGGAGAACTGTGGCATTCATGGAGAACTGTGACCTTCATGGAGAACTGTCACCCTTACGGGTCTCAAGGCGCTGGGGGCCGTCGTGGAAATTAAGTGAGCTATTGCCCAGAGTCACATGGTGCTGAGCTGAGCTGCCGCCGGAGCCGGGGATCGAACCGTGAGCCCTGTGCTCTGAAGTCAGCTGCCCTGGCCGCTGCACCACACCTCTCCACTGATGAGGAACTGTGGTATTCATGGAGAACTTTGGCATTCATGGAGAACTGTCGGATTCATGGAGGACTGTGGCATTCATGGAGAACTGTGGCATTCATGGAGAACTGTGGCATTCATGGAGAACTTTGGCATTCATGGAGAACTGTGGCATTCATGGAGAACTATGGCATTCATGGAGAACTGTTAATGTTAATGTTATTGGTATTTATAGAGCGCTAACTGTTACCCGAAGGTGTCCTGGCGCTGTGTGAAGGCCTACTGCAGACTAAAACGGTGTGGGAGTTTAACCAGATCAATTTGAAAACAACCATGTTTTCAGTGCTTTCCTAAAGGCCAAAAGATTGGTCATGCTTCTCAAGGATAGTGGAAGAGCATTCCATGCTTTGGCCGCATTAGCTATAAAGCTTCTGCCACCCCAGTTGGCTTTTTTCACCCAGGGAACAATCACGAGTTTTGCATCTGATGACCGCAGTGCTCTTTTTGGTATATACCAGCGGAATCTCTGTTTTAGAAATTTGGGTCCGGTTCCCTGGAGGGCTTTAAAGACCAGACATAGAGACTTGAATTGAGTCCGTTTCCTGACCGGCAGCCAGTGAAGTTTTTTAATTTTGGCTGAGATTGATTCAAACTTTGGTGTGCCTTGAAGGAGTCTGGCTGCTGCGTTCTGCAGAATCTGTAGTTTATTCATCGATCCTTCATGGATCTTAAGATATAGACCGTTACAATAGTCCAATCTGGACATTATTAGTGCAGTAACAACTGTTTGTTGCGCATCTTTGGGTAGTAGTGGCATTATTTTTTTGCAAGATTTGAGGATATACAATGTTGATGAAGCCACTGTGTTCACATGGTCCCTGAAACTTAATTTATCGTCTATCCATACTCCCAGATTCTTCACCTTCCTAATCGGAGTGGGGAGCGGACCTGAAGCCTCCGGCCAGCATTCAGGGGTCCAAAAGTTGAAGTTGTTGCCGAACAACACAACCTCCGTGTAGGAGAGTAGGATCTGCTTCACATGGGTACCCCCACTTTTTGCTGATGCTTCACTGTTTTTCGACTTTAGTCTGGCTGGGGCCCTGCTAGTCAGAACCCCAGCCCAGCTGCTTCCTCTCTAAAATGGTTTCCATGTGCCTTAGGCACATCTCTGATTGGAATCTGGAGTGCCCTTATAAGTCCCTAGTATATGGTATACTATGTACCCAGGGCATAGGTACCTCAGAGGCCTACCAGGGGCTGCAGCATGTATTATGCCACCCCTGGAAGGCCAGCCAAAATGACACCACAGGTCTGCTACTGCAGCCTGGGTAAGGTGGTGCATGCACCCCTTACTGTGATATAGGTTACCTATATCACTACATATATACACACATATAAACCTATAAGTCACTCCTATGGCAGGCCTTATCAATCCTGAAGGCAGAGTGCTGGGTTCTTATGTGAGAGGGTGCCCCTGCATGAGCAGAGCCCCTCTGCAGCGTTCGAAGACCCTTCTCTGATACTGTTTGTAGTGCAGCCTGACCATATACTCTTAAGTGCATTATATCCTCGCGGTACAATGCTAACTTTGGACTGGCTGCACCAAAACATGTCGTGTTTGGTGTCAAACATCTTGGAATACTACCCCCCCCCCCCGCCAGTCCTGGCGGCGGGGGTAGCATTCCACCCTTCTAGAGGGAGAGACATGTACACACCGGGCTATCCGGTAAACTTCTTTCCAGAGCCCTGGCATCACAAAATGGATGCCGCTGCCACGGACACGGGTCTGGCCTCCTGCTGCTGACTGAAACTCCGGCAGGGGAGGCCTGGACAATAGGTTTCCTGTCGAAGGGAGGTGTAACCACCTCCCCAGACAGGATAGTGTGTATTGGGGCTGGGCGGGAGCACCCTCTGGTGCTTTGAAGTCCTGCACTGGGGGCACATTTGGTGTCCCTGTGCATATGCCAGTTCAAACCGGTTGCAGGGGCTACCTGCCCCTGCTCTGGCGCGAAACTGGACAAAGGGAATGGGTGTAACCACCCCTCTTCCCTGACCCTCCCATAGGTGGGTCCCCAGAGTATGTCCAACCCCTAACTTTGTATAAGTATGGGACCCCAGTCCTTAGGACTTTAGATTACCCTGGACGAAACTCTGACACTGAATCCTGGACCTTCGACGCTCTACTTGAAGATTAGAGGACTGAAGAATCTCCCTTGGGGTCAAGGAGTGACTCCCTGCTTGGCAGGCACCTAAGAAGCAACTGTCCGGTCTGCATCGCTGAAGCTCCCGCCGGACGCCGAAGTCTTTGCATCACCAGAGGTAGATTTCCAGACTTCCCCGAGGCTGCCCTGAGTCCCCAGCAAAGCTGAGGCCCGTAGCTGTCGTGGGTAACGTGGCATTCATGATTAACTGTGGCATTCGTGGAGAACTGTGGCATTCGTGGAGAACTGTGGCATTCGTGGAGAACTGTGGCATTCGTGGAGAACTGTGGCATTCATGGAGAACTGGGAATCATGGAGAACTGTGGGAATCATGGAGAACTGGGATTCATGGAGAACTGTGGGATTCATGGAGAACTGTGGCATTCATGGAGAACTGTGGCATTCATGGAGAACTGTGGCATTCATGGAGAACTGTGGCATTCATGGAGAACAGTTAACGTGGAACCGTGACCCCTGGACACCGAGAACTTTTGCAAGTGCATCCTCTTCCTGGTCTCCCACGAAGTTGTGCTTTGGGCTCCGAGTAGCCCTCGCCTCCAGCACCGACTGCCCAGAAGATCACTGGCCTCCACTCCACGAGTGTCCTGTGAGCCAGATCCAAGTGCGTCCACTCGAGGCTCCTTCGCGGTCGCTAGTCCGTTGGCTAGTGGGCCCTCCCGAAGGCAACTCTTCTTCTGCTTGGGCTTTCCTGGTTGCTCCAGACGTGCCCTGACTTACCCTCGCTGGGTGAGTCCCTCAGACCTTGCTGGTCTGCATCAACGTCCTTTCTTTATTTCCACGAGACTTGCCGTTGCCAAGGCTTGTTGGGTCCAATCCGGTCGCCGACACCTCAGCAATCGACAGACGTCGTGGGACAGCTCGAATCCAGCTCCTAGTCGTCGTCGACGCCTACTGGACCTCGTGGCTGAAGAGTCAAGACGACCGTCAACCTACCTGAAGCACCCGACATCGGTGGGCATCTGCTCATCGCCTTCCTGGTCACTGGCTAGTGACCCAGACTCTGTCCCCTCTGCTTTCAGGTTCTTCAGATCTTCGATCCAACCTTGGATCCACTCGAACACTTTCGACTTGGTCACCAGCAGCACTTTGCAGCAGATCGCCATTGAAAACGACGACGAGACCCGACCCCGAAAGACACCTATGCACCCGGCTCCCCTGGGTGAGGTAACTCGAGTACTCCAGTGCTCCCGTGGGTATAGACTCTAGAACAACCTAGTTCTAAAGGGGTTTGCTCCAAGTCCTCCTCTAAGTGTCCTTTTTCTTTAAAACTCCAACCGCGACATTCCCCATAGAAGTCAACGGCGGCTCGCGGCTGTGTTCTCACACTGCACGCGTCCCCCGTGGGTCCCCTGTGTCACTACCTTGGGTGGTTCCCTGAGGGCCAAGCACTTCTACAGGCTCTAAGCCTTGTGTCTAGCTCAGTCGTGGTTCTTATACCACTTTATTGGTATATGGTTTGGTACGCCCCTGGGGCTCAAACGTGTATTTGTGCTATTACTGTTGATATTCGACTTGTAACTTATGTACTTCGAACTCTAGCCTCATAAAGAGACTAGAGGGGTGTGTTTAAGACTAAATACATATATTTTAAATATATACCTGGTGTGGTCCTCTTTCATTTGGTCACTCAAGAGATTATAGACTGGTAAAACAAGCTGCTTTACATTCCTTCAAGACTTAGCCTGAAGGCTGCTCTCCATTGCTACCACTAGGATAGCTTTCAATAAAGGTTGTCTTTAACCTATCTTCAATAAGGGGTTGTTTGGACTGGTGCAAGGTGCCCACTATAATTAGTGGACAGCATATACCAGGCCAACTTCTCACATTGGTGTGCAGCGTGTGGGATTCCAGCTTGCTATTGTTTTACCAGATAATCTCAATTGAATTGATCAACTGAAAACCACTAAGGGTACCTTAGGTACATATAAAACAAGCTTAGGATACAGTAAGTTCTACTGAACTTTGAGTTGTGTGTTAAGGGATAGCACACCCTTTCTACAACTCAAGAGAGTTTAGTAGGCCACACTAGAGTAGGTAGTGCATACACCACACCACACTAGTAATGTCTTCAGGGCCAGGAACCAGTGGGTCCCAGCCAGAAGCCAATGGGCTTCTTCCCTCCAAGTATGATAATCTCCCATTCTTGGAATTGAGAGCATTAAGCACTGCTAGGAAACTGAAGACAGGCAAAAGTGCCAACACTCAACGCCTCATAGAGGTACTCCTGCTGGATGATCTCAGAAGACTACCAGGGTCTGAAGGGGTAGGCAGACAGGGTGGGGCAGAAGATGAAGAAGGGGCCAGGGGTGAAATCACCCAGGACCCCCCCTCTGAAACTGGCCAGGAAGGTGACAATGACCTTGACCTGGAAAATCCAGTTCCTCCTGTGGATGAGGAGGAGGATCAGAATGACCTCCCCTTTGTCCCCCCAGGAAGAATTGAGAGTGTGCCAAGAAGGGCTAGATCTCCTTCTCAGGAGTCTAACCACTCTGACACCTCAGTAGGGACCTCTGTCTCCTCTCATAGGAGGGAATCCTTTCATGAGAGGAGAAAGAGACTGCTTCAGTATGAACAAGCCCAGCTTGAGCTCAGAAAACAGCAGTTGGCTATAGACAGGGAGTCCCTAAATCTCTATAGACAGAGAAAAAAGATGGGACTAGAGTCCCACGGTGGCAGCAATTTCCCCAGAGATAGGGAAAGGTCTTATGACCATAGAAACCTGAGCAAGATTGTCCCTCCCTACCAGAGTGGGATGACATCCACAAATGGATAACTGCCCTGGAGAGTGCCTGTAAAGTACAGAGGGTCCCTCAGGAGCAGTGGGCAGCAATCTTGTGGCTCTCCTTTGCAGACAAAGGTAGAGATAAGCTCCTCACTGTTAGAGAGGAGGATGCTGACAATTACAAAGTCTTCAAGAGTGCTCTGATTGATGGGTTTGTCCTAACAACTGAACAATACAGGTTAAAGTTCAGAGATACCCAAAAAGCACAGACTCAAGACTGGGTGGACTATGTGGATTGTTCGGCTAAGGCTCTGGAAGGTTGGTTGATGGGCAGTAAGGTATGTGACTTCACAGGATTGTACAATCTTATCATGAGGGAGCAGATTCTTAATAACTGTCAAAATCAGCTGTTGCATCAGTACCTGGTGGACTCTGATCTGACCTCTCCCCAAGAATTGGGAAAGAAGGCAGACAAATGGGTCAGAACCAGGGTGAGGCAGAAGGTACAGAACCAAGGTGGTGACCCAAAGAAGCAAGATTCTAAGAACTCTGACAAGGGTGGGGAGAAGGGTAAAGACCAGAAGTCTTCACAAGGCCCCCAAAAATCTTCTTCAGGTGGGGATTCACAGTCTAACAAAGGGAAAGGCCAAAAGAAACCATGGTGCAAAGTCTGTAAGCAAAAGACCCACTGGACCAGTGATTGCACCAAGTCCAAAGACTCTATTCCAGCCCCCACCAATACCCCTAAGGCACCTGTTCCCCCTAGTGCAGTTACAATTGGTGGTGGGAGTACACAAGCCAAGGGTTTAGTAGCGTTGACCCTGGGTAAGGAGATGAGCTCTGACCTAGTCTGAGAACTCACTCAGGCTGTCCTAGTCTGTGATGGAGGCATGGATGTGACCTCCTCTGTGAGTCCCAGTAATCTTGGCAAGTACAGGCAACAGCCATTAATAAATGGAAAAGAGGCTTTGGCATTTAGGGACACAGGAGCAAGTGTCACCATGGTGACACAAGATCTTGTGGATCCTGGGCAGATTATACTTGGTGAAATGTACCAAGTGACCAATGCTAGCAATGTCAGAACAGACCATACTCTGGCAGTTGTTAACTTCTCCTGGGGAGGGGTAACTGGCCTTAAGAAGGTTGTGGTAAGTGCAGAACTACCAGTTGAATGCTTGCTTGGCAATGATCTAGAAACTTCAGCTTGGGCAGAAGTGGAGCTCAGGACCCATGCAGAAATGCTGGGCATCCCTGCAGATGTGTTTGCTGTGACCAGGTCACAGGCCAAAATGTCTTAACACTGAACAGGCCTTGGATTCTGGAACAATGGACTAAGTGCCATCCAAGAGGAGGAGTAGTAGGGTAAAGGCAGTGCCTTCCCCCTTGGCTCAGAAGGAAGATCAGTCTCTTCAGGGAGATGATCTCAGTCCTGAGGAAGGAACTGTCCCAGAGGAGCTTGAGCCTGATCAGGTTGAGTTCTTAGGGACAGGGGCCCTTCCAGGGCAGATCTGAGCCAGGAGCAGCAGAGCTGCCCTCTCTTTGAACCCCTCAGACAGCAAGCTGCTGCTGAGGCTGCTGGGAAAGCTAGTGGTCCCCATACAGTGTATTGGGATGATGGACTCTTGTACTCAGAGAGTAGAGACCCCAAGCCTGGTGCCACCAGGAGGTTGGTTATACCTCTGAAGTTCAGGGGCTTCCTATTGACCCTAGCCCATGACATTCCTTTAGCAGGTCACCTGGGCCAGAACAAGACTTGGGACAGAATTGTCCCTCACTTTCACTGGCCCCACATGTCTGAAGACACCAAGGAGTTTTGTCGCTCCTGTGTAACCTGCCAGGCCAGTGGCAAGGCAGGTGGCACTACAAAGGAACCCCTGATACCACTACCTGTGGTGGGGGTTCCCTTTGAAAGGGTGGGGATTGACATTGTTGGTCCCATGGACCCCCAAACAGCATCTGGGCACAGGTTTATCCTGGTGGTAGTGGATCATGCCACCAGGTACCCAGAGGCTATTCCCCTTAGGACCACTGCAGCACCTGTGGTGGCAAGAGCCCTCCTGGGAATTTTCTCAAGAGTGGGCTTCCCTAAGGAGGTTGTATCGGACAGGGGTGCAAACTTTATGTCTGGATACTTGAAAGCAATGTGGAAGGAGTGTGGAGTGACTTACAAGTTCACCACACCCTATCACCCACAATGCAATGGTTTAGTTGAGAGATTCAACAAAACCTTGAAGGGCATGATTAAAGGGCTCCCAGAGAAGCTTAGGCGAAGATGGGACATACTCTTGCCCTGCCTTTTATTTGCATACAGGGAGGTGCCTCAAAAGGGGTTGGCTACAGCCCTTTTGAACTTTTGTTTGGTCACCCTGTCAGGGGTCCATTGTGCTTGGTGAAGGAAGGATGGGAGTTACCTCTCAAGCCCCCAAAGCAAGACATAGTGGACTATGTACTTGGTCTCCGCTCCAGGATGGCTGAGTACATGAAAAAGGCAACTAAAAACCTTGAGGCTAGCCAGGAACTCCAAAAAGCCTGGCATGACCAAAAGGCTGTACTGACTGTTTACCAGCCAGGGCAGAAGGTGTGGGTGTTGGAGCCAGTGGCCCCAGCAGCTCTCCAAGACAAATGGAGTGGACCCCATACCATTGTTGAACAGAAGGGTGAGGTTACCTACTTAGTAGACGTAGGAACACCCAGGAGTCCCCACAGGGTACTCCATGTCAACAGATTGAAACCATATGTGGACAGGGCAGACATGGGCTTGCTCATGGCTACTGATGAGGGACAGGAGGAAGAGAGTGACCCACTCCCTGACCTGCTCTCACAGAACCCTAATGATGGGTCAGTGGATGGTGTAGCCTTGGCAGGCAGCCTCACTGCCCAGCAGCAAACTGATTGCAGACAGGTGCTCAATCAGTTCAGGCACATATTCTCTCTGACACCCAGTCAGACCACCTGGTGCACTCATGAAGTGGACACTGGGGACAGTCTGCCTATTAAAAATAAGATTTATAGGCAACCTGACCATGTCAGGGACTGTATCAGGACAGAAGTCCAGAAGATGTTGGATTTGGGAGTTATTGAACCCTCAGATAGCCCTTGGGCTAGTCCAGTGGTCCTTGTGCCAAAACCTCACACCAGTGGTGGGAAAAGAGAGATGAGGTTTTGTGTGGACTACAGGGGTCTCAATGCAGTCACTAGGACTGATGCCCATCCAATACCCAGGGCAGATGAGCTAATAGACACTTTGGCCTCAGCCAAGTATCTAAGCACATTTGACCTAACAGCTGGCTACTGGCAGATCAGGCTAGCTGATGATGTAAAGCCAAAAACAGCATTCTCAACCCCTAGTGGGCATTATCAATTTGTGGTAATGCCCTTTGGCTTAAAGAATGCACCTGCCACTTTTCAGAGGTTGGTGAACACAGTCCTTACAGGTCTGGAAGCCTATAGTGCAGCATATCTAGATGATATTGCTGTCTTTAGCTCCACCTGGGAGGATCACCTGGTCCACCTCAGAAATGTTTTGCAGGCCCTGCAGAAAGCAGGCCTAACTATCAAGGCCACAAAGTGCCATATAGGGCAGAGTCAGGTTGTGTACCTGGGCCACCTTGTGGGTGGAGGCCAGGTTCAACCATTGCAGAGCAAGATCCAGACCATCATGGACTGGACTGCTCCAACTACCCAGACTCAGGTGAGAGCCTTTTAGGCCTGACTGGGTACTATAGGAGATTTGTCAAAGGGTATGGATCAATAGTGACACCCCTGAATGACTTAACTTCCAAGAAAATGCCCAAAAAGGTTCAGTGGACAGTTAGCTGTCAAAAGGCATTTGATGACCTAAAGCAGGCCATGTGCACTGCTCCCATTCTACAGAGTACATTGTGGAGAGGTGTGGTGCAGCGGCCAGGGCAGCTGACTTCGGAGCACAGGGTTCACGGTTCGATCGCCGGCTCCGGCGGCAGCTCAGCTCTGCACCATGTGACTCTGGGCAATAGCTCACTTAATTTCCACGACGGCCCCCAGCGCCTTGAGACCCGTAAGGGTGAGTAGCTGCGCTATATAAAAACGGACTTACTAGTCCTGATTACTCCAAGAAGTTCATTGTCCAAACAGATGCATCTGAATTGGGGGTAGGGGCTGTACTGTCACAATTGAATGAAGAAGGTCAGGATCAGCCAGGAGCTTTCATTAGCAGAAGGCTGACCCCTAGAGAGAAACGTTGGTCAGCCATTGAGAGGGAGGCCTTTGCAGTGGTCTGGGCTCTGAAGAAGTTGAGGCCATACTTGTTTGGTACTCACTTCCTTGTTCAAACAGACCATAAGCCCCTCTTATGGCTAAAACAAATGAAGGGTGAAAACCCCAAACTGCTTAGGTGGTCCATTTCCCTACAGGGGATGGACTTTACAGTGGAACATAGACCTGGGAGTAACCATGCCAATGCAGATGGACTCTCTAGGTATTTCCACTTAGAACATGAAGACTCAACTGGTCATGGTTAGTTTAATGTCCCTACGTTTGGGGGGGGTTGTGTAGGAGAGTAGGATCTGCTTCACATGGGTACCCCCACTTTTTGCTGATGCTTCACTGTTTTTCGACTTTAGTCTGGCTGGGGCCCTGCTAGTCAGAACCCCAGCCTAGCTGCTTCCTCTCTAAAATGGTTTCCATGTGCCATAGGCACATCTCTGATTGGAATCTGGAGTGCCCTTATAAGTCCCTAGTATATGGTATGCTATGTACCCAGGGCATAGGTACCTCAGAGGCCTACCAGGGGCTGCAGCATGTATTATGCCACCCCTGGAAGGCCAGCCAAAATGACACCACAGGTCTGCTACTGCAGCCTGGGTAAGGTGGTGCATGCACCACTTACTGTGATATAGGTTACCTATATCACTACATATATACACACATATAAACCTATAAGTCACTCCTATGGCAGGCCTTATCAATCCTGAAGGCAGAGTGCTTGGTTCTTATGTGAGAGGGTGCCCCTGCATGAGCAGAGCCCCTCTGCAGCGTTCGGAGACCCTTCTCTGATACTGGTTGTAGTGCAGCCTGACCATATACTCTTAAGTGCATTATATCCTCGCGGTACAATGCTAACTTTGGACTGGCTGCACCAAAACATGTCGTGTTTGGTGTCAAACATCTTGGAATACTACCCCCCCCCGGCGGTGGTAGCATTCCACCCTTCTAGAGGGAGAGACATGTACACACCGGGCTACCCGGTAAACTTCTTTCCAGAGCCCTGGCATCACAAAATGGATGCCGCTGCCACAGACACGGGTCTGGCCTCCTGCTGCTGACTGAAACTCCGGCAGGGGAGGCCTGGACAATAGGTTTCCTGTCGAAGGGAGGTGTAACCACCTCCCCAGACAGGATAGTGTGTATTGGGGCTGGGCGGGAGCATCCTCTGGTGCTTTGAAGTCCTGCACTGGGGGCACATTTGGTGTCCCTGTGCATATGCCAGTTCAAACCGGTTGCAGGGGCTACCTGCCCCTGCTCTTGCGCGAAACTGGACAAAGGGAATGGGTGTAACCACCCCTCTTCCCTGACCCTCCCATAGGTGGGTCCCCAGAGTATGTCCAACCCCCTAACTTTGTATAAGTATGGGACCCCAGTCCTTAGGACTTTATATTACCCTGGATGAAACTCTGACACTGAATCCTGGACCTTCGACACTCTACTTGAAGATTAGAGGACTGAAGAATCTCCCTTGGGGTCAAGGAGTGACTCCCCTGCTTGGCAGGCACCTAAGAAGCAACTGTCCGGTCTGCATCGCTGAAGCTCCCGCCGGACGCCGAAGTCTTTGCATCACCAGAGGTGGATTTCCAGACTTCCCCGAGGCTGCCCTGAGTCCCCAGCAAAGCTGAGGCCCGTAGCTGTCGTGGGTAACGTGGAACCGTGACCCCTGGACACCGAGAACTTTTGCAAGTGCATCCTCTTCCTGGTCTCCCACGAAGTTGTGCTTTGGGCTCCGAGTAGCCCTCGCCTCCAGCACCGACTGCCCCGAAGATCACTGGCCTCCACTCCACGAGTGTCCTGTGAGCCAGCTCCAAGTGCGTCCACTCGAGGCTCCTTCGCGGTCGCTAGTCCGTTGGCTAGTGGGCCCTCCCGAAGTCAACTCTTCTTCTGCTTGGGCTTTCCTGGTTGCTCCAGACGTGCCCTGACTTACCCTCGCTGGGTGAGTCCCTCAGACCTTGCTGGTTTGCATCAACGTCCTTTCTTTATTTCCACGAGACTTGCCGTTGCCAGGCTTGTTGGGTCCAATCCGGTCGCCGGCACCTCAGCAATCGACAGACGTCGTGGGACAGCTCGAATCCAGCTCCTGGTCGTCGTCGACGCCTCCTGGACCTCGTGGCTGAAGAGTCAAGACGACCGTCAACCTACCTGAAGCACCCGACATCGGTGGGCATCTGCTCATCGCCTTCCTGGTCACTGGCTAGTGACCCAGAGTCTGTCCCCTCTGCTTTCAGGTTCTTCAGATCTTCGATCCAACCTTGGATCCACGCGAACACTTTCGACTTGGTCACCAGCAGCACTTTGCAGCAGATCGCCATTGAAAACGCCGACGAGACCCGACATCGAAAGACACCTATGCACCCGGCTCCCCTAGGTGAGGTAACTCGAGTACTCCGGTGCTCCCGTGGGTATAGACTCTAGAACAACCTAGTTCTAAAGGGGTTTGCTCCAAGTCCTCCTCTAAGTGTCCTTTTTCTTTAAAACTCCAACCGCGACATTCCCCATAGAAGTCAACGGCGGCTCGCGGCTGTGTTCTCACACTGCACGCGTCCCCCGTGGGTCCCCTGTGTCACTACCTTGGGTGGTTCCTTGAGGGCCAAGCACTTCTACAGGCTCTAGGCCTTGTGTCTAGCTCAGTCGTGGTTCTTATACCACTTTATTGGTATATGGTTTGGTACGCCCCTGGGGCTCAAACGTGTATTTGTGCTATTACTGTTGATATTCGACTTGTAACTTATGTACTTCGGACTCTAGCCTCATAAAGAGACTAGAGGGGTGTGTTTAAGACTAAATACATATATTTTAAATATATACCTGGTGTGGTCCTCTTTCATTTGGTCACTCGAGATTATAGACTGGTAAAACAAGCTGCTTTACATTCCTTCAAGACTTAGCCTGAAGGCTGCTCTCCATAGCTACCACTAGGATAGCTTTCAATAAAGGTTGTCTTTAACCTATCTCCAATAAGGGGTTGTTTGGACTGGTGCAAGGTGCCCACTATAATTAGTGGACAGCATATACCAGGCCAACTTCTCACACTCTTTTTTGCCGGAGTTGAGTTTCAGGCAGTTTTGGGCCATCCATCCCCCCACGGCGTTCATACAGTCCTGCAACCTCGACGCGGTTTCCTGGATCACTCCTGGTTGTAAAGTCACCACAATTTGGGTGTCATCCGCGTAGGAAGTCAAAGTGAAACCAAAAGATTCAATTAGGGGTGCCAGTGAAGACACAAACATTAAAAAGTGTCGGGCTCAGTGACGACCCTTGCGGTACACCACACGGATTGAGAGAATGATTCTGCTTCAAATTCGTCCAGGGCCACTGTTTGCATTCTGTCAGAAAGAAAGGATTTGAGAAGTTTCCAGGCAGTGCCCTTGACTCCTATCTCATCCAATCGGTCCATCAGCAAAGCATGATCAATCAATCAGGGGTTTGTTAAAGCGCGACTACTCACCCGTAAGGGTCTCAAGGCGCTAGGGGGGGGGGGGTGCAGGTTCCATCCATCAAGGAAGGGGTCTGTCGAAGAGCCAGGTTTTGAGGTTTCTTGCGAAGATGGGGAGCGATGTTGTCTGTCTGAGGAGGAGCGGAAGGGCGTTCCATGCTTTGGCCGCGAGGAAGGAGAAGGAGCGGCCTCCCGATCTGGTCTTTCTGGTGCGGGGGACCACGGCGTAGGAGAGCTGGGCTGATCGTAGGGTCCTTTGGGGTGCGTGGAATTTGAGTCGGCTGTTCAGGTATGCTGGTCCGGTGCCGTGGTGGGCCTTGTGTGCGTGGGTGAGCATCTTGAAGGTGATTCTCGCCTCGACAGGGAGCCAGTGGAGTGTGCGCAGGTGCTGGGAGATGTGGCAGTGTTTTGGCAGGTTGAGGACCAGTCTTGCGGCGGCGTTCTGGATGTTCTGTAGCTTGCGGGTGAGGTTTTTGTTTATTCCGGCGTAGAGTGCGTTGCCGTAGTCGAGTCTGCTGGTGACCAGGGCGTGAGTGACGGTCTTTCGGTGTTCGAGGGGATCCATTTGAAGGTCTTACGAAGGAGGCGGAGGGTTTGGAAGCAGGAAGACGAGACAGAGTTGATCTGGCGGTCCATTTTGAGCTCGGAGTCCAGGATGATTCCCAGGTTGCGTGCGTGGTCCGTGGGGGTTGGCGGGTTTCCGAGGGCGGGGGCCACCAGGTGTCGCTCCAGGCATCGGGGTTTGGGCCCATGATGAGTACTTCTGTTTTGTTGGTGTTTAGTTGTAGGCAGCTGTTTTTCATCCATTTGGCGACGGCTTCCATGCCTTCTCGAAAGTTGCGTCTGGCAGTGTTGGGCTCGTTGGATAGGGAGAGGATGAGCTGGGTGTCGTCTGCGTATGACACGATGTTGAGTCCGTAGGTTCTGACGATGGGGGCGAGTGGAGCCATCTAGACTTTGAAGAGCGTCGGGCTGAGGGAGGAGCCCTGGGGGACTCCGCAGGTGGTAGGTGTGGGGTCCGAGAGGAAAGGGGGGAGTCTGACCCGCTGCGTCCTGCCGGAAGGAAGGAGCGGATCCAGTCGAGGGCCTTGTCCTGGATTCCTGCGTCGTAGAGTCTGCGTATTAGGGTGCGGTGGGAGACTGTGTCGAACGCCGCTGATAGGTCGAGGAGGATGAGGGCTACTGTTTCTCCTTTGTCCAGTAGGGTGCGGATGTCGTCTGTTGCGGCGAGGAGGGCGGTTTCCGTACTGTGGTTTTTTCTGAAGCCGGATTGGGAGGAGTCGAGGATGTTGTGTTCTTCAATGAATGTGGCGAGTTGGCTGTTGATGGCTTTCTCGATGACTTTCGCTGGGAACGGGAGCAGGGAGATGGGTCTGTAGTTTTTGAGGTCGGTGGGGTCCGCTGAGGGTTTCTTTAGGAGGGGTTGACCTCGGCGTGTTTCCAGTCGTCGGGGAACCGAGGCGGTCGCCAGGGAACGGTTGATGGTGTGGCGGAGCATGGGTGCGATGGTGTCGGCGGCTCTGTTGAAGATGTGGTGGGGGCAGGGGTCCGTGGGGGCCCCTGAGTGGATTGACTTCATTGTCTTCAGTGTGTCTTCCGTGGTGAGGGCTGTCCAGTTGTCAATCGCTGGTTTCCGGGTGTCGGGGGTGGTTGGTGAGGGTTCAGTGTGTTGGTTGTCTTCGTCGAAGTTGTCGTAGATGCTCTTGATTTTGTGGTGGAAAAAGGTGCTGAGTTTGTCGCAGAGGTCTTGTGAGGGAGGGATGTCGGTAGACTCGCTAGTGGGTTGGGCGAACTCCTTGATGATGCTGAAGAGTTCCTTGCTGTTGAGCGCGTGGGTGGAGATTCTGTCTTCAATCGCTTTTTCCTCGTTTCTCTGATGAGTTGATGGTGGGCGTTGGTGGCGGCTCTGAAGTTGTCGTGGGCTTCTGTGGATTTGGTGTTCCTTCAGGCCTTTTCGAGGCGGCGGCATGTGCTTCTGGACTCTCGAAGTTCGGTGGTAAACCATCTGGCTTTCTTGGCGCGGGTATTGTTGTTTTTCTTGAGGGGGCTATGGTGTTGGTGCTGTCCGTGATCCATCTATGCAGGGTTCAGGCTGCGGTGTTGGGGTCGTCGTTTTCCGTGATGGTTGGGGTGGAGTTGTTGAGTGAGGAGGTGAGCTGGTCGTCGGTGATTTTGGTCCAGTTTCTTCGTGGAAGCAGGTGCTGGTGTCTGTGGATGGTGGGTGTTCTGAAGGTGAAGTGGACGCAACGATGGTCGGTCCATGGGAGTTCGGTGGTGTGGCTGAAGGTGATGGAGTTTCCTGTAGTGAAGAGGGGGTCGAGGGTGTGTCCTGCTGAGTGCGTGGGCTCGGTCACGATCTGGCGCAGTCCAATGTTGTGGAGGTTGTCCAGGAGGGATGTGGTGTTGGGGTCCAGTTGGTTGTCGAGGTGGAAGTTGAGGCCTCCCAGCAGGGTGTAGTTGGTGGATGCGATGGCCTGCGGGGAGATAATGTCCGTGATGGAGTTGGCGAAGGGTCCGCGGGGTCCAGGGGGTCGGTAGATGAGGGTTCCTCGGAGGGTGGCTGTGGGGCTGGTCAGTATCTTGAAGTGAAGGTGTTCCATCAGTTCTGTGGGCTCGTCAGGGAGTGTGCTCAGGCGGAGGCTGGATTTGTGGACGATGGCGATTCCTCCTCCTGGGCGGGTGGGGCGGTCCTTCCTGGAGATCTTGTATCCTTGGGGTATGGCGATGGCGATGTCCGGTCCCGAGGTGGTGTTGGTCCAGGTTTCGGTGAAGAACGCTACGTCCGGGGTGGTGCTGTCGAGGAGGTCCCAGATTTCTGTGGCGTGTTTGTGGAGGGATCGGACGTTGAGGAGGATGCATTGCAGGGTCTTCGGTTCGGTTGTGTTCTTGTGGGTGGGTTGTGCTGGATCCGTGTTCTTGGCGGTGCTGCAGGTGTGCCGGCAGCGGTGACAGCTGAAGGGTCCGTGGGAGTCGGCTGGTGATGCTAGCTTGCAGTTGTTGTTGCGGCCTGGGTTGAGTGCGTGGAGTGCTGCTGGGTCGTAGCGTTGGCGGGCGGAGGTCCAGGGTTCCTGGCGCTGGTCGCGGTCGGGTCGCGGACGGGCGCAGACGGGCTTGCCTTTGACTCGCCTTCGGCCATTAAGTAGGGGTCGGGGAGGGCTGGACA
Organism: Calotriton arnoldi; assembly: GCA_963921515.1. NCBI lineage: Eukaryota > Metazoa > Chordata > Amphibia > Caudata > Salamandridae > Calotriton > Calotriton arnoldi. The sequence continues at coordinate 954,729 of CAWUFW010005944.1, forward strand.
GCTGGGAGGCGGGAGCGGGGAGCTGGATTGGCCGGTCGCGCTGGGGGGGGAGGGGCCGCGGGGGCAGCAGCGGCGGGGAAAGGTAAAGGGAGGAAATAAGGGATAAAGAAAAAGGGAAAATAGGCAGAAATAAGGCACAAAAGAGAAGCGATGCAGAAAGGTGAAAGATAAAAGAGGGTAGAAAAACAAGTGAAAACTAGTGAAAGTGCAGATCGAGAGGAAGGGAAAATGAGCAGAAATAAGGCACAAAAGAGCAGAGATGCAGAAAAGTGCAGAAAGGTGAAAGATAAGAGGGTAGAAAAACGAGTGAAAACAAGTGAAAGGGCAGAGCGAGAGGAAGGGAAAATGAGCGGAAATAAGGCACAAAAGAGCAGAGATGCCGAAAAGTGCAGAAAGGTGAAAGATAAAAAAGGGTAGAAAAACGAGTGAAAGAGCAGAGTTAGAGGAAGGAGACAGAGGTCCACTGGACCACCAGGGATGAGGCGCAGGGAAACCTGCGGGTGGAGGAGGGCCTCGATCACCAACACTCGAGAGTGCAGGGGCAGGGGCAGGCCTCACTTAATGGTGGAGCTGCGAGGGTGGGAGAGCAATTTCACTGACAATGAGTCAGTGGTCTTGCTCGCCTGTCCCCGCAGTGGTCGCCATTAAGTAGGGGCGGGGAGGGCTGGACAGCTGGGAGGCGGGGAGGGGAGCTGGATTGGCCGGTCGCGCTGGTGGGGAGGGCCGCGGGGGCAGCAGCGGCGGGGAAAGGTAAAGGGAGGAAATAAGGGATAAAGAAAAAAGGGAAAATAGGCAGAAATAAGGCACAAAAGAGCAGAGATGCAGAAAGGTGAAAGATAAAAGAGGGTAGAAAAACGAGTGAAAACTAGTGAAAGGGCAGAGCGAGAGGAAGGGAAAATGAGCAGAAATAAGGCACAAAAGAGCAGAGATTCAGAAAAGTGCAGAAAGGTGAAAGATAAAAAAAGGGTAGAAAAACGAGTGAAAGAGCAGAGTTAGAGGAAGGAGACAGAGGTCTACTGGACCACCAGGGATGAGGCGCAGGAAACCTGCGGGTGGAGGAGGGCCTCGATCACCAACACTCGAGAGTGCAGGGGCAGGGGCAGGCCTCACTTAATGGTGGAGCTGCGAGAGTGGGAGAGCAATTTCACTGACAATGAGTCAGTGGTCTTGCTCGCCTGTCTCCGCAGTGGCCGCCATTAAGTAGGGGTCGGGGAGGGCTTGACAGCTGGGAGGCGGGAGCGGGGAGGGGAGCTGGATTGGGCCGGTCGCGCTGGGGGGGGGGGCCGCGGGGGCAGCAGCGGCGGGGAAAGGTAAAGGGAGGAAATAAGGGATAAAGAAAAAAGGGAAAATAGGCAGAAATAAGGCACAAAAGAGCAGAGATGCAGAAAGGTGAAAGATAAAAGAGGGTAGAAAAACGAGTGAAAACTAGTGAAAGGGCAGAGCGAGAGGAAGGGAAAATGAGCAGAAAAAAGGCACAAAAGAGCAGAGATGCAGAAAAGTGCAGAAAGGTGAAAGATAAAAGAGGGTAGAAAAACGAGTGAAAACAAGTGAAAGGGCAGAGCGAGAGGAAGGCAAAATGAGCAGAAATAAGGCACAAAAGAGCAGAGATGCAGAAAGGTGAAAGATAAAAAAGGGTAGAAAAACGAGTGAAAGAGCAGAGTTAGAGGAAGGAGACAGAGGTCCACTGGACCACCAGGGATGAGGCGCAGGGAAACCTGCGGGTGGAGGAGGGCCTCGATCACCAACACTCGAGAGTGCAGGGGCAGGGGCAGGCCTCACTTAATGGTGGAGCTGCGAGGGTGGGAGAGCAATTTCACTGACAATGAGTTAGTGGTCTTGCTGATGGACCGTGTCGAATGCTGCAGATAAGTCTAACATGATCAGTACGGCCTTCCCTCCTTGGTCCAGAATGGTCCTGATCTCTTCTGTGGACTTGAGGAGCGCCGTTTCTGTACTGTGGCCCTCTCTGAACCCGTACTGAGTTGGGTTCAGCGCCTGAGAATCATGCAGAAATTTATTGAGTTGAGCATTCATGTTTCTTTCTATGATTTTTGTCGGGAGTGGTAGTCTAGATATAGGTCTAAAATTATTTGGATCATTGGCGTCCAGTCTGGGTTTCTTCAGCAGGGGCAAAATTGATGCATGTTTCCAGTCCCTGGGAAAATATCCTTCTATATACATTGTATTAATGATGGAAGTCAGTTTTCGTGACACTGGCTCTGCAGCTAGTTTTACTACCGAACTCGGACAAGGATCATACGGGGAGCCTTACTTCACTTTTGCTAATAGTTTGAGAGTGTCTGATTCCGTTAAAAAGGCAAAACTGTCTAATCGTGGGGCATCATTTTTTGCTTTCATCTGATCCGTTGCCAAATCACTCATTAGTTTGGATTAGGAGTCCGAGAAAGTTAAGAAAATACCATTAACTTTATCGAAAAAGAATTTGGCAATTTTATTGCACAGCTCTTGACTAGCTCGAATGGTGGGAGAGCATGGGTGGGCTAAGGTATTTATTATTTTAAAAAGCTCTTTCGGCGAGTTTTTGGTGAATTTGATTCTATTAGTAAAATACTCTTGTTTTGTACTTTGAAGCAGCTGTTTCTAATATGCAAGGCTTACTTTGTATTCCTTTTTATCCTTTTCCTTGTATTCCTTCCTCCAGTTTCTTTCCAGGATCTTACAGGCCAATTTTTGGTTCCTAGGCTCCTGAGAATACCAGGGGGAGGAAGGCTGCTGCCTGGTATGGCGAAGGCGTTTTTTAGGTGCTAACTAATTTCCTGCTGCTTCTAACTATCTAGTGTATGATCTAGTTGCCTCGTCCAGATCACTAGGTGTTAAGGTAGTAGTTGAGGTTAGCAGTTGGTGTAACTCCTCTGCTTCTATCTTGTTCCATGCTCTTTTCTCTGAATATTTTGTTGATAATTTCGGAACCGTGCGGTCCGGTATGGTGAGCTCAAACAAAACTGCTGAGTGGCTGACCAAACTAAGGGAAGGATACTCGTGACAGACAGCTGCAAATTGTTTGAAAAAATGCAGTCTAACGTATGGCCAGCCTGATGAGTTGCACCCGTCACCTGTTGCTCTAAGTTTCCGCCCTTCATCAGATCCAGCAGACTGATGGTATCTGGGTCAGAGGGTGACTCAAGATGATAATTAAAATCTCCTAAAATAGTATAGGAATTGGTGCTTATCCCCTTTTCAAGTATGCTGCCTACATGTGTTAAGAATCGTCCTTTCGGGCCCGGCGGCCTATAAATGAGAGAGCCTCTAAAGGTATAGTGGTGTGAAAGATTAAGACAAAACTCTAACGCTTCACATTCCTCATTGACTATAGGATTGAAAGACACCGTGATAGAGTTATGGTAAATGACCGCTAATCCCCCCCTTTCCTCTGTAATCTGTTTAGCGTGTAACAGAGGTAGTCGGGAGGTGTGGTTTTCACTAAGTCCGGACCGGACGCCTCGTCCATCCACGTTTCGGTGATGAATGTAACAAGTAACTTCTCATCCTCGATAAGAGAGGCAGCTTCTAAGCTGTGTTTAACCAGAGACCTTGCATTGAAAAGGGCACATTTCCAAACAAAGAGGGAGGCGTCCTTTTCAATCAATGTTTGCTGATGTTTTCTAGACAGCTACTGGTTGAAACAAAAACTCTGGTAACTTGGTGTTGCACCCTAAACAGGTCGTTTGAACCTGAGGGGGCATAGCGTCAAGACGAAGGTCACAGCAATTCTGGGTTGGAGCGATAGGATTTAGGTTTTTCAAATCTGTACTGGAGTAATGTATAATTTTAACCATACCTGGTAAAGGTGCAGGGGCGCTGGCGCTGAGCGCGGAACGAGTGCGGATGGGCGCAGACGGGCTTGCCTTTGATGCACGTTTGGCACGCCGGCGGCGCGCCCGCTGCGCGCACGCGCCAGCATCTGTTTAAATAATGTCAGGGGCATGAAGCCTAGCCCGCTGACCTTACTACCACCAAAATGTCTGCCCAAGTATCGGAAGTCCTGCGAACACCCTGCGGTAGACTTCTTGCTAAGATACAGAGTCAGCTGGTGAGTGCACGAGTGCAAAATGCGCAAAGTTAAAACAATTAAAACAGTTTTAAAAATGCAGTAACGGAGATAATGTGCAAAGACAGCAAATATGAGCGAGTACAATGTAGGTCTCTCCCGGCTCAAGCCTCAGGAGGACTTCACAACGCGCGCTCGCACCAGCGTCTGTTTAAATAATGTCAGGGGCATGAAGCCTAGCCCGCTGACCTTACTACCACCAAAATGTCTGCCCAAGTATCGGTAGTCCCGCAAGCACCCTGCGGTAGACTTCTTGCTAAGATACAGAGTCAGCTGGTGAGTGCACGAATGCAAAATGCGCAAAGTTAAAACAATTAAAACAGTTTTAAAAATGCAGTAACGGAGATAATGTGCAAAGACAGCAATTATGAGCGAGTACAATGTAGGTCTCTCCCGGCTCAAGCCTCAGGAGTTCATGGAGAACTGTGGGATTCATGATGAACTGTGGCATTCATGGAGAACTGGCATTCATGGTGATTTGTGGGATGCATGGAGAACTGTGAGATTCATGATTAACTGTGGCATTCATGGAGAACGGTGGCATTCATGGAGAACGGTGGCATTCATGGAGAACTGTGGCATTCATGGAGAACTGTGGGATTCATGGAGAACTGTGGCATTCATGGAGAACTGTGGAATTTATGATGAACTGTGGCATTCATGGAGAACTGTGGCATTCATGGAGAACTGTGGCATTCATGGAGAACTGTGGCATTCATGGAGAACGGTGGCATTCATGGAGAACTGTGGCATTCATGGAGAACTGTGGCATTCATGGAGAACTGTGGCATTCATGGAGAACTGGGATTCATGGAGAACTGTGGGATTCATGGAGAACTGTGGGATTCATGGAGAACTGTGGGATTCATGGAGAACTGTGGCATTCATGGAGAACTGTGGCATTCATGGAGAAACTTGGGATTCATGGAGAACTGTGGCATTCATGGAGAACTGTGGCATTCATGGAGAACTGTGAGATTCATGGTGATTTGTGGAATTCATGGAGAACTGTGGTACTCATGGAGAACTGTGGCATTCATGGAGAACTGTGGCATTCATGGAGAACTGTGGCATTCATGGAGAACTGTGGCATTCATGGAGAAACTTGGGATTCATGGAGAACTGTGGCATTCATGGAGAATTGTGGAATTCATGGAGAACTGTGGCATTCATGGAGAACTGTGGCATTCATGGTGATTTGTGGGATTCATGGAGAACTGTGGGATTCATGGAGAACTGTGGGATTCATGGAGAACTGTGGCATTCATGGTGATTTGTGGGATTCATGGAGAACTGTGGCATTCATGGAGAACTGTGGCATTCATGGAGAACTGGCATTCATGGAGAACTGGCATTCATGGAGAACTGGCATTCATGGAGAACTGTGGGATTCATGGAGAACTGTGAGATTCATGGAGAACTGTGAGATTCATGGAGAACTGTGGCATTCATGGTGATATGTGGGATTCATGGAGAACTGTGAGATTCATGGAGAACTGTGGCATTCATGGAGAACTGTGGCATTCATTGTGATTTGTGGGATTCATGTTGATTTGTGGGATTCATGGAGAACTGTGAGATTCATGGAGAACTGTGGCATTCATGGAGAACTGTGGCATTCATGGAGAACTGTGGCATTCATGGAGAACTGTGAGATTCATGGAGAACTGTGGGATTCATGGAGAACTGTGGGATTCATGATGAACTGTGGGATTCATGATGAACTGTGGGATTCATGATGAACTGTGGGATTCATGATGAACTGTGGGATTCATGATGAACTGTGGCATTCATGGAGAACTGTGGCATTCATGGAGAACTGTGGCATTCATGGAGAACTGTGGCATTCATGGAGAACTGTGGCATTCATGATGAACTGTGGCATTCATGGAGAACTGTGGCATTCATGGAGAACTGTGGCATTCATGGTGATTTGTGGGATTCATGGAGAACTGTGAGATTCATGGAGAACTGTGGGATTCATGGTGATTTATGGAATTCATGGAGAACTGTGGCATTCATGGAGAACTGTGGCATTCATGGAGAACTGTGGCATTCATGGAGAACTGTGGCATTCATGGAGAACTGCGGGATTCATGGTGATTTGTGGGATTCATGGAGAACTGTGGGATTCATGGAGAACTGTGGGATTCATGGAGAACTGTGGCATTCATGGAGAACTGTGGCATTCATGGAGAACTGTGGCATTCATGGAGAACTGTGGCATTCATGGAGAACTGTGGCATTCATGGAGAACTGTGGCATTCATGGAGAACTGTGGCATTCATGGAGAACTGTGGCATTCATGGAGAACTGTGGCATTCATGATGAACTGTGGCATTCATGATGAACTGTGGCATTCATGATGAACTGTGGCATTCATGGAGAACTGTGGCATTCATGGAGAACTGTGGCATTCATGGAGAACTGTGGCATTCATGGAGAACTGTGGCATTCATGGAGAACTGTGGCATTCATGGAGAACTGTGGCATTCATGGTGATTTGTGGGATTCATGGAGAACTGTGAGATTCATGGAGAACTGTGGGATTCATGGTGATTTATGGAATTCATGGAGAACTGTGGCATTCATGGAGAACTGTGGCATTCATGGAGAACTGTGGCATTCATGGTGATTTGTGGGATTCATGGAGAACTGTGGCATTCATGGTGATTTGTGGCATTCATGGTGATTTGTGGGATTCATGGAGAACTGTGGCATTCATGGAGAACTGTGGCATTCATGGAGAACTGTGGCATTCATGGAAAACTGGGATTCATGGAAAACCGTGAGATTCATGGAGAACTGGGTTTCATGTGTAGGAGAGTAGGATGTGCTTCACATGGGTACCCCCACTTTTTGCTGATGCTTCACTGTTTTTCGACTTTAGTCTGGCTGGGGCCCTGCTAATCAGACCCCAGCCTAGCTGCTTCCTCTCTAAAATGGTTTCCATGTACCTTAGGTACATCTCTGATTGGAATCTGGAGTGCCCTTATAAGTCCCTAGTATATGGTATACTATGTCCCCAGGGCATAGGTACCCCAGAGGCCTGCCAGGGGCTGAAGCATGTATTATGCCACCCCTGGAAGGCCAGCCAAAATGACACCACAGGTCTGCTACTGCAGCCTGGGTAAGGTGGTGCATGCACTCCTTACTGTGATATAGGTTACCTATATCACTACATATATATACACACATATAAACCTATAAGTCACTCCTATGGCAGGCCTTATCAATCCTGAAGGCAGAGTGCTTGGTTCTTATGTGAGAGGGTGCCAGTGCATGAGCAGAGCCCCTCTGCAGCGTTCGGAGACCCTTCTCTGATGCTGTTTGTAGTGCAGCCTGACCATATACTCTTAAATGCATTATAACCTCGCGTTAAATGCTAACTTTGGGATGGCTGCATGGAAACATGTCGTGTTTGGTGTCAAACATCTTGGAATACTACCCCCCCGCCAGTTCTGGCAGCGGGGGTAGCATTCCACCCTTCTAGAGGGAGAGACATGTACACACCGGCCTACCCGGTAACTTCTTTACAGAGCCCTGGCATCACAAAATGGATGCCACTGCCACAGACACGGGTCTGGCCTCCTGCTGCTGACTGAAACTCCGGCAGGGGAGGCCTGGACAATAGGTTTCCTGTCCAAGGGAGGTGTAACCACCTCCCCAGACAGGATAATGTGTATTGGGGCTGGGCGGGAGCACTCTCTGGTGCTTTGAAGTCCTGCACTGGGGGCACATTCGGTGTCCCTGTGCATACCCCAGTTCAAACCGGTTCAGGGGCTTCCAGCCCCTGCTCTGACGCGAAACTGGACAAAGGGAATGGGTGTAACCACCCCTCTTCCCTGACCCTCCCCTAGGTGGGTCCCCAGAGTATGTCCAACCCCCTAACTTGGTATAGGTATGGGACCCCAGTCCTTAGGATTTTAGATTACCCTGGATGAAACTCTGACACTGAATCCTGGACCTTTGACGCTCTACTTGAAGATTAGAGGACTGAAGAATCTCCCTTGGGGTCAAGGAGTGACTCCCCTGCTTGGCAGGCACCTAAGAAGCAATTGTCCGGTCTGCATCGCTGAAGCTCCCGCCGGACGCCGAAGTCTTTGCATCACCAGAGGTAGATTTCCAGACTTCCCCGAGGCTGCCCTGAGTCCCCAGCAAAGCTGAGGCCCGTAGCTGTCGTGGGTAACGTGGAACCGTGACCCCTGGACACCGAGTACTTTTGCAAGTGCATCCTCTTCCTGGTCTCCCACGAAGTTGTGCTTTGGGCTCCGAGTAGCCCCCGCCTCCAGCACCGACTGCACCGAAGATCACTGGCCTCCACTCCACGAGTGTCCTATGAGCCAGCTCCAAGTGCGTCCACTCGAGGCTCCTTCGCGGTCGTTAGTCCGTTGGCTAGTGGGCCCTCCCGAAGGCAACTCTTCTTCTGCTAGGGCTTTCCTGGTTGCTCCAGACGTGCCCTGACTTACCCTCGCTGGGTGAGTCCCTCAGACCTTGCTGGTCTGCATCAACGTCCTTTCTTTATTTCCACGAGACTTGCCGTTGCCAAGGCTTGTTGGGTCCAATCCGGTCGCCGACACCTCAGCAATCACCAGACGTCGTGGGACAGCTCGAATCCAGCTCCTGGTCGTCGTCGACACCTCCTGGACCTCGTGGCTGAAGAGTCAAGACGACCGTCAACCTACCTGAAGCACCCGACATCGGTGGGCATCTGCTCATCGCCTTCCTGGTCACTGGCTAGTGACCCAGACTCTGTCCCCTCTGCTTTCAGGTTCTTCAGATCTTCGATCCAACCTTGGATCCACCCGAACACTTTCGACTTGGTCGCCAGCAGCACTTTGCAGCAGATCGCCATTGAAAACGACGACGAAACCCGACCCCGAAAGACACCTATGCACCCGGCTCCCCTGGATGAGGTAACTCGAGTACTCCGGTGCTCCCGTGGGTATAGACTCTAGAACAACCTAGTTCTAAAGGGGTTTGCTCCAAGTCCTCCTCTAAGTGTCCTTTTTCTTTAAAACTCCAACCGCGACATTCCCCATAGAAGTCAACGGCGGCTCGCGGCTGTGTTCTCACACTGCACGCGTCCCTCGTGGGTCCCCTGTGTCACTACCTTGGGTGGTTCCTTGAGGGCCAAGCACTTCTACAGGCTCTAGGCCTTGTGTCTAGCTCAGTCGTGGTTCTTATACCACTTTATTGGTATATGGTTTGGTAAGCCCCTAGGGCTCAAACGTGTATTTGTGCTATTACTGTTGATAACTGACTTGTAACTTATGTACTTCGAATTCTAGCCTCATAAAGAGACTAGAGGGGTGTGTTTAAGACTAAATACATATATTTTATATATATACCTGGTGTGGTCCTCTTTCATTTGGTCACTCAAGAGATTATAGACTGGTAAAACAAGCTGCTTTACATTCCTTCAAGACTTAGCCTGAAGGCTGCTCTCCATAGCTACCACTAGGATAGCTTTCAATAAAGGTTGTCTTTAACCTATCTCCAGTAAGGGGTTGTTTGGACTGGTGCAAGGTGCCCACTATAATTAGTGGACAGCATATACCAGGCCAACTTCTCACATCATGGAGAACTGTGGCATTCATGGTGATGTGTGGGATTCATGGAGAACTGTGGGATACATGATGAACTGTGGCATTCATGGAGAACTGTGGCATTCATGGAGAACTGTGGCATTCATGGAGAACTGTGGCATTCATGGAGAACTGTGGCATTCATTGTAGGAAGGTGGAATCTGACTGCATGGTTGCCCCCACTTTTTTCCTGGTGTTTTGCTGGTTTTCGACTTAGTTGGACTGGGACCCTGCTATTCAGGGCCCCAGTTTATCTGCTTTCTCTGATTCCCTGTACCTTAGGTACACCACAGATTGGATTCTGGGGTGCACTTATAAGTCCCTAGTATATGGTATACTATGTACCAAGGGCATAGGTACCCCAGAGGCCTACCAGGGGCTGAAGCATGTATTATGCCACCCCTGGGCAGCCTTCCAAAATGACACCACAGGACTGCTACAGCAGCCTGAGTAAGGTGGTGCATGCACCCCTTACTGAGCTATAGGTTCACTATATCTCACCCTATCACTGCACATATAAACCTATCAGTCACCCCTATGGCAGGCCTTATCAATCCTGAAGGCAGGGTTCTTGGTTTTATGTGAGAGGGTGCCCATGCATGAGCAGAGCCCCTCTGCAGCCTTCGGAATCTATCCTCCGGGGTTGTCTGTGAGTGCAGCCTGACCATATACTCTCAAGTGCATTATAACTAAACGGTAAATGCTAACTTTGGGATGGCTGCACGGAAGCATGTCGTGTTTGGTGTCAAACACCTTGGAATCATACCCCCACACCAGTAACTGGTGTGGGAGTATGATCCCACCCTTCTAGAGGGAGAGACATGACAGCACCGGTATACCCGGTACCAGCTAACAGAGCCCTGGCATCACAAAATGGATGCTGCAGCCACAGACACGAGTCTGCCCTCCTGCTGCTGACCGAAACTCCGGCAGGAGAGGCCTGGACAATAGGTTTTACTGTCACAGGGAGGTGTTACCACCTCCCAGACAGGCTTTAGTGTATTGGGGCTGGGTGGGTGCACTCTCAGAGTGCTTTGAAGTCCTGCACTGGGGGCACATTTGGTGTCCCTGTGCATAGCCCAGTTCAAACCGGTTGCAGGGGCTACCAGCCCCTGCTCTGGCGCAAAACTGGGCAAAGGAAATTGGTGTAGCCACCCCTCTTTCCAAACCCTCCCATAGGTGAGTCCCCTGAGTTAGTCCAACCCCTTCCTTGGGTATAAGATAGGAACCCCTGGCAACAGGACTTTAGCTATCCCTGGACGAAACTCTGAAACTGAATACTGGACCTTCGACGATCTGTTCAACGCCAGATGACTGAAGAATCTCCCTTGGAGTAAAGGAGTTACTCCCCTGCTTGGCAGGCACCAAAGACGCATCTGACCGGTCTGCATCTCCGAAGCTCCCGCCGGACGCCGAAGACTTTGCAACCCAGGAGGTGGGTTTCCAGACTTCCCAGAGGCTGACCTGAGCCCCCAGCAAAGCTGAGACCCGTAGCCCTTGTGGGTACCGTGGAACCGGAACCCCTGGACACCGTGCACATTTGCAAGTGCATAAGCTTCTCGTCAAACCTCGAGGCTGTGCTTTGGGTTACTTGTAGCCCTGACCCCGAGCAGTGAATCCACCGAAGATTGCCGGCCTACCCACTTCGAGTGACCCGTGGGCCGCCATTTTGTGATTCTGCTCGAGGTCCCTTCGCGATCCCTTGTCCGTCGACTTGTGGGTCCCTAAGAAGGGTAACTTTACTTTGATTGGGCTTTCCTGGTTGCTCCAGATGTGCCCTGACTCTCCATCGCTTGGGGAGTCCCCAGGACCTTGCTGGTCCGTCTCGAAGCATCTTTCCTCTTCCTGCGTGGGTTGCTGTTGCCAAGGCTTGTTGTGTCCAATCCGGGCACCGACGCTGCAGCACTCGGCATCCTTCGTGGGACAGCTCGAATCCCGCTCCTGGTCGTCGTCGACGCCTCCTGGTCCTCGTGGCTGAAGAGTCAAGCTTCACCTCTTTCACCTGAAACACCCGACATCGGTGGGCATTCGTCTGTCGTGCCCCTGGTCACTGGCTAGAGACCCAGACTCTGTCCCCTCTGCTTTCAGGTTCTTCACATCTCCGATCCAGGCTTGGATCTCTTCGGACACTTCGCATCTTCCCGGCAGCAGCACTTCTCTGCAAGCTGCCATTGAAAACGACGACGCGACCCGACACCATTTGACACCTATGCACCCGGCTTCCTTGGGTGAGATAACACGAGTACTCCGGTGCTCCCGTGGGTGTTGTCCCTAGAACCATCTAAGTCCAAAAGGGTTTGTTCCTAGTCCACTCTGAAGTGTCCCTAAACTCTAAAACTCTAACCGCAACTTTCCCCATAGAAGCTAACGGAGCTCGCGGCTGTGTTCACACACTGCACACGTCCCCCGTGGGTCCCCTGTGTCACTACCTTGGGTGGTTCCTTTGGGTCCCAGCGATTCTACAGTGTGAGAAGTTGGCCTGGCATATGCTGTCCACTAGTTATAGTGGGCACCTTGCACCAGTCCAAACAACCCCTTATGGATGATAGGTTAAAGACAACCTTTATTGAAAGCTATCCTAGTGGTAGCTATGGAGAGCAGCCTTCAGGCTAAGTCTTGGAGGAATGTAAAGCAGCTTGTTTTACCAGTCTATAATCTCTTGAGTGACCAAATGAAAGAGGACCACACCAGGTATATATATAAAATATATGTATTTAGTCTTAAACACACCCCTCTAGTCCCTTTATGAGGCTAGAGTTCGAAGTACATATGTTACAAGGCGAATATCAGCAGTTATTAGCACAATACACGTTTGAGCCATAGGGGCGTACCAAACCATATACTAAAATAGTGGTATAAGAACCACGACTGAGCTAGACACAAGGCCTAGAGCCTGTAGAAGTGCTTGGACCCCAAGGAACCACCCAAGGTAGTGACACAGGAGACCCACGGGGGACGTGTGCAGTGTGAGAACACAGCCGCGAGCACCGTAGGATTCTATGAGGAAAGTCGCGGTTGGAATTTTAAAGCAAAAGGACACTTAGGAGAGGACTTTGAGCAAACCCCTTTAGACTTAAGGGGTTCTAGGGCCAACACCCACGGGAGCACCGGAGTACTCAAGTTACCTCACCCAGGGAAGCTTGGTGCATAGGTGTCAAAGGATGTCGGGAATCGTCATTGATTTCAATGGCGATCTGCTGCAAAGTGCTGCTGCCGTGAAGAAGAAAAGTGTCCAGGGTGATCCAAGCCTGGATCGAAGATGTGAAGAACCTGAAAGCAGAGGGGACAGAGTCTGGGTCACTAGCCAGTGACCAGGAGCGGAGCAATCGAATGCCCACCGATGTCGGGTGCTTCAGGTGCGAAGAGGTGAAGCTTGACTCTGCAGCCACGGGGTCCCGGAGACGTCAAGGATGACCAGGAGCCGGATTCGAGCTGTCCCACGAAGGATGTCGAGTGCTGGGGTGTCGGTGCTCGGATTGAACACAACAAGCCTTGGCAACTGCAACCCACGCAGGAAGAGAAAAGATGCTTCTGTGCGGACCAGCAAGGTCCTGGGGACTCCCCAAGCGATGGAGAGTCAGGGCACGTCTGGAGCAACCAGGGAAGCCCAATCAAAGTTAAAGTTGCCTTCTTGGGGACCCACAGGTCAACGGACCAGGGATCGCGAAGGGACCTCGAGAGGAATCAGAAAATGGCGGCCCACGGAACACTCGTTGAGTGTAGGCCTGCAATCTTCGGTGTGATCACTGCTCGGGGTCAGGGCTACAAGTAACCCAAAGCTCAGCCTCAGGGGTTGCCGGAAAGCTGATGCTTCTGCAAATGGACGCGGTGCCCAGGGGTTCGGGTTGCACGGTCACCACGAGGGATACGGGCCTCAGACTTGCTGTGGGCACAGATCGACCTCTAAGACCTCGGAAAACCCATATCCTGTGTGGCAATATTCTTCGGAGTCCGTCGGAGCTTCGGCGATGCCAACCGGTCAGTTGCGTTAAAGGTGCCTGCCTTGCCTTGCAGGGGAGTAACTCCTTTACTCAAAGGGAGATTCTTCAGTCATCCAGCGTAGTGTAGATCGTCGAAGTACTTGGTTTCTGTGTCAGAGTTTAGTCCAGGTGTAATCTAAAGTCCTGTAGTCAGGGGTTCCTACTTTATACCCAAGGAAGGGGTGGGACAAACTCTGGGGACCCACCTTTGGGAGGGTCAGGAAAGAGGGGTGGCTACACCCATTTCCTTTGTCCAGTTTCACGCCAGAGCAGGGGCTGGTAGCCCCTGCAACCGGTTTGAGCTGGACTATGCACAGGGACACCAAATGTGCCCCCAGTGCAGACTTCAAAGCACTCTTGGAGTGCACCCACCCAGCCCCAATACACTAAAGCCTGTCTGGGAGGTGGTCACACCTCCCTGTGACAGGAAACCTATTGTCCAGGCCTCCCCTGCCGGAGTTTCGTCCAGCAGCAGGAGGGCAGACTCGTGTCTGTGGCTGCAGCATCCATTTTGTGATGCCAGGGTTCTGTTAAGCTGGTACCGGGTGTACCGGTGGTGCCATGTTTCTCCCTCCAGCAGGGTGGAATCATACCTCCCACCCCAGTTACTGGGGTGGAGGTATGATTCCAAGGTGTTTGACACCAAACACGACATGTTTCCATGCAGCCATTCTCAAGTTAGCATTTACCGCAAGGTTATAATGCACTTAAGAGTATATGGTCTGGCTGCATCACAAACAACCCCGGAATGAAGATTCCGAAAGCTGCAGAGGGGCTCTGCTCATGCATGAGCACCCTCTCACATGAAACCCAGCACCCTGCCTTCAGGATTGTTAAGGCCTGCCATAGGGGTGACTGATAGGTTTACATGTGCAGTGATATGGCGAGATATAGGGAACCTATATCTCAGTAAGGGGTGGATACACCACCTTACACAGGCTGCTGTAACAGACCTGTTGTGTCATTTTAAAAGGCTTCCCAGGGGTGGCACAATACATGCTGCAGCCCCTGGTAGGCCTCTGGGGTACCTATGCCCTGGGTACATAGTATAACATATACTAGGGACTCACAAGGGTACCCCAGAATCCAATCTGGAGTGTACCTAAAGTACATACAATCAATTTTGAGTAGAAAGCAGATAGACTGGGGTCCTGATTAGCAGGACCTCAGTCTGGCTAAGTCGAAAAACAGTGAAACATCAGCAAAAAGTGGGGGTAACTATAAGAAGCAGATCCTACTCTCCTACACAACCCCCCCCCCAAACGTCAGGACATTAAACTAACCTTGACCAGTTGAGTCTTCATGTTCTAAGTGGAAATATCTGGAGAGTCCATCTGCATTTGCATGGTTACTCCCAGGTCTATGTTCCACTGTATAGTCCTTCCCCTGAAGGGAAATGGACCACCTCAAAAGTTTGGTGTTTTCACCCTTCATCTGTTTTAGCCATAAGAGGGGCTTGTGGTCTGTCTGAACAATGAAGTGAGTGCCAAACAAGTATGGCCTCAGCTTCTTCAAGGCCCAAACCACAGCAAAGGCCTCCCTCTCAATGGCTGACCAACGTTTCTCTCTGGGGGTCAACCTTCTGCTAATAAAAGCTACTGGCTGATCCTGACCTTCATCATTCAATTGTGATAACACAGCCCCTACCCCCAACTCAGATGCATCTGTTTGGACAATGAATTGCTTGGAGTAATCAGGACTCTGCAGAATGGGAGCAGTGCACATGGCCTGCTTCAGGTCATCAAATGCCTTTTGACAGCTAACTGTCCACTGAACTTTCTTGGGCATTCTTTTAGAAGTCAAGTCATTCAAAGGGGTCACTATGGATCCATACCCTTTGACAAATCTTCTATAGTACCCAGTCAGGCCCAAGAAAGCTCTGACCTGAGTCTGGGTAGTTGGAGCAACCCAGTCCATGATGTTCTGGATTTTGCTCTGCAATGGTTGAACCTGGCCTCCACCCACAAGGTGGCCCAGGTACACAACCTGACTCTGCCCTATCTGGCACTTGGTGGCCTTGATAGTTAGGCCTGCTTTCTGCAGGGCCTCCAAAACATTTCGCAGGTGGACCAGGTGATCCTCCCAGGTGGAGCTAAAGACAGCAATATCATCTAGATATGCTGCACTATAGGCTTCCAGGCCTGTAAGGACTTTGTTCACCAATCTTCGAAAAGTGGCAGGTGCATTTTTCAAACCAAAGGGCATCACCACAAATTGGTAGTGCCCACTAGGGGTAGAAAATGCTGTTTTGGCTTTTGCATCCTCAGCTAGTCTGATTTGCCAGTAGCCAGCTGTCAGGTCAAATGTGCTGAGAAACTTGGCTGAGGCCAAAGTGTCTATGAGCTCATTTGCACTAGGGATTGGATGGGCATCAGTCCTAGTGACTGCATTGAGACCTCTGTAGTCTACACAAAACCACATCTCTCTCTTACCACCCTGGGTGTGAGGTTTAGGCACTAAGGCTACTGGACTAGCCCAAGGGCTATCTGAGGGTTCAATCACACCCAAATCCAACATCTTCTGGACTTCAGTCCTGATGCAGTCCCTGACATGGTCAGGTTGCCTGTAAATCTTATTTTTAACAGGCAGACTGTCCCCAGTGTCCACTTCATGAGTGCACCAGGTAGTCTGACTTGGAGTCAGAGAGAACATATGTCTGAACTGATTGAGAACCTTTCTGCAATCAGTTTGCTGCTAGTCAGTGAGGCTGCCTGCCAAGGCTACACCATCTACTGATCCATCATCAGGGTTCTGAGAGAGCAGGTCAGGGAGTGGATCACTCTCTTCCTCCTGTCCCTCATCAGTAGCCATGAGCAAGCCCATGTCTGCCCTGTCAACATATGGTTTTAGTCTGTTGACATGGAGCACCCTGTGAGGGCTCATGGGAGTTCCAAGGTCCACCAGGTAGGTAACCTCTCCCTTCTGTTCAACAATTGTATGGGGGCCACTACACTTGTCTTGGAGGGCTGCTGGGGCCACAGGCTCCAACACCCATACCTTCTGTCCTGGCTGATAAACAGTCAGCACAGCTCTTTGGTCATGCCAGGCCTTTTGTAATTCCTGGCTAGCCTCAAGTTTTTTAGTTGCCTTCTTCATATACTCAGCCATCCGGGAGCGGAGACCAAGTACATAGTCCACAATATCCTGTTTAGGGGTTTGAGAGGTAACTCCCATCCCTCCTTCACTAGACACAATGGACCCCTAACTGGATGTCCAAACAGAAGCTCAAATGGGCTGTAACCAACCCCCTTCTGTGGAACCTCTCTGTAGGCAAAGAGAAGGCAGGGCAAAAGTATGTCCCATCTGTGCCTAAGCTTTTCTGGGAGACGTTTAATCATGCCCTTCAAGGTTTTGTTGAACCTTTCAACTAAACCATTGCATTGTGGGTGATAGGGGGTGGTAAATTTATAATTTACTCCACACTCCTTCCACATAGCAGTCAAGTAACTAGATATGAAGTTTGCAGCTCTGTCTGATACTACCTCCTTAGGAAAACCCACTCTGGAAAAGATTCCCAGGAGGGCCCTTGCCACCACAGGAGCTGTGGTGGTCCTGAGGGGAATTGCTTCTGGGTACCTAGTGGCATGGTCTACCACCACTAGGATAAATCTGTGCCCAGATGCCGTTTGAGGATCTAGGGGACCAACAATATCAATCCCCACCCTCTCACAGGGAACCCCCACCACAGGTAGTGGTATCAGGGGGGCCTTGGTAGTGCTACCTGCCTTACCACTGGCTTGACAGGTGACACAGGAGCGACAAAACTCCTTGGTGTCTTCAGACATATGAGGCCAATGAAAGTGAGGGACAATTCTGTCCCAAGTCTTGTTTTGGCCTAGGTGACCTGCTAAGGGAATATCATGTGCTAGGGTCAAGAGGAAGCTCCTAAACGTCAGAGGTATCACCAACCTCCTGGTGGCTCTAGGCTTGGGGTCTCTACACTCTGAGTAAAGGAGTCCATCATCCCAATAGATCCTATGGGATCCACTAGCACTCCCAGCAGCCTCAGCAGCAGCTTGCTGTCTGAGGGGTTCAAGAGAGGGGCAGCTCAGTTGCTCCTGGCTCAGATCTGCCCTGGAAGGGCCCCTGTCCCCAAGAACTCAACCTGATCAGGCTCAAGCTCCTCTGGGACAGTTCCTTCTTCAGGACTGAGATCATCTCCCTCAAGAGACTGATCTGCATTCTGAGGCAGGGGGGAAGACACTGCCTTAACCCTACTGCTCCTACTCTTGGGAGGCACCTGGTCCATTCTTCCAGAATCCAGGGCCTGTTCAGTTTTAGACATTTTTGCCTGTGACCTTGTCATAGCAAACACATCTGCAGGGATGCCCAACATTTCTGCATGGGTCCTGAGCTCAACTTCAGCCCAAGCTGAACTTTCCAAATCATTTCCAAGCAAGCATTCAACAGGGAGGTCTGCACTTACCACAACCTTCTTAGGGCCAGTTACCCCTCCCCAGGAGAAATTAACAACTGCCAGGGAATAGTCTGTCCTGACATTGCTAGCGTTGGTCACTTGGTACATTTCACCAAGTATGATCTGCTCAGGGCAAGATCTTTTGTCACCATTGTGACACTTGCTCCTGTGTCCCTGAATGCCAAAGCCTCTCTTCCATTAATCAAGGGCTGCTGTCTGTATTTGCCCAGATTACTGGAACTCAGATAGGAGGACATATCCATGCCTCCATCACAGATCAGTACAGCCTGAGTTGGAACTCTGACTAGGCCAGAGTCCATCTCAGATCCCAGGGTCAACCCTACTACACCCTTATTTGGAACACCACCAGTTGGAGCTGAACTAGGGGGAACAGTTGCCTTAGGGGCAATGGTGGCTGGAGTTGAGTCTTTGGTCTTGGTACAATCACTAGTCCAATGGGTTTTCTGCTTACAGATTTTACACCATGGTTTCTTTTGGCCTTTTCCTTTGTTAGATTGGGACTCCCCACCAGATACAGATTTTTGGGGCCCTTGAGAAGACTTCTGGTCTTTACCCTTCTCCCCACCCTTATCAGAGTTCTTAGAATCTTGCTTCTTGGAGTCACCACCTTGGTTCTGAACCTTCTGCCTCACCCTGGTTCTGACCCACTTGTCTGCCTTCTGACCCAATTCTTGGGGAGAGGTCAGATCAGAGTCCACCAGGTACTGATGTAACAGTTGATGTTGACAGTTGTTAAGGATCTGCTCTCTCATGATCAAATTATACAATCCTTTGAAATCACATACCTTACTGCCAAGTAACCAGCCTTCCAGAGCCTTAGTAGCACAATCAACAAAGTCAACCCAGTGCTGAATCTGTGCCTTTTGGGTATCTCTGAACTTTAACCTGTATTGTTCAGTGGTTAGGCCAAACCCTTCAATCAGAGCACTCTTCAGGACTTTGTAATTGTCAGCATCCTCTTCTCTTACAGTGAGGAGCTTGTCTCTACCTTTGTCTGCAAAGGAGAGCCACAAGATTGCTGCCCACTGCTCCTGAGGGACCCTCTGTACCTTACAGGCCCTCTCAAGTGCAGTTATCCATT
This sequence comes from Calotriton arnoldi, assembly GCA_963921515.1. Taxonomy (NCBI): domain Eukaryota; kingdom Metazoa; phylum Chordata; class Amphibia; order Caudata; family Salamandridae; genus Calotriton; species Calotriton arnoldi. The sequence continues at coordinate 973,885 of CAWUFW010005944.1, forward strand.
TGTGGATGTCATCCCCACTCTGGTAGGGAGGGACAATCTTGTTCAGGTTCCTATGGTCGTGAGGATGATCTCTACCTCTAGGGACACTGCTGCTGCCACCATGGGACCCTAGTCCCAATTTCTGAGAAGCTCTCTGGAGCTCCAGGGATTCCCTGTCTAAGGCCAATTGCTCTCTCTTGATTCTGAGCTTAGCTCTCTCAAACTCAAGCAGTTGGCATTTCTTCTCATAAGAGGATGCCCTTTTATGAGAAGCAGAGGACCCTATAGACGTACCAGAATGATTAGATTCCTGGGAAGGAGATCTGGATCTTCTTGGTAGACTATTAACCCTTCCAGGTGGGGTAAAGAGAACTCCACTGGGGTCTCCTTCCTCACCTTCAGGAAGAATTGGATTTTCCAGGTTGGAATCATTTTGATCCCCCTGGCCAGCATCAGAGTCTGGGTCATAGTAGTTTTCACTACCTGGCCTTTCCTCTTCTGCTGTCCCACCCCCTTTGCCAACCTCATCAAACCCTACCCCCTCTTTCTGAGGTCATCTTCAAGCAACATCTTTATGAGATGTTGGGCGGTTGGGCTTTTCCCTGTCTTCAATTTCCTTGAGGCACACATAGTCCTCAACTCTTGGTATGAGACATGATCATACTTAGTTGGGAGAGACCCACTGGTTTCTGCCCTTGAAGATATGACTAGTGTGGTGTGGTGTATGCACCTACCTACTCTAGTGGGGCCTACTAAACTCTCTTGAGTTGTAGAAAGGGTGTACTAAGCCCTTGACACACAACTCTAAGTTCAGTAGAACTTACTGTATTCTAAATTTGATTTATATGTACCTATGTACCTATAGTGGTTTTCAGTTAGTCACTCAAAGAGATTATCTGGTAAAGCAATAGCAAGCTTGAATCCCACACGCTGCACACCAATGTGAGAAGTTGACCTGGCATATGCTGTCCACTAGTTATAGTGGGCACCTTGCACCAGTCCAAACGACCCCTATTGATGATAGGTTTAAAGACAACCTTTATTGAAAGCTATCCTAGTGGTAGCTATGGAGAGCAGCCTTCAGGCTAAGTCTTGAAGGAGTGTAAAGCAGCTTGGTTTACCAGATTATAACCTCTTGAATGACCAAATGAAAGGAGAACCACACCAGGTATATATATAAAATATATGTATTTATTTCTAAACACTCACTACTAATCTCTTTATGGGTTTAGAGTCCAAGATACACAATATCACAGTATTAAAACGACAGTAAATAGCACAATATACAATGGGCCCCAGGGGGGGACCAAACCATATATTAAGAAAGTGGTATAAGAACCACGACTTGACTAGACAGTGCCTAGAGCACGTAGAATCGCTGGGACCCCAAGGAACCACCCAAGGTAGTGACACAGGAGACCCACGGGGACGTGTGCAGTGTGAGAACACAGCCGCGAGCGCCGTAGGATTCTATGAGGAAAGTCGCAGTTGGAATTTTAAAGCAAATGGACACTTAGGAGAGGACTTTGAGCAAACCCCTTTAGACTTAAGGGGTTCTAGGGCCAACACCCACGGGAGCACCGGAGTACTCGAGTTACCTCACCCAGAGAAGCCGGGTGCATAGGTGTCAAAGGGTGTCGGGAATCGTCGTTGATTTCAATGGCGATCTGCTGCAAAGTGCTGCTGCTGTGAAGAAGAAAAGTGTCCGGGGTGATCCAAGCCTGGATCAAAGATGTGAAGAACCTGAAAGCAGAGGGGACTGAGTCTGGGTCACTAGCCAGTGACCAGGAGCGGAGCAATCGAATGCCCACCGATGTCGGGTGCTTCAGGTGCGAAGAGGTGAAGCTTGACTCTGCAACCACGGGGTCCCGGAGACGTCAAGGACGACCAGGAGCCCGATTCGAGCTGTCCCACGAAGGATGTCGAGTGCTGGGGTGTCGGTGCTCGGATTGAACACAACAAGCCTTGGCAACAGGAACCCACGCAGGAAGAGAAAAGATGCTTCTGTGCGGACCAGCAAGGTCCTGGGGACTCCCCAAGCGATGGATAGTCAGGGCACGTCTGGAGCAACCAGGGAAGCCCAATCAAAGTTAGAGTTGCCTTCTTGGGGACCCACAGGTCAACGGACCAGGGATCGCGAAGGGACCTCGAGAGGAATCACAAAATGGCGGCCCACGGAATACTCGTTGAGTGTAGGCCTGCAATCTTCGGTGTGATCACTGCTCGGGTCAGGGCTACAAGTAACCCAAAGCTCAGCCTCAGGGGTCGCCGGAAAGCTGATGCTTCTGCAAATGGACGCGGTGCCCAGGGGTTCAGGTTGCACGGTCACCACGAGGGATACGGGCCTCAGACTTGCTGTGGGCACAGATCGACCTCTAAGACCTCGGAAAACCCACCTCCTGTGTGGCAATATTCTTCGGAGTCCGTCGGAGCTTCGGAGATGCCAACCGGTCAGTTGCGTTAAAGGTGCCTGCCTTGCAGGGGAGTAACTCCTTTACTCCAAGGAAGATTCTTCAGTCATCCAGCGTAGTGTAGATCGTCGAAGTACTTGGTTTCTGTGTCAGAGTTTAGTCCAGGTGTAATCTAAAGTCCTGTAGTCAGGGTTTCCTACTTTATACCCAAGGAAGGGGTGGGACAAACTCTGGGGACCCACCTATGGGAGGGTCAGGAAAGAGGGGTGGCTACACCCATTTCCTTTGTCCAGTTTCGCGTCAGAGCAGGGGCTGGTAGCCCCTTCAACCGGTTTGAGCTGGACTATGCACAGGGACACCAAATGTGCCCCCAGTGCAGGCTTCAAAGCACTCTTGGAGTGCACCCACCCAGCCCCAATACACTAAAGCCTGTCTGGGAGGTGGTCACATCTCCCTGTGACAGGAAACCTATTGTCCAGGCCTCCCCTGCCGGAGTTTCGTCCAGCAGCAGGAGGGCAGACTCGTGTCCGTGGCTGCAGCATGCATTTTGTGATGCCAGGGTTCTGTTAAGCTGGTACCGGGTGTACCGGTGGTGCCATGTTTCTCCCTCTAGTAGGGTGGAATCATACCTCCCACCCCAGTTACTGGGGTGGAGGTATGATTCCAAGGTGTTTGACACCAAACACGACATGTTTCCATGCAGCCATTCTCAAGTTAGCATTTACCGCGAGGTTATAATGCACTTAAGAGTATATGGTTGGCTGCATCACAAACAACCCCGGAATGAAGATTCCGAAAGCTGCAGAGGGGCTCTGCTCATGCATGAGCACCCTCTCACATGAAACCCAGCACCCTGCCTTCATGATTGTTAAGGCCTGCCATAGGGGTGACTGATAGGTTTACATGTGCAGTGATATGGAGAGATATAGGTAACCTATATCTCAGTAAGGGGGTGCATACACCTCCTTACACAGGCTGCTGTAGCAGACCTGTTGTGTCATTTTAAAAGGCTTCCCAGGGGTGGCACAATACATGTTGCAGCCCCTGGTAGGCCTCTGGGGTACCTATGCCCTGGGTACATAGTATACCATATACTAGGGACTCACAAGGGTACCCCAGAATCCAATCTGGAGTGTACCTAAAGTACATACAATCAATTTAGAGTAGAAAGCAGATAGACTGGGGTCCTGATTAGCAGGGCCTCAGTCTGGCTAAGTCGAAAAACAGTGAAACATCAGCAAAAAGTGGGGGTAACTATAAGAAGCAGATCCTACTCTCCTACAATGGTGACCTGTGAGATTAATGGAGAACTGTGGGATTTATGATGACCTGTGGGATTCATGGTGGCCTCTGGGATTCCTAGTGAATTGTGGGATTCGTGTTGGCCTGTGGAATTCATGGTGACCTATGGGATTCATGGGTGACCTGTGAGATGCATGGGGAAATGTAGGATTCATGGGTGAACTGTGGGATTCCTAGTCACTTGTGGGATTCTTGGTGGCCTGTGGTATTCATGGTGACATGTGGAATTCATGGTGACCTATGGGATTCATGGGTGACCTGTGAGATTCATGTGAACTGTGAGATTCATGGGGAACTGTATGATTCATGGGGAACTATGGGATTCATGGTGAACTGTGGGATTCATGCTGACCACTGAGATCATAATGAACTGTTGGATTCATGGTGGCCTCTGGGATTCCTAGTGACTTGTTGTATTTGTGGTGGCCTGTGGTGTTCATGGTGGCCTGTAGGATTCATGCTGATCTGTGGGATTCATGGTGACCTGTGGGAGTTATGCATTACCTGTGGGAGTTATGGGTGACCTGGGAGATTCATGATGGTCTCTGAGATTCATGGAGATCTGTGGGATTCATGGTGACCTGTAGGATACATAGGTGACCTGTGAAATTTATGTTAACATGTGCTATCCATGGGTGACCTGTAAGATTAATGACGACCTGTGGGATGCGTGGGTGACTTGTGGGATTCATGATGACCTGTGAGATTCGTGGTGGCCTGTGAGATCCATGGGTAATCTGTGACATTCATGGCAACTTGGGGATTTTGGGTAATCCTGCAGAAAAGATCTGCGGTCTTTAAAGTGAACTTCACAGTTACTATATGATTGTGATAAGCACTTGATTGCTGGAGGTCCTTGAACACAGAACATATTAGTGCATAGCAATAGATCTCATGAAATATTTGTTGTAGGAAGGTGGAATCTGACTGCATGGTTACCCCCACTTTTTTTCTGGTGTTTTGCTGGTTTTTGACTAGTCTGACTGGGATCCTGCTAATCAGGACCCCAGTCTATCTGCTTTCTCCCTAAATTGGTTGTTCATGTACGTTAGGTACACTCCAGATTGGATTCTGGGGTACCCTTATAAGTCCCTAGTATATGGTATACTATGTACCCAGGGCATAGGTACCCCAGAGGCCTCCCAGGGGCTGCAGCATGTATTATGCCACCCCTGAGAGACCATTTAAAATGACACCACAGGTCTGCTACAGCAGCCTGTGTACGGTGGTGCTTGCACCCCTTACTTAGATATAGGTTCACTATATCTATCCTAATCACTGTACATATAAACCTATCAGTCACCCCTATGGCAGGCCTTATCAATCCTGAAGGATGGGTGCTGGGTTTTATGTGAGAGGGTGCCCATGCATGAGCAGAGCCCCTCTACAGCCTTCGGAACCTATTCTCCGGGGTTGTTTGTGATGCAGCCAACCATATATACTTAAGTGCATTATAACCTCGCGGTAAATGCTAACTTTAATATGGCTGCATGGAAACATGTCGTGCTTGGTGTCAAACACCTTGGAATCATACCTCCACACCAGTAACTGGTGTGGGAGGTATGATTTCACACTCCTAGAGGGAGAAATATGACAACACCGGTACACCCGGTTCCAGCTTCACAGAACCCTGGCATCACAAAATGGATGCTGCCAGCCACAGACACGAGTCTGCCCTCCTGCTGCTGGACGAAACTCCGGCAGGGGAAGGCTTGACAATAGGTTTCCTGTCACAGGGAGGTGTGACCACCTCCCAGACAGGCTTTAGTGTATTGGGGCTGGGTGGGTGCACTCTGAGTGCTTTGATGTCTGCACTGGGGGCACATTTGGTGTCCTCGTGCATAGTCCAGCTCAAACCGGTTGCAGGGGCTATCAGCCCCTGCTCTGGCGCGAAACTGGACAAAGGACATGGGTGTAGCCACCCCTCTGTCCTGACCCTCCCCTAGGTGGGTCCCCAGAGTTTGTCCCACCCCTTCCTTGGGTATAAAGTAGGAACCCCTGGCTACAGGACTTTAGATATTACCTGGACTAAACTCTGCTACAGAAACCAAGTAACCTTCGACGATCTACGCTCTGCTGGACGACTGAAGAATCTCCCTTGGAGTAAAGGAGTTACTCCCCTGCTGAGCAGGCACCAAAACTCATCTGACCGGTTTGCATCTACGAAGCTCCCGAAGACTCCGAAGATTTCTGCAATACAGGAGGTGGGTTCCCGAGGTCTCCGAGGTCGATCTGCACTCTCAGCAATTCTGAGGCCCGTATCCCTCGTGGGGACCGTGAAACCCGTACCCCTGGGCACCGTGTACATTTGCAGCAGCATATGCTTTTCGGCGATCCCTGAAGCTGTGCTTTGGGCTACTTGTAGTCCTGACCCCGAGCAGTAATTCCACCGAAGATTTCCGGCCTACACTCCACGAGTGTTCCGTGGGCTGGCACTTTGTGAGTCCTCTCGAGGGCCCTTCGCGATCCCTGGTCCGTTGGCCTGTGGGTCCCTGAGAAGGCAACTTTAACTTTCAGTGGGCTTCCCTGGTTGCTCCAGACGTGCCCTGACTCTCCATCGCTTGGGGAGTCCCCAGGACCTTGCTTGTCCTCACAGAAGCATCTTTCCTCTGCAGTTGCCAAGACTTGTTGGTGTTCAATCCGGACACTGACGCCCCAGCACTCGACATCCTTCGTGGGACAGCTCGAATCCGGACTGTGGTCGTCGCAGACGTCTCCTGGTCCCCGTGGCTGCAGAGTCAAGCTTCGCCTCTTCGCACCTGAAGCACCCGACATCGGTGGGCATTCGATTGCTCCGCTCCTGGTCACGTGAAGTGACCCAGACTTTGTCCCCTCTGCTTTCAGGTTCTTCACATCTCCGATCCAGGCTTGGATCACACCGGACACTTTTCTTCTCCACGGCAGCAGTACTTTCTCGCATCACGCCATTGAAAACGACGAGGGTTTCCGACACCACTTGACCCCTATGCACCCGGCTCCTCTGGGATAGGTAACACGGGTACCTCCGTACTCTCAAGGGTGCTGGCCTTAGAACCTTCTATGTTTAGCTGGGTTTGCTTGAAGTCCTCTCCTAAGTGTCCTTAATCTTTAAAATTCCAACCGCGACTTTCCCATAGAGTTGTACGGAGCTCGCGGCTGTGTTCCCACACTGCACCCGTCCTCCGTGGGTCCCCTGTGTCACTACCTTGGGTGGTTCCTTGGGGTCCCAGCGATTTCTACGTGCTCTAGGCACTGTGTCTAGTCAAGTCGTGGTTCTTATACCACTTTCTTAGTATATGGTTCGGTCTCCCCCTGGAGCCCGCTGTGTATTGTGCTGTTTACTGTCGTTCTAGTGATTTAATATTGTGTGTATTGTTCTCTAATCACATAAAGAGGTTAGTAGAGAGTGTTTAGTAATAAATACATATATTTTATATACACCTGGTGTGGTTCTCCTTTCATTTGGTCATTCAGGAGGTTCTGTTCTGGTAAAACAAGCTGCTTTACATTCCTTCAAGACTTAGCCTGAAGGCTGCTCTCCACAGCTACCACTAGGATAGCTTTCTATAAAGGTTGTCTTTAACCTAATCATCAATAAGAGTCGTTTGGACTGGTGCAAGGTGCCCACTTTAATTAGTGGACAGCATATACCAGGCCAACTTCTCACATTTGTTGGTGGAAATTAGCTCGATTTTTACCCATTCAGTGTCACCTGTGGGGCTCACACGCCTGAAATTGCTCCAATTAGCCCAGTAAGCGTGTTTTTACTGTGGTTTCCAAGGACCTTGTGTGAGGGGGCAGCTTGGAAGGGTACATCCTTAAAGCTTCTATGTCAGAGGTAATGTGGATGTGTCGCAGTAGGTATATGTAATTTGGCCATCCATAGGAGAAGTTGATTGATTTCTAACAGCCTGGCCCTGTTTGATGGATCTGCTGAAGCCTTCCAAAAAAGTACCCAAGAGGTTCTATGCAGAGGTGAGAGGAGACAGTTTGTAGGTGAATGGGTTACCAAACCTTTCATTTTCCATCTAAATCTCCATAGTCCGTTTTATTGACGTGTACAACACTGCCTAAAGATAGTCTTTGGTTTACCTTAGTTTTTAGGATTCGTTTTTCTATGAAAATTGAAACAGAAACTGTAGACTGAGTTTGTGAAACAGTCACAAATCAAAATTGTTATTGTTATTCAAATCTGAATGGCTGTCAGATATTTCACCATTCGGCAACACACTCTCTCGATTTAGAGACCTTGTTATAAAAATACATTTTGCTGTGGCCATGTGCGGATTTAGTGAGCACTCCTAACCTGTGGGACAGAAGGTTGGTGAACCTGTTCACATGGTTTTCAAACCTCCAGCCTGCAGATGTTTGAGAGCCAGGTCTCCTGCGTCATAAGGCAAATTATGAAGAAATAATTGTGGCCACAGGTTTTAAGATGTGGGATTCTTGAACCCCTTCCTAATTCACGAACTATGTTTCCTGCTTCTACAGCTTAATGAGAAAAGGAAAGACCATTAAAAACCTAATGATTTCCATCCAGGGTTTCCTTTCCTAAGTCATAACCCAAAACCTTCTGAAATGTAGAAAAACAGACCCAGGCACCAAGCTGCTGGTGGGCCAAAGGTTTCAGGATCACTTCCTGTAAAGAACAAACTGTCTTAGGAAAACAGCAGTGCACTGCCTTGTCAGTTTCTGAGCAGAATTTTAAATCAAAAGACAAATCGAAAATAGGCAGTCGGCAAAGAAGACTGAAATTGAAGGACTGGAATGGTAAGTGGCTGAAGAGCGGGCAATCAGTACAAGAGTGCTCATCCCCTTGACTTGTAAGAACAAGTGGTGCGGATCATCTCCGCTAATCCACTGTATTGCTTCCAGCTGATTGTATTAGCATATGTGGAGAACGTGGCCGCACACGCATATTGATAGTCTGTGGTGGAGATCTGATAGAGACTCTAGCCGCAGATTCCTTACCTTAGAATATTCCCCAAGCATCAGACTGGATCTGGAAGTTTTGGGTTAGCAGTACCCCTGCACACCGGTAGGTGTCGTCGTTCTGCTCCGCATAAAGTCCGCCGCGCTGGAAGTGACGTGCGCGGTGCTATCCGTTCTTTTCTTTCCACGATAGTCAGCGCAGATCCCAAGAAGGACTACCCCCAGTCACCTTTTGACTGAACTTTTTTTGACCTTTTGTCTAAGATTTTTTGAGGCAGTGTCTCCTTGTGTGAGGATGTCCACCAGAAAGGCAGATTTTAAGCCATGCCACACCTGTCATTGCCAGATGTTGGCAATGGACCCGCATTTGGTTTGTCTCTGGTGTCTTGAGTGAGACCACAACGCCAAGACATGCGAGGACTGCCGCAACTTGCATCCTAAGGGGCTGAGGGAGCGCTCCCTCAAGCTGTTCGCCGCCCCACGTCTATTGACTCTGCAACGCTCCAGATCTCAGTCGCAAGGAAGGTCCGGAGATCATTTGCAAAGTCGTACCCATGGATCGTCGTCCCACTCAAAATCGTCGAGTATGTCCCACAAAAAGAAAGAAGTCTAAGAGGTCTTCGACTTCATCACGCAAGTCTTCGGATGAGTCGCGGGGCCATCGGCACTCGAGGCCTGGTTCTGTGGTGGAGCCTGCACCTGGACCATATCTGCGTATCCCTGAATTTCCAGGAGCCAGAGCGACCCCTGCCCAACTTAAGGAATTTTATGAGGCCATCCACCACGTATGGGTGGCTTGAACCCTCTGGAGCGCCCTCTGGCCCCCACAGGGCTGGGAGGAGCCCCAACTGGTCTTCCCCAGCCGGTTCGCCCTTGTCACCAGTCGGACCCCAAGGATCCATTGACAGATCCGGAGCTGCACCGGTCGAGTGACCTCGACCGTCTCCAGTGCCGACCCCCAGGGTGGCGCCGTTCCCATCATCATCCCTGACTCTGATACTGAGCAGACGGGTGTCGTCCGACACTGACCAGGGGCAGACCTCCCATATCGGAGCCAGTGCCTTATTCATAGGACAGGTCTGGATTGGTGGCGATTGGGATGGGTCTGGCGACCCTTATGGATACTAGTCTTTAGAAGACCCGGAGGACAACTGGTATGAGGATCTGGCAGATGCCGGTAGACTGGGCAACTCCCCAGACACTGGCCTCGTCTCTCCCCCTACCGTGGCTACGGAGGAAGGTGCCTCATTCAAAATAGTGGTGTGGAGAGTGGCTGAAGTCCTGGACCTTAGGCTACCCTCACAGGCAGTCACGACCCATGTCTGGATGGAGATGCTTTAGACTGGAGTTCAAACCATTGCTCCCATTCAGTGAATCCCTCACCGATGTCCTACTCAGGGCCTGCTCCAAGCCCTGCACAAGGGCTCCTGCGCATAGAACAATTGCCCCCCGCCATCACCCTGCCTCAGGGGACCCCAGTTTCCTTACCTAGGACCCCACCCCAGAGAGCTTGGTGGTCAAGACCTCCACCTCCAAAGTCAACCTTGGCGCATTCTCTACCACTCCACCGGATAGGGAATCCAAAAGGCTGGATACCTTCGGGAAAAGGATGTTCTCTTCTGCCAGCGTGGCACTGCACTCGGGGATCACTGCATGCCTCTTGGGTTGATACTCCCATATGATCTGGGACTCGGTTGTTCTAGTGCTGCTAGTGGTCTCAGAGGAGGCCCGAGCCATACTCTCTCAAGCAATTGCTGACGGGAGTGTCTGTGTGTCATCCTGCTTTAGTTCGTGTCTTGTTGGTTACTTAGTTGCATCATTGTGTTTTGTCTCGTTTGATGCTTTACTTATATTTTTGTGTTGTGTCTCTCTCTGGTTGTTTTACTTGTATCATTGTGTTGTCTCGTTAGTTGCTTCAGTTGTATTATTGTGTTGTGTCTCATTGGTTGCTTTAACTGTATTAATGTGTTGTGTCTCATTGGTTGCTTTAGTTGTATTATTGTGTTGTGTCTCATTGGTTGCTTTAGTTGTATTATTTTGTTGTGTCTTTTAATTGCTTTAGTTGTATTATTGTGTTGTGTGTCGTTGGAAGCTTTAGTTGTATTATCGTGTTGTGTCATTGCTTGCTTTAGTTGTATTTGTGTTGTTTCTCGTTAGTTGCTTTAGTTGTATTATTGTGTTCTGTCTCGTTAGTTGCTTTAGATGTATTGTTGTTATGTCTCGTTAGTTGTTTTAGTTGTATTATTGTATTGTGTCTTGTTAGTTGTTTTAGTTGTATTATTGTATTGTGTCTTGTTAGTTGTTTTAGTTGTATTATTGTGTTCTGTCTCATTGGCTGCTTTAGATGAATTATAAAACGACCATCCACCAGCAATGTATGTGCCATCTTTGTTTGGATCATGTCTAATTTGCAGCTTTAGTTGTAATATGAAACATCCTTTCGGCAAAAGTGTGTGCTGCCGTTTTTCTTTGGATCGTGTCTCGTTTCTTGCTTTAGTTGTATTATGAAACTACCATCCAGCAAGTATGCACTGCCATCTTTGTATGGATGGTATCTTGTTGGTAGATTCATCTGTATTATTAAACCACCGTTCAGCAGAAGCGTGTGCTGTAGCTGTTCTTTGGGTGAATGCCACAACTCTCTGCATTGTCTACATCTCCTTTTTTAACAGTATATGGTTCTGTCCTTTCATCGCAGGGTGTTTCTCAGTGAAGTCTCTCCACTGTATATGTTTCTACACCCAACCTGCCTGGCCTACTGACCTTGTTTAAGTAATTTGCTCCATTAGACCTCCCCTGTTTCTTGTCCTAAACTGTATCCAGAAAGAGGAACACGCGTCAACGTGCTACAGAGGATCCTGTAAGAACATGTGTGATCGTTGGTCAGTTGGTCGGTACCTGATCAGCCCTCATTATTCAAGTCACATGTTGTAATGCGTTCCTTAAAAGAGCTTTCATTTATTTTTCCCCTTGCTCCTTTAATTATGTCACAGGGGGACCTTAATTTTGTCTTTACCTGTTTGTCACGTGCACTGTTTGCGCCTATGCACAGTTGCACCTGAGACTTATGATCCTCAAGGTGGTTTTTCTCATTGCCATCACTTCTGCATGTCGTGTCGGTGAATTGCAGGAGTTATCTCTTCGGCCACCGTAATTCACTCTTTTTCCTGACAAGTTGGTGCTGGGGACTCGAGTATCATTTCTCCCAAAAGTGATTTCCCCTTTCCATGTGGGACAGTCCATCATGATACCAGCAGTCCTCTTTCTGCCACATTCCTCTAAGGAGGAGGAAAGGCTCCTCCGCTTGGATCCTAAGTGGGCTCTCAGTTTCTACATTCATAGGATTAAGAAGCACTGGTTGGATGATCAACTCTTTGTCTGAATTGCTGATGCAAAGAAAGGAACGGTAGTCCAGAAACAGAACCTTATCGAGTTGGATTGTCCTTTCCATTATTCTGGTTAAAAACGAGCCTCCAGACGGCGTTCAAACTCATTCCACCAGGATGCCTGGCTAGGGACGTGCCATTGTTGGATATCTGCAAGGCTGCTACATGGGCATCGGTACATAAACTTGCCAGGTACTTCTACATCGACTCTGAGGTCCACAGGCAATCCTCATGTAAAGTCCATTCCTCGGACCCATCTTCTTTTGAGGGTCGGGGAAGAACTGCTCTGATGAGAATCTGTAGTCAGAAGTCTTACTGTTGGTAAGACTCTTTCTGTGGGATACTCTATCTAACCTCAGATTCCTCACTGCTCTCCCGACTCCCCATTCTGGGTAGTGGATTTATTGTAGGTTATAAAGTCCCAATTTAGACATCAACATCTCAATTTGTCAGTTGCTCCACATCGAGGGCGTAAAATTATTTGTTGATAAACTGACATCAGTGCACAGGAGTGGTCCTGCACGTAGCTCTGTGTCAGAGGAAGGACAGAGTTGCCAAGTTGATTGTACCACCCAGGTGGGGCACAGGAGCTATTGCAGAAGGTTTTCTGGATCTGATCTGATGCCTAGGGATTAAAAAGGTGAGGAATCTGTAGTTAGCTAGAGCAGGCCACAGAGAGAGCGTTATCTGCATGGGACCAGGAATCTTTGACACCTTCTGCAGTATCCCAGTCACCAACATTGCACCTCTTCAGTCTCTCCTTTATGTTCACTAAGACCATGGAAACAGAAGAAGGACCACCAATCCAATATCGACCATTCAGCAGATTGGTGGCAAATCATAGTGGAAATAATAGACTGTGTTTCACACTTTTGGACAGTGTGGTTGCTGAGCAAACAGGCCGGCCTCTATCAGTGTTGATCAGGACCAGGTCCTGCCGCTGAAGCTGATGTTGATCACAAAGAGAGAAAGACAGGATGGGCCTCCCTAATTTTGGGATCCGCACATACTTTTTTACTGGTTCAAAGTGACTTGAGAGGAGCAGTCATGGCCACTCTGTGCACAGAGGTGCTTTCGCTGCACCCTCCAGGCAAACAGAGTGTGTTATTCCTTCTAGTGCAGGGTGTGACCCCATGTTTCATATGTTGTGTCCCATTCACTCCATTGTTAGCAGGTTCTCAGCGGTTAAAGATACAGTTGATTAATTCTGCCCGACCAGGCGAGACCCACCAAAGCCTTCCATCGACACCCTTGAGAATTGTCTCAAGTGTCAAAGAGCACATCCTTCTGTTTCAGATGCCGTTGATGTGATCTAGTCTCAGCGCGGCCTCCAAGAAGTTCCACCTGGCTTGCCAAGGTGTTCATCCAAGGGAGTGAGGAGGACACATGGACCTAGAGTGGCACATGTGATAGGGCAGAGGAGATAGCAATAGACGTATGTTGATGGTCATCAGTGTTAGAACTGGGGGTCTCTAGTTGGCAATGGTATACACCTTTGTCCAAATAGGGACCCTTGCTTCTAGTCAGGGTAAGGGGGATACACTACTAAAATAACCCCTGCTCACCCCCTTGGTAGCTTGGCACGAGCAGACAGGCTTATCTCAGAGGCAGTGTGTTAAGCATTTGTGAACACATACAGTAATACAGTGAAAACACTCCTGCCGTCGCATCACCGGAGAAGCGTGTCGCAGGGCCTGTCGCGGCTCCAAAGATACAGAGTTCGCCGCACGGCCGTTGGGCGTGCACGCATCGTCTTCACATCGTGGCATCGCATCAAGGGCGCACTTTTCATCGCATCGCACCGGATCGTCGCACCGCATCAAGGCACCTGCTCGCCGCATCGTCCTCCCTGCGGACCCTTTGTTTGTTTTGCGTTACGCATCCCAGGTACTTTTGAGACAATCATGTCGCATTTACCATCAACTTGAACTAAGTTACTTCTACCATCTTTAAGTCTATTTTGAGTACAGTATTGTGGATTTGTGTCGTTTGTGGTCTTGTGTTAAGTCTATATAAAGAATACTTAATTTTATAAAAACCTGTGTGGTGAGGTTTTTATAAAATTAAGTATTCTTTATATAGACTTAACACAAGACCACAAACGACACAAATCCACAATACTGTACTCAAAATAGACTTAAAGATGGTAGAAGTAACTTAGTTCAAGTTGATGGTAAATGCGACATGATTCTCTCAAAAGTACCTGGGATGCGTAACGCAAAACAAACAAAGGGTCCGCAGGGAGGACGATGCGGCGAGCAGGTGCCTTGATGCGGTGCGACGATCCGGTGCGATGCGATGAAAAGTGCGCCCTTGATGCGATGCGACGATGTGAAGACGATGCGTGCACGCCCAACGGCCGTGCGGCGAACTCTGTATCTTTGGAGCCGCGACAGGCCCTGCGACACGCTTCTCCAATGATGCGACGGCAGGAATCTGCGACGGCGACATGCTTCTTCGGTGATGCGACGGCAGGCAGCTGCGACGAAGGCACGCTTCTCTGGTGATGCGGCGGCGGCCTCTGCGGCGGCGACACGCTTCTCCGGCGATGCGACGGCAGCAGCTTCGACAGCGACACGCTTCTTCTCGTTGCGTCGCGCTTCCAGCTCCCAGCGACACAAAGGCTTCTGCAGACAGAATCCCCAGCAAGGGAATTCAGGAGGGAGCTGGTGGTGAAGTCTTGTAGCCCTGAGACTTCAGCAGGAGGCAAGCTCTAGTTCAAGCCCTTGGAGAATATTCTGCAAGATGATGAAAGTTCTTAAAAAGTTCCTTCTCCTTTTCTTGGCAATGAAGACCACTGCAGGCCAACCCAGCAAACAGCACACTGGCAGAGGGGCAGTCCAAACTCCTGCAGCTTCCTTTGTTCTTCTCCTTGGCAAAGGTTTGTCTTGTTGTTTCCAGAAGTGATCTAAAGTCTTGGGGTTTGGGCCCCAGTATTTACACCCATAAATCCTTTGTCCTCTGAAGGCAGAGGGTCCTGTACCTAGTCCAAACCAGTTCTGGGTGCATCCTGCCAGTGCACACCCTCTTCCTTTGTCAGTGTGGGCCAGGGACATCAGACACACCACAGGAGGTGGAGCCAGCATTGTGGAAGGCAGGCACAGCCCTATTCAGGCCCAGGTGCTACTCCTCCCACCACTCTACATGCAGATAGGTTTATTCAGCCCTGTGCTGACTCAACCTGTCTCCTGGAGCCCCCCCAGCCCCTGTCACTCACAAAACCCGACATACAATACACAAGCTAGCAGAGGCAGGCTGGATGGTTAGGCAAGAAAATACCTACTTTCTAAAAGTGGTATTTTCAAACACAGAATGTTAAAACCAACTTCACTAAAAGATGTATTTTATCATTTTGAGTTCAGGCATACTAAATTCGAATTTCTACCATGTTCCCTGGGTCAGTTAGGATTATAAGATGTTATAATCAAACTGCCCATTCTGGCCTATGGGGACAGGTAGCCTAGCAATAGTGAAAAACGAAATTGGCTGTAATTCACTATCAGGACATGCTACACACACCAGGGCATGTCCTACCTTTTACATACAATGCACCCTGCCCTTGGGCCTACCTTAGGGGTGACTGATATGCAGAAAAGGGAAGGTTTAGGGACTGGCAAGTGGGTGCAATTGCCAAGTCGACATGGCAGTCACAGACTGCACACAGGCTCTGCAATGGCAGGCCTGAGACACACTTTACAAGCTGCTTCTGTGGGTGGCACAACCAGTGCTGCAAGCCCACCAGCAGTATTTGATTTACAGGCCCTGGGCACACATGGTGCACTATACTAGGGTCTGACAAGTAAATCAAATGAACCAATTATGGAGTCACTAATCAATACATCAATTTACCATAGGGAGCACTTGCACTGTGGCACTGAATAGCAGTGGCACAGTGCCCAAAGCATCTAAACCAGCAAAACATCAAAAACAGAGGAGGCAATCAGTAACAAAATGGAAGGGAGACTCACGCCAATGGTACCAGGTCTAACAATCAGGCACCAGGAGAAGATTCTGCTTCTTCGTAAGTAGCAGTAACGGGTCTGGAACGTCAAGCCTGAGGGCCGGCTTTAGCGCTAGTGGCCCCTAGTGTGACAATCTTTTTCGATGCCAACCCAATAACCCTGTCCAGAGATTCCCTCAATACCACCCTCCAACAGTGCCCCCAAGCTCTACATAGCCCCTCTCTCACAAAATGTGTGTTTTATAGCGCTTCTCATCCCAGTGTAGGGTGTCAGAGCACATTACATCACACACACATTATACAAGAGACAGTGAAGCATACATGTGTAAACCAGTCTATAAGAAATGTTACATAAAACACTGAAGATTACAAGGCATAGGAATCACATGTCATCCATACTAGCAGGCAGTCATTTTAAGCGTGTTTGGTCTGGAGAAGCACAAACTTAAGATTTAAAGCATACCAAAGTTGTTGGGGTTGACTTTACTAATAAGAATGTATTTCTTCCCAAACAAACCATTTTACGCAACATTAGGATTGTGAAAGACTGGGGAAAAACATAACGTTCTAACCTATACCTTGCAGTTTGCATGCAGCTCTTTGATGTCGGTTCATAGCTCACTCTGCTATATTAGGATTGTAACTTATGAACTGCAAGTAACAAAAGGATCTGTGACAAAAGCAGTAACCCACCGAGCTATCCACATAAAATACAGTTCTGTGATCTCCATGGTACATATTAACCCTCTGTGCTACTGTATGATGAGTCCAAACTGCCACTAAACAGAACTCCAATCTCTCTCCAGCAGGAGCATTAATCACCAGAGTTATCTTGACATTTTTATTGTTGCCTGAATACTGTCCAGCACACAATTATATCTGCAGCAGGTGCTTTTAAAACCCATAAGTTATTTCTAAACACAGTAGCTGCACCTGTCACTCTGCCCTAAAGCCGGCCCTGTCAAGCCTTTCTCAGCAGAAGGACTGCAGCTGTTCAGTTGTAACAAAAACACGCTGAAAGCCAAGCATTTGAGGCACAGGAGCAGAGGAGTAGAGAACTTGAGGATGGGCACTGACATCATGAATTAATAAATAAAATGAATCCAGGATTTGTAAAGCGCAGCAAGTCACCCATGAGGGTCTCAAGGCACTGAATTTTAAGCACGGGGAGATTACGCGATTTGCCCAGAATCACAAGATGTTGACGCCGACACCGAGAGGCTCCGAAGTCGGCAGCTCAGGTTGTTACGCGACATCCTCTCTCTGAGAGAGATACAGGCATGAACATGCCTGAGATCTCGAGGGTGCAAGCAGAGTTAGAACTATTCTGGCTCACAGGAAGGATTCAACAAATACTCAACATGCAAGAGATCTTTGGATTAACCTGAGCCCCTTTGAGGGGGGGCATGGCTAGCTTTGCTCTTCTGAGCAGTATTCCCTCACCTTGTTGAAAACTGTTGGTTCAAAACGTAACTCTTTTAGTCCGCTTACTCTCGTCAAGGGGCAACAGTTTTGGACAGTGATTTGAAGATAATGGTGGAACACAGTGGAAAAGTGAGTTCTGGAAAGGGCTGATGTAGCTTTTTCTAGGAAACGGGAGCAACCTAGGCATGACTTGTGACACAGGGGAAGAGGATCAAGCACTCTTTGGATTGGTCCATATGACGAGCTGCTTAATGTCTGTCCTTGGTTATTATGGCGACAGAATGTCCATCTAGATCCTCCCGGCTCGGGATCTTCTTTCTTCACTCAAATGTTAGTGCCTGCTTTCTTCTCCTTCCCTTCGTCGAGGCTCCAATCCTGCTTCCTCCTCCTCCTCTGTGCAGATGTTCCAAGTCTGCTTCCTCCTTCTCTCCCTTGAGGATGCTCCAAGCCTGCTTATTCCTTCTCCTCTGCGCAGATGCTACAAGCCTGCTTCTTCTTCCTCCTCTGTGCGTATGCTCCAAGCCTACTTCCTCCTCAGCGCGTATGCACCAAGGCGGCTTCCTCCTCCTGCTCTGTGCGGATGCTCCACGCCTGCTTGCCACTCCTCTCATTGGAGGTTGCTCTAAACCTTCTTCCTCCTCCTGCTCTGTGCTGATGCTCCAAGCCTGCTTCCTCCTCCTCCTCCTCTGTGCGGATGCTCCAGGCCTGTTTCCTCCTTCTCTCCTTTGAGGATGCTCCACGCCTGATTTTTCTTCCTCCTCTGCGCAGATGCTCCATGCCTGCTTCTTTCTCCTCCTCCTCTTCACAGATGCTCCATGCCTGCTTCCTACTCTTCCTCTGTGCGGACACTCCAAGCCTGCTTCCTCCTCTTCCTCTGCCCCGATGCTCCAGGCCTGCTTCCCCCTCCTCTCTTTTGTGGATGCTCCAGGCCTGCTTCCTCCTCCTCTCTTTTGAGGATGCTTTACGCCTGCTTCCTCCTCTTCTCTTTCGAGGATGCTTTAAGCCTGCTTCCTCCTCCTGCTCTGTGTGGTTCTCCAAGCCTGCTTCCTACTCCTCCTCTGCGTGGATGCTCCAAGTCTGCTTCCTACTCCTCCTCTGCGCATATGCTCCAGGCCTGCTTCCTCCTCCTCCTCTGTGCGGATGCTCCAAGCCTGCTTCCTACTCCTCCTCTGCGTGGATGCTCCAATCTTGCTTACTCCTCCTCCTCTTCCTCTGTGCGGTTGCTCCAAGCCTGCTTCCTCCTCCTCTGTCTCCTACTCCTCCTCCTCCTCCTCCTCTGTGTGGTTGCTCCAAGCCTGTTTCCTCCTCCTCCTCCTCCTCCTCCTCCTCCTCTTCCTCTCTGTGGTTGTTCCAAGCCTGCTTCCTCCTCCTCTGCGCGGATGCTCCAAGCCTGCTTCCTCCTCCTACTCTGTGCATATGCTCCAAGCCTGCTTCCTACTCCTCTTCACGGTTGCTTCAAGCCTTCTTCCTTCTCCTCCTCCTCTGCGCGGATGCTCCATGCCTGCTTCTTCCTCTTACTCTGTGCATATGCTCCAAGCCTGCTTCCTACTCCTCTGCGCGGATGCTCCAAGCCTCCTTCCTCCTCCTCCTCCTCTGTGCGGATGCTCCAGGCCTGCTTCCTCCTCCTCCTCTGCGCGGATGCTCCAATCTTGCTTCCTCCTCCTCCTCTGTTCGGTTGCTCCAAGCCTGCTTCCTCCTCCTCCTTTTCCTCTGTGCGGTTGCTCCAAGCCTGCTTCCTCCTCCTCTCTGCTGTTGTTCCAAGCCTGCTTCCTTCTCCTCCTCTGTGCAGATGCTCCCATCCTACTTCCTCCTCCTCTGCGCGGATACTCCAAGCCTGCTTCCTCCAGCTCTGTGCGGTTGCTCCAAGCCTGCCTCCTCCTCTGTGTGGATGCTCCAAGCCTGCTTCGTCCTCCTCCTCTGCGCGGATGCTCCAGGCCTGCTTCCTTCTCCTTCTCCTCTGCACATATGCTCCAAGCCTGCTTCCTCCAGCTCTGTGCAGTTGCCCCAAGCCTGCTTCCTCCTCCTCATCTGCACGGATGCTCTATGCCTGTTTTCCTCCTCCTGCTCTGTGTGGATGCTCCAAGCCTGCTTCCTCCTCCTCCACCACGCAGATGCTCCAAGCTTTCTTCCTCCTCCTGCTCTGCGCAGATATTGTAAGCCTGCTCCCCCCTGCTTTGTTCGGATGCGCCAGGCCTGCTTCCTTCTCCTCTCCTTTGAGGATGCTCCAAGCCTGCTTCTTCTTCCTCCTTTGCTCGATGCTCTAGGCGTGCTTCCTCCTCCTCCTCTGCATGGATGCACCAAGCCTGCTTCCTCCTCTTCCTCTGCACGGATGCTCCAAGCCTGCTTCCTACTCCTCCTGTGCGCGGATGCTCCAAGCCTGCTTCCTCCTCCTCTGCCCGGATGCTCCAAGCCTGCTTCCTACTCCTCCTCTGCGCGTATGCTCCAGGCCTGCTTCCTTCTCCTCCTCTGCCTGGATGCTCCGCTTGCTTCCTCCTCCTGCTCTGAGCAGATGCTCAAAGCCTGCTACCTCCTCCTCTCCACGGATGCTCCATGCCTGCTTTCTCCATCACCTCTGCGTGAATGCTCCAAGCCTGCTTTCTCCTCCTCCTGCTCCTCCTCTTCCTCTGTGCGGTTGCTCCAAGCCTGCTTCCTCCTCTGCCCGGATGCTCCAGGCCTACTTTCTCCTCTTCACCTTTGGGGATGCTCTAAACCTGCTTCCTCCTCCTCTGCTTAGATGCTCCACGCTTGCTTCCTCCTACTCTATGTGGATGCTCCAGGCCTGCTTCCTAATCCTCCTCTGCGCGGATGCTCCAAGCCTGCCTCCTACTCCTCCTCCTCTTCCCCTGTGCGGTTGCTCCAAGCCTGTTTCTTCCTCCTGCTCTGTACGGATAACCCACGCCTGCGTCCTCCTCCTTAGTGCAGTTCAAAGATGGCTTCAGCTACTTAGCAAACCTTGTTATGTATGCTTGTATGTTTGTGGTACTTCGATAACAAGAACCTACAGGGTCAAAGGCAAGGACACAGTCAACAAGCGATAGGAGAGGTAGCTGGTTTGTGGACTGTTACTACATCACAAAGTAGTGTTCTACCGTTACTCTCCTGTGCCTTCATGTCAGCTATGGGAGTCAGTACTGAAGAGATTCACTGACATTTTATAATTGTCAGTTACACATTTTCCGTGCAATATACACCATAAATGAAAGCCAAGAAACAAGTCAAGCTACAACACACAATATAATTAGGGTTTAAGTAGAAGGAACGCTACAAAGCAAATTGTAGTGACATGATATATCTGTGTAGGCTTGGGCTGAGTGCAGATGCTGTAGGGTTTCAAGGGTGAATGCTGTGAGAGTGTGATGATGTGTGAAGTGTTGGTGTCTGTGTAGGCTTGCGCTGAGTGGGCATGCTGTAGGGTTCAGAGGGTGTATGCTGTGAGAGTGTGATGATGTGTGGAGTGTTGGTGTCTGTGTAGGCTTGCGCTGAGTGGGCATGCTGTAGGGTTCAGAGGGTGTATGCTGTGAGAGTGTGATGATGTGTGGAGTGTTGGTGTCTGTGTAGGCTTGCGCTGAGTGGGCATGCTTTAGGGTTCAGAGGGTGTATGCTGTGAGAGTGTGATGATGTGTGAAGTGTTGGTGTCTGTGTAGGCTTGCGCTGAGTAGGCATGCTGTAGGGTTCCGAGGGTGTATGCTGTGAGAGTGTGATGATGTGTGAAGTGTGATGATGTGTGGAGTGTTGGTGTCTGTGTAGGCTTGCGCTGAGTGGGCATGCTGTAGAGTGTTGAGAATGGATGCTGTGAGAGTGTGATTATGTGTGGAGTGCTGGCGTCTGTGTAGGCACGCCCTGAGTGGGCATGCTGTAGAGTGTTGCGTATGGATGCTGTAATGATATGTGGAGTGTTGGGGTCTCTGGCTGCTGGTGGAGACTCTGGGTGGATTCCAGTTGGAGGGAGAATGGAAGCCCACCAGGACCTACCTGCTGTGACTGTGACCTTTGGACCTAACATGGAAAAATCATTTACATCCTATCCGAATAGCTCCTGAGTCTTGTGTGAAGACCCTGCCCCCAGCTACAACACACACACAATATTCAGTGCTCTTGTGCAAAGCGTTGTTCATAACAGAGACACTGTTGGAAACATAATTAGAACTTTTGTTGAAGTTGGGTACACTGACGAGGGAGATGGGGTGGGTTTTGGTAATAAGTGATGGTGATCTGTAGCCTTAGTGTGGTACTTTTAGTTGATTATAGTTCACATATGTTTTTTCTCTTTAGAACAATGTGTTATTGCCAGATGACATTTTAAATTAAGTACTACTGTCTTTTTTCAACCTTTAATTCTCAAACAAGTTATAAAAAGGTTCAGATAGCACAATTTAGATTGAAAGCCATATATCCCATCATGTGAGAGGTATAAACAGCGAGCACGATCGAGTTGGATTTGCACTGTGAAGTGTCCGAGGAACAACTGTAGGATAATTGTGAGATGTGACGTAAACGTCTTAAGAACCCCATGTGCACACCATATCAGGGGGTCTGAGACAAATGTCCACTGTTTGAGTCTGAAAGCTGGTTCTTTACTGGAGGGTGCTGAGTGCCCTGGGAGAATCCTCACCAGAGGGAATGATATAAACACTTTCTGGGCACACACAGGACCCTGAATGTTGGGCAGAGCCTTCGCTGCTGCCAGTGCTGGGCAGACAGCATGGGTTTGATGGTGGGTCTGACATTCATATGTAGGTTTGTTTTTTAATGCTTCATTAGGTATTCATAAATTGCACGTTGGTGGACGCTCACCCTTGTGCACAGCTCTGCTGTCTCCTGTCTCTTGGATGGTGCCGGGGGTTCACCTCTGTCTCATTCACATTGTCTTTTTCAGATCGCTCCCCAGATATTGATAACTTCTCTGAAGAGGAAGAGGACAGTTTCTCGTCCGAGCAGGAGGCTAGCGATGATGCTGCTCAGGGGCAGGTAAGACTGCACACAGACACTAGACGAATGAAGCAGGACTCCTCATAAACAGTAGTCTGGTGTGTGTAGGAGTGGGGATCAGCTGTGTCACTAGCTAAAGAAAGAAAGAAATATTGAGTAATAAGGCAAATAAAGGCAGGGAAGTCTCGGGGGTTCTGTTGGGGTCAAAGAATGGAAATCGAACCAGGTAAAAGAGAGACAAGGAGCATTATCTGGAAAAGGGGGCAAAGGATCAGAGAGAGAAGAGGGAGCCCGATGTTCGGCCAAAGTGGAGAATTGTGCCCGGGTTATGGGTGGATAATTTAGGCCATGGTATTTACAGTTTCCGCCCGGAAGTCCTGGGCACCTGGGCACTGTCATGTTAAGTATATATAATCAGCCTGTCTGTATCTGCCTCTACTGCCAGATCTTGTGAACAGATTAAAAAATATAATTTGAAATGGTGCAGCTGTGTTTGCCAAATCAGGTTAAAATTACCTGAACTAGAAAGCACTATGTGGTGTTACAAGTTTTGTTAACAGTTTAGATTCCTTGGTTAGCTCCACTGGGTGGTATGTCCTGGCCAGATATTAAGTTGTGATAAATATAGGTGTTGTCCATTGTTCATACTATGTCATGGAGGCTTCGTATAAAATGTCTGTCCACCCAGGAGTTTCTGTTGAAACTTAGATCTATGCACAGTCTCAAATCACCACTTGCTCTGCGGATTAAAACAATTGGAGAAAGCCTCTTTCTCTGCTGTCACATCTATTATTTCATTTTGGCAGGGTTCTTTGAAAGTCTTACATAACCTCTTCTGTAGTTTAGCAGAACCTTCTTCAGTGTAGGCCCCGTGGAAATGGTGTTAAGGCCACAATCCAGTCCCAGGTTAAGTTTATTCTCACAATCATGGCAGGTCAGCCACTGCAGTGTCAGCTGGGAAAAACCCCACATACAAAGTACTCACATCAAGCGGGTGTAAGAACATTTTGTGACTTTAAAGATGTACACTCACTTTACTCGTACACTACATGGGATCACTCCACAATGGATGGATACTACACACTTAGCCGCATGTACCTTATCCTTACCACGCCTTTCTATGAAAGAAAGGGTTCAATCCCACGTACTAGGGACAAGACCTGTGTAACTTGGTGGCTGTGTATGAGTTATGTGCTTTTGGAGTGGCTCACCACCATTTTTCACAGACCTCCCTTTTAATTACGGGGGCAACACTCTGCACCACTTCTGCTAATACTTTAACTGCATCATTTACTATACAAAGTGGACTTTTTATCTTCTTGTGTATTTTCTGGGTCTTGTACAGTTCATGCCAAACTCCATGACCCCTCCCTGCACTCTACTGATCTGCCCACTGCCTCGTTGTGCACTAGTGCACTGAACAGGCCATGCAGCTGGGACTGCTGTGTTTCTAGCCCTGCGGGGCGAGGAGCTGGCGTAACAGCCAGAGCTGCTGGCTTTTGAATTAACACTTGAACCATGTTCGATTCTCGGCATCGGCTCATGATCCTGAGATTCTGGGCAAATCACTTATTCTCCCTGTAGGAAAGTAGGATCTGCTTTCATGGTTACCCCCACTTTTTGCTGGTGTCATACTGTTTTTCTGACTAGTCTGACTGGGAACCTGCTAATCAGGATCCCAGTCACTGTGCTTCCTCCCTAAATTGGCTATGGTGAGTACCTTGGTACATTCCTAATTGGCTGCTGGTGTACCCTAGTAAGTCCCTAGTATGTGGTACTCAGGTACCTAGGGCCTTGGTACACCAGGGGTCCCCCCTGGGCTTAAGCATATATTATGCCACCCATAGGGGACCCTCCAAACTCTGACTACAGGCCTGCCATTGCAGCCTATGTGAGCTGGTGCTTGCACCTCTCACGAAAGATAGAAGTTTCCTTATATCTAACATCACTGCACCTAAAACCTATAAGTCACCCCTCTAGTAGGCCTTTCAGTCCAAAGGCAGGGTGCTCGGTTCGAAGTGTGAGGGTGCACCTGCATGGGCAGGACACCCCTGCAACCTTCGGAGTCCATTTCCTGGGTTATCAGTGCATCAGCCATTACGAGACATAGAGTGGCTATGCGTCATTAAGCGATGACCATCTCTAAACTGGCTGTAACGAACCCAGTCATGTTTGGTATCAAACATGTTGGAATCATACCCCCACACCATAACCTGTGTGGGAGGTATGATTCCATGCACTGTGAATCTCCTTCGGGAGGCTGTCAGTGCTCCCGGTACCAGTCTTCTAGAACCGGACAGCAAGCTAGGGCTGCTGCCGACCTGAGACATGATTCTGCCCTCCTGCTGCTGAGCCAAGCTAGAGCAGGGGAAGGCAGAACAAAAGGTATCCTGTCACAGGGAGGTGTGACCACCTCCCAGACAGGGTTTAGTGTATTGGGGACAGGGTGGGGGCGCTTGCCAGCACCACTCAGACTGCTTGAGGGGCACATTTGGTGCCCTCCTTGCATACTCCAGCTCAAACCAGTTCAGGGAGCTGTTGGCTTCTGCTCTGGCGCGAAACTGGACGAAGGACATGGGAGTATCCTCCCCACTGTCCAGCCCCTCCTCTGGGAGGGACCCCTGAATCGTCCCAACCCTTTCCTTAGGGTACTTAAGGGCTTACCTGAGGGTGGGTCCCTAGATTTGTCGTGGGATTCGATTCAGATCAAACTCCGCGTCCTCTTCAACCGTCTGGACATTCTGACCGAGTCGTGCAGACCGCGTCGGACTGACCGCATCAGACTTCGCGTTGGGAACCGAGACTGCAAATGGGAAGACTCTGTCTGCTCCTGATCTCTTTGTTCTGCAAGCCCGCTGCACCGTCAGTGTCCGTGCTCCATATAGGTCCCGTGGACATCCAAAGACACCCGAAGGAATCTCCCTTGGAGTGAAGGAGTCACTCCCCTGCATCTGCAGGCACCGCAACACAAGCTGACTGATTGCTGATCCTGGGCTCCAACCGGGTCAGTAACACAGGTGACGGTTCTACAACTTCCTCGAGGCCTGCACTGTCTTCAGACCGAGTCTGAGGCCAGGATCCCTCGTCAACACTGCCGGAACCGAGTCCCTGCGCACCGTGTCTGCTGGCCGTTGCTAAGGCTGGGTGTCTCTCGCCTCCAGAGATCTTCGGGCCCGGTCGAGGGTCTTCTTTGATTCCAGTAGGCTCCCGTGCTTGCTCGGGGCCTACTATGACTTACTTGAACGTGGTGAGTCTCTTGGACCTTGCTGGTCCCGACCCTGTACCTTTTCGTCTTCTTCCACGTGTTGCCGTTGCCAAGGCCTGTTGGTTCTCCTGCCTAACACTGACCCCCTGGATATCGACATCCGACGTGGGACAGCTCGTACACTGTTCCTGGTCGTCCTCAGCGTCACCTGGTCCACGTAGCTGCAGAGACAAGGGCACCGTCAAGTCTCCTGTAATAGCCGACATTGGTGGCACTTGACTCCTGTGCCTCCTGGTCACGCCTGAGTGACATAGACTCTGTCCCCTCTGCTTATAGGTACTTTTCTTCTTGAATCCACCCTTGGATTCCACCGGACTCTTCCAGCTTCTTCGCCAGCAGCATCTACTTGACGTCCTCCATTGGCGTCTACGGCGGTTCCTGACGTCACTTCGTACCTATGCACCCGGCTTCCCTGGGGCAGGTAACCTGGTCTCCTGGGTATCCTCGGTTGGGGTGACTCTCGAACCGTCCACCTTCCACAGGGTGTCTTCCAAGTTCTCTGGGAATGGTCCTTTTTCCTAAGAACTGCAACTGCAACTTCACCATTGACTTACCTTGAGCACGCGGTCATGTATTTACTTAGCACATGGCCTCCGTGGGGTTCCTGGGTCCTTACCCTCGGTGGATCCTTGGTCCCCAGCACTTCTAAGTCTTTTGGGTCCCCTCTCGGCTTCGGTCGTTAGTCGCATTCCGCTATTTTTGTATATGGTTTGGTCTCCCTAGGGAGCCCACTGTAATTTTGTGCTACTTACCTGTCGTATTGTCAAAGTATTGTGTATATTGTAATTATATCTCCGGGTAGGAGATATTGCATTGGGTTAGTGAGTGTCTTATAATAAATACATATTTTTATAAATACACTGTGTGGTTCTTTTTCACTTAACCTATACCATAAGATTAAGTACTGGTAAAACAAGCTGCTTAACACCCCTTCTGGACTAAGCCTGAAGGCTGCTCTCCACAGCTACCACTTGGAGAGCTTTCTATGGTTGTCTAAGACCTCTTAAATCACCATAAGGGTTGTCTGGATTAGTGCAGGGTGCTACACTTACACAAGTGAGCACCATATACTAAGCCAGACTCCTACAGCCCCATGCCTAAAAATAAATAAATGAATGTGTCCTTGTGTAATGTAACTGGTGCACAGTGTCGAGATCACGCAATATAACAAGCATTTTCAATGCAATCGGTCTCGCCTTTGGGACCTTATATGTATTTAGCTATGCAGCACATTAGCCTGGGTGTTGAAACATCTACTGTTCTTTAACATGAAGGGAAAGTAAGCACCAAACTTCGTGACGCGCCAGGTATGGGAACACATGGAGAGAAATATTGCCTTTCAGCGGGAAATGGTATAGTCCAAAGCTCTGTTTTTAATATAAAATCAGGGCCTTCGGTGGTCATATCACTGAAAATACAAGGTTTGAAAAAAATATTATTGTCTACGGGTGCTCGTGGAAGACAATTTCTATGGACTGGAATCTAGAGAATGCTAAAGTGATTCTGGTATTTTACTGACCTCTGCTGGTCTTTTTCTATCAAGACAGTTAAATAGAGGCAGTTGAACAAGCAGAAAGCAATTCTGGTATTTTACTGACCTCTGTTGGTTGTTTACTATCAAAACAGTTAAATAGAGGCAGTTGAACAGAAACAAAAGTCCCTAAGCGGAAGCAGACAAGTCCTAGGGCTGATCTCCAGGGCCCACAAAGTACATACACATATAAGCAGGGCTTTAAGTGGGCCGGGTCTCACCGGTGCTGAGCACCGGCAGTTTTTTAAAGGGGAGCACGAAACGGGTCTCTATCTGGCTCTGTTTTGTGCCCTGCACAGGCGGTCCGTTTTTTTCCGGACTGCAGTGACAGCAGGCACATCATGTGCGTGTGCTCACACTGCTCACTTCTCACTAGAGGAGAAGTCACGGCATGACATCATGCCAGGTGAGTGTTGTAGGGGAAGGGAAATCCTTTAAAGAGTCATTTTCTCTCTGGATTTCCCTTCTCTTTTTTATTTAAACTCAGGAGCAGCAACATTGTCGTGGTGTCACCAGGGCTTTAAGTGGAAGCTTTTCCAATATTATATACAAGCCATAGTTGCTGCTTATTTTTCTTATGAAACTAACAACCATTGACAAAGCCAATAGTCCTAACTTGTTGTAGGTAGGATGTTACTTGTTGTATCCTATATCTCGATGCAATGACAGAAACAGCAAAATACAAGTTGGGCGGCACACTATGTTAAGGACAGATTTTTAGCTTACGTGTTTTAAGCCATGCCCTTAATTACATTGGCCACGTTCCTTGGAGGGACACCCCCAGGTTTTTCATCCCACTTAAAGCCCTGCATATAAGTATATACTAAAGTATATACTAAAGTATATACAAGAGGTCTCGAATGCTCGACCTAAAAACGGCAAAAGGCCTATTGTGTGGATGGCAGAATTACGCTCGTTGCCGCGCCAGACACAGAGTTTGTTCATTTGAGACTGACAGATCCCGCCTGTTCGGTGGGTCGCCCCCACCTGCATTGCTGGTGTCTGGCCGCCCCCACCTGCATTGCTGGTGTCTTGCCGCCCTCTAGTGGACACTGTTGGTAACACACTTCTGGGTGCTGATTTCGGACACAGGAGGATCACACATACAGCAGGTACTTTACTCCTGCACTTACTTCTAGGAGCGAGTCACGCCCACTCGTGAGGGAGAAGCTTTGTGAAAAGGGCACTCATTGTATCCCTTTACTGACACTTTTCCACTTCTTACTTTGCCCTTTTCTTTGTTTTCGAGGTGTTTTACGTATTCCGTGGTAATCCTTTCATTCGGCTGGATTTAGCCCTGTGCCTTCGTTAACTCCTGAGCAGCCTCTCGGTGTTGTCACATCACACTAGCACAGATGTTTGTGTCTCTGAGGTGGGCCCGTTGCTCACACCACTCCGCCAGGACAACTTTAGGAGGGTTGGCATCACCCTCTCTGTCGCAGCTTACACCCTGGTCGGGACCTCTCACCGCATAGTACAGCTGCTACTACTCTTGTTGTTACCATGGTTACTTCCTTTACTGCCATAAGTACATGGGTTCCTTCCTTCCCTCTGTAGGACTGCCCAGGGCTCCATGTTACACTGGTGGTGTCTGTAACACACAGCCTTGTCAATCTGCAGTCCCCCTGTACCCCCTGACTAGAGTTGTTACTTTCAGCTTTATTCATATTTGATGTTGTGTGCAGTGAGGGTGTGGGGTTGGGACACACCCCTTGCAGGATAGAGTCCGTCGTCCCATGACATGGTCACGAGCCGTTCATCCCAGGCTGTCCTCCGGACCCGGCCCCAGCCCAGCCGACAGACTGCAGCCTTTTAGTAAACTTGTTATCGAGGAGCGTGTATTCGTGTTTGACGGTCCTTTGAGACATGTGATGCGAAGTGAAGAGGACGCAGTAGTAGAAGTTAAAGTAATGTTTATTGGAAGGGTACAGAGAGCCGTCCCAGCTGGCACAGCCCAGGCACAAGTAGTAACTGCCACTCACAGAACACTCAAGGCAGGATGCTTATGAACACTCTAAATGACATTTCAGTGTTCATGCTGATCTCTGCCAGCATCACATCACCACACCTCCCCCCTTTTAGCAAAATGATACTAAAACAACGGAAAAAGAAGAAGGATGCAGAAAGGAAAAAAGGGGAAGAAAACCAAAGGTCAATGTAAATAACAGACATTTAAATTTACACATAATCTCGTAATCTGCTTGGTCTGGTATGAACCCTGAAGCTCTTCCTGACACCATCCCCTGCCGAAACATTTTTGTCAATCTTCACATTTTTATGGAAAAAACAAGGGTCCTTAGCCACACGTGAGGTGCTCCACCAATTTCCATTGGCCAATTTCACAGCATTCTTGCGAATCTCTACAACCTGCTGAGAGTCCAAAAATTTAGAAAGGCCTTTTCTTACTGAGACAGGGTTTTTTACTCTAACCCAGTCTCCAACACGAATCCTGTGGATTTCTTTCTCGACAGTAGGTTCAATATTTTTAAAACAAGTTTCAGATGATTTTTTTATTGGCAGATTCCCACATGCTCCTCATGTCACCACCATGGTGGAAAGACTTAACCATCCAAAAGGGATAAACCTGTGAAGAAGCTTTTCTCCCTCTCATAAGTTCGAATGGACTGAAATTGGTGGCAACATGAGGTGATATGCGGTATGACCAAACCAGATCTTTCGCAGCTTGAAAAATACAAGACTTGGATCTGAAAGCTGCCTGGACACACTCTACAACAAGATAACCCTCCCTGAGAAAAATCTTATTCAGGCAATTGATGACACTTTTGGAATTAGGAATACTGATGGGTTCAACTTCAACCCATCTGGACAGATGGTCAACAAGAACCAAAAAGTATCTTGAGTTGGTAGGAAGAACATGGAATGGCCCCAGAAAGTTCAAACCCAACTTCTGCCAGGCTCTCCCAGGGGGAGGTACAGGAGATTAGACAACACCTTCTAGTACAAGAACTTTGTCACTAGCATTGCATCGTACACATTGTTTAACCAACTCATCAACCTGGATGTCCATCCTAGGCCACCAAAAATCAGTTCTGACCTTTCTCTTAGTGATGGTTGCACCAAGATGACCAGAATGAGCAGCTAAAATAATTTTCTCTCGGTAACACGTGGGAGGCACGAGTTTGTCACCTCTGACAACTTTTCCACCTTCAAGCAAAAGCTCATTGCTGACTTTCCAGAACATTTGGAGGTCTGGAGAAAGACATTTCTCTTTAGGCCAACCTTTCTTGATCAGCAAAGCAACTTCCCTGAGCACAACATCTTTATCAACTTCAGTCACCCAATCTTCTTCTGCAAAGGACAGGACGTCATGATTGATACATGCTACAAAACATTCCTCTACTTCAGTTTCCCAATCTTGTTCGTCTGTGTCAGGAATGGGGAGCCTAGATAAGCAGTCGGCTCTGCTATTCTTTCCCCCAGGGATGTATTCTACACTAAATGTGTACTCTAGTAATTTTGTTGACAACCTGGCCAACCGAGCAGTAGTGCGTTTGACATTTTTACCAGACAAGATATCAACTAAAGGTCGATGGTCAGTTTTGAGAACAAAAGATCTGCCCCACAAGTATGACTTGAATTTCTCGACACTCCAGACACAAGCCAGCAACTCTTTTTCAATGACGGAGTACTTCCGTTCAACAGGACGAAGAGTCCTGGAGGCAAACCCCACTGTGTACTCTTCTCCTTCAGCATATTGCGATAGAACAGCACCCAGACCGTACTCGCAAGCATCGACTGTGACAACAGTTTGCCTACTTTCCATAAAGGCCTGTAGAGCTGGAGCTTTAACAATGTGATCTTTGATGGATTGGAAACCTTTCTCACAGTCCTCTGACCATGTATAAGTTGCCCCTTTCTTAAGTAGAGCTCTGAAACACTCTGTAGTTTTAGCAAAATCTTTCATGAACTTTGCATAAAACTCACAAAGGCCAAGGAAAGACATAAGTTGTTCTTTGTTCTGAGGAGCAGGTGTCTCTATAATACTCTTGATTAAACCTGGTCTGGGTTTTATGCCATGTTCGGAGATGATATGACCTAAGTATTCAATTTCTTTTACTTTGAAAGTGCACTTGCTTTTCTGTAAAGTCACCCCTCTGTTCTCTAATACACTAAAAACTTGATCAATAACAGAATCATGTTCAGCTTCAGTTTTAGTGAAGATAAGAATGTCGTCTTGAAAGACTACAACATGAGGATTATGCTGAAACATTTCGGTCATAAGCCTCTGAAAAACAGCGGCTGCAGAGGCCAGACCAAAAGGAAGCCGGCAGAACTGAAAAACAACATCAGGGGTAACAAATGCTGTGAGGTGTCGGGACTGAGGATGAAGCTCAACTTGATGATATGCGGCTTTGAGGTCCAGTTTGGTAAACCATGAAGAGGACCCTACTTTTGCAATAAGATCCTCAATGCGTGGGAGGGGAAAACCATCGACCCAGATGGCTTCATTGAGACTTCTCAAGTCGACACACATCCTCAAGTCCCCAGACCTTTTCTTTGCCAAAACAATGGGTGAAAGCCAGAGCGTGGACTCAACTTTTTCAATTATACCTTGATCGCACAATGTTTGTAAATGTTTTTAAAGATCACCTCTAATGCTTAATGGAACATTGCGTAACCTGTGTTTGACAGGATTAGCATTTTCTTTAACTTTAATAAAGTGTTGAAAATTAGTTATCCTGCCAAGACGGTCTTCAAAAACTTTGCTAAACTTGAGTTCCCAATCACTGGGCATCTGAGTACTAGATAGAGTGTTGATATCTTTAGTGGAATTGATGTGATTTTGACCAGCTTGTTTGTCAATGAAAACAGGGTTCTCCAGACCAGGTTTGATGGTCAACCCAAATTCAGCTTGATGGAGAAGACCAAGAACATTGATCCCTCTTCTATCAACATACACTTTGCCTTTGATGGTTTCTCCTAGAACACTAATGGCAGCCCAGAAATACCCCAACAACTCAATTCTACTACCTTCAAAGGCTACAGTGAGAACATCAAAAATTATTTTCAGACCAAAACTTAAAATACTTTTCTTGCGACACAATGGTAATGCATGCTCCTGTGTCTACTAGAAGCTGAATACAATTCATTTCAATAGTGACATCGACTTCAGGATCAGGAATATGTAGTAGGTTTTGTTTTTCATTGCAGTTTTTAACTACTACGACATATTCCTGACTCGTGACATCCTCATCGTAGAAATTGTCACTTTCATTAATTACACATCTTACATTTCTTCTTCTGCCACTCATGCAAACTTTCGCAAAATGCCCCTTTTTGCCACATTGGCCACACTTTTGGTTGATGGCTGGACAATTTTTGAAAGATGAGACATACAAAGATGAGCCACACCTATAACAATAAATTCTAGGATTAGGTTGTCTATTTTGCATGAAATTTCTTCCACCCCTAGGTATGTTAGGTCTTCTAATATTGTCACGAATAGCATTATCACGAAAGGCATTGTCACGTATGGCAGTGGGAGACTTGGCAGGAATAGCGCTTGGATGCTTGGTAGAGACAGCACCTGAAATGGTAGAGTTAGAAAGGGCAGATTCAAGTTGCTTTGCGTCATCCATAGAACTTTCGATGCTCTTGGCAATATCCACTGCTTTATCTAAAGTGGAATCCTTGCAGGTAAGAAGTCTCTCTTGTATCTTTTTACAATAGCATCGTGCGACAAGTTGATCTCTCACAAGTTGAGATGTGAAGTTATCAAACTCACATTTCGAGGCTAAAACTTTTAAAGCTGTGATAAAAGTATCTATGCTTTCATCAGGTTTCTGCATCCTTGTAAAAAACTTGTATCTATGCACTACAATGTTCTTTGTTTTAGTAAAGTACTTGTCCAAATGTGCTACAGCTAGTTCAAACTCGTCAGGGTCTTCATTTTCGGGGGGATCATACGGAGGTAAATGGTCAAATACATTTTGTCCTTCGACCCCTAAATGGTAATACATGAGGTTCTTTTTCCTCTCAGGTCTGTACCTTTGACCATCAATAGCACCTAAGTACGCCTTGAAAGATCTAATCCTTAACTTCCATTCTAATGGTGCTTCTCTGGGTTCTTGTAAAAAAAGGCGCTGGTGCTGTAACGCTCTGCATGTCAATAGGGTACCTGTGGAATAAAAATGGTTAAAAAGAAGAAGGAAGAAAATGAACGAAGAGAAAAAAAAAAAATACAAGAAAGAATATAAAATATTCAGAAATTCACTGTTTCTGCAAGAAAGCAGTGAGTGAGAAAATAATGCTTTGTTTTGCACAGTAGGAAAATAAAACCAGATTTCTCAATTGTAGAAGTAAATACAGTTATTAAAAAGAAAAATGTGTGTGTGTGTATCACAGATGTAATACACAACGAAAATTCCACATAAAATGTTAAACTTTAACTTCGGTCACTAGATGGCAGCATTGGATAGCATTGAAGCAGAAAAGAGCATTGAACTTGAAGATTCCATCCAACCAATGAAGGAAGTAGAATGAGAGATATCCGTGAAGATTGCTTTCTGAGAGTGCCTTTCCTTCAAGTGTAGCATGGACTGGAAGAACACTGAAGAGAAGTGGATTCTTGACGGAGAATCGACACACAATAATAAGAGCTGTGTATGTCAGTGCGACGAATAAAGATTTCTTTTTTAGGTCTCGTCCTGCTCCAGCGCTTGCGCTGGTCTGGCCGAGAGTTTTAGTAAGCGGGTTTTGGAAGTGCAAACACTGGCTTTCGGCTGCCGACCAGCTTGAGTTCACGATGGCGTGCACGAGCAGCTGGCATCTGGGTTTCCTATCTCTTCCTCATTTCCTCGTCATGGCTCATTAACTCTCTGGACTCTGATGTTTCAATCGCAGCAGCAGCTCACATTACCAACTGAGGGCCTGGACTACAGTCACATGAAAAACAACAGCGATTAGCATTGAAATGCAAGCTTTTTTTTGTCTAGTTAGAAATATTGCTTCGGTGGGTTGATTTCACCTTATATCGCTATTTGTTTTATATTGGGAGTCACAGCCTAATTACCAGTATTTTTGTCTCTCACTGTTTTTTTAAAAATATTTATTCGCGCAAAGCAAAAGCTATATTTAAGGTTACTTTTTCCGCGTCACTTCTTCACTCTATTTAAACTCCACACCCCCCACTCTTATTGTCTCTCTCCTTCTCTCTCTCTCCCCTCTCTAATTCTCTCTCTATCTTTTTTAGCCTTTCATTCTCTCACCCCTTTATCTGTTTCTCTTTCAAACTCCTTCATTCACTCTCTCTCCCCTTCTTTCTCTCTCTCTATCCCGCTCCACTCTTTATTCTATGTACACCCTTTCTCTCTCTTTCTCTCTCACCACCCTCTCTAATTGGGCATTATATCTTCACTCTATCTCTCACTCGGCAACACCACAGCATCACTCAGCGCAACCACAGCATCAATCAGAGCCAGCACAGCATCAATCAGAGCCAGCACAGCATCACTCAGCACCAACACATCACTTCGCGTCACCACAGCATCACTCAGCACCACCATAGCTTTACTCAGCGACACCACATCATCACTCAGGGCCAACACTGCATCACTCAGCACCACCACAGGATGACTCAGCACCACCACAGCATCGCTCAGCACCACCACAGCATCGCTCAGCGCCACCACAGCATCGCTCAGCGCCACCACAGCATCGCTCAGCGCCACCACATCATCGCTCAGCGCCACCACAGCATCACTCAGGGCCACCACAGCATCACTCAGCGCCGCCAGAGCATCACTCAGCGCCGCCAGAGCATCACTCAGCGCCGCCACAGCATCACTTAGCGCCGCCACAGCATCACTCAGCGCCAAGACAATATCACTCAGCACCACCACAGCATCACTCAGCGCCAAGACAATATCACTCAGCACCACCACAGCATCACTCAGCACCACCTGAGTATCATTCAGCATCACCTCAGCATCGTCTCCGCAACAGTCACCACCACCACCTCAGCATCACTCAGCACCACCTCAGCCTGCTCTCGGAATCTGGCATCTGTTGATTCTCCCCTAGCGTCTGGCCGCTGCTAGTGTTATAATACAGGTACTAGTTCCCAACCTTCACCCTCCGATTGTTTATGCCCCCTCAAAAAAAGCTTTAACAAACAACCATTGCCAGCATTGCAAGAACAAAAGAAAACTGAGGAAATTTTTTATTGTAAATACTTTTTTTAATATGGTCGTTCAGTTTTACATAATGCCTTCTTGGTCATATATAAAGTAACAAAAATGCTTCTGACACTTTTTTATTATAACTTTTCAGCATGCCGCACAGCAGCCACACTTCTCTACAGCACAGCTTGAAGACATTGGCAAAGTCAATAGCTCTGGCTAAACACTTATAAGGCCCCAAAGGCGAGACCTATTGGCTATGCCAATGCTTGTTTAAATTGCTGTGTGCGCGTGTAGACGCAGCTCCGTGAATAGACTTGGTTGCCGGGCAACCGCCGCGATGAAACTTGAAGGCGAGCTGCTGGAGCGAGGAGACCGCTCGTGAAGGCAGCTCGTGGAATTGTGCATGAGCGAAACAAGGCTGGGGCGAGGAGACAGTTCGAATGCAGCTCGTGGAGTTGCGCGTGAGCGGAGTCAGATTAGCACTGCAGCTCCTTTTTAAAAAAAAAAAATAGATTGAAAGTCTCAATGATCCCAATTTTTAACGCCGGGCAGCGTAGGCACAACACAGCAGGAACCTCGCGACACAGCAGGAAACCCTCGCAGTGAGTTTTAAGGGAGCGCAGAGAAAGTCCCTCGCAGCAAGTAGAAATACAGCGCAGATGAGACGCTTAGAGAATGTATAAAAATGGGCACGGCTCTCTGTACCATGTCGCGCAGGAGTGCCTTGGGTAAGGAAGTAGTAAAAAAATAAATTGTACTCACAGCTGCACTCCCATATAACAGGCAAGAAATACTTGTAACACAGCCCACGAAGATCATCAGCAAGTGGAGATGGCTGTGGGTAGGAAAATCCCGTCTTCTGTCGCCACTGATGCGAAGTGAAGAGGACGCAGTAGTAGAAGTTAAAGTAATGTTTATTGGAAGGGTACAGAGAGCCGTCCCAGCTGGCACAGCCCAGGCACAAGTAGTAACTGCCACTCACAGAACACTCAAGGCAGGATGCTTATGAACACTCTAAATGACATCACAGTGTTCATGCTGATCTCTGCCAACATCACATCACCACAACATGGCATCGTCCCCGATCTTTGGAAGACTTGTGATGAGACCCTTTTAAAGAAGCCTTCACTGAGCCCTGCAGTGTGCATCATGTCAGCCCCGTCTCTCTGTCGCCATGCTGCCCAGACTCCGGGAAACAGTTGTCTTCAGGCAAATGTAGAGCTCTGTGGAGAACAGTAGCAGCTCGGATCCTTTTCAAGCAGGTAGAAGCGCCGAGCGGGCGGTTGCCTCGGTTCTCGGCGCTCTACGGGGGCTGGCGGATGAGGGTGACACCTCCCTACCAGACCAGGAGGAGCGGGCATCTCTGGGCAGGGCTGAAGCACCTCTCTTCTTACTCAATAGGTCGTCCACCTCTGATCCCGCCCCTCCTTTCCAATCAAACCCACTTCTCCCATTTGTGGGGTTCCTCAGGGCTCTGTTCTGCCCCCGCATTGTTCAGTATCTCTCTCTGCCCTTTTGCTCCCCTGATGAGTTAAATGAGGGGGTCAGATACCCCATGTGTGCTGATGATACCAGGAATCTTCGGATTTTCTTCAGCTAGCCCCACTGTTTCCTTGCTGGCTAATTGCTTCTTATTACAGTTTTTAGAATAAAATAGGAAAATGGGGAGCACTGGCCCTGGTAACTGGTGGAGAGTAGGCCATGTGGCCATTCCCTGTCTCCAGTGCCCCTGGGGCACGGCCTCAGCTGTGGTCAGTGGGCAGTATGCTTCAGATTTTCTGGAGCTGGTCCCACTGTTTCCTTGCTGCCCAATTGCCTCCCACCACAACTGACTATAAAAAGACGAGGGCTGCCCTTGGTACAAACCACTAAGAACCAAGGGCAATTAAAATATATAGAGCAAAGGTTCCATGTGGTAACGCAACAAACAATTTACTAGTTAAATGACAATAAATGTAGGAGTGGTCTGCACACATGCCCCGTGGCCAGTACCACTCCTACAATTTGGGGACAGTACATGTGGAACAGGACATTGGTAATGGCTCTCTCCGTTACACCCAGTATTACTAAGATGTGTACCTTTCTAGACATGTCAAAAGTAGACCAATGCTGGTGCCTAAAACAGCAGATGTCACAATCACCCGACTTTTCTTGATGCGCATCATATTGGGCCCCCAAATCCAGAATTCTGGAGCTGGGACAGTGTACATGCTTATACTGGGTCGCTCCAGCTCTCTTTTATATTACAAATGCTGCTGGGTTTTCTGTTTTTGACAAAATGAATAAACAAGGTTGTGGGGTAGCAGAAGGGGAAGGCAACAGCCTGGCTTTTTTGTGATTCGCCCTTCATTTGGAGTAGTCAGGGCAGAGCCAGACCTCTGACTCCAGCCACACCTGAACCTGCCTTGGTTCACACACCTACAATCCCATTGGGCTGAAGGTAGGTAGCAAAAGATCCTCTGGTAGCGAACACCACTCCTCGTGTGACATAAGGAGACCTGTATGCCCTCCTGTGAGTACAGTTGAGCGTGTCTAGCAGCTGTAGCAGACTGGATGTCAGCTAACATTTTATATGAAACACTGAGAAGGAGGTGCTTGTCTGCGGTTCGCTCATGGTGGTGCTTGTCTGCGGCTTCTTCATGGCGGTGCTTGTCTGCGGCTCCCTCATGGTGGTGCTTGTCTGCGGCTCCCTCATGGTGGTGCTTGTCTGCGGTTTCTTCATGGCAGTGCTTTTCTGCGGCTCCCTCATGGCAGTGCTTGTCTACGGCTCCCTCATGGCGGTGCTTGTCTGCTGCTCCCTGATGGTGGTGCTTGTCTGCGGCTCCCTCATGGCGGTGCTTGTCTGCGGCTTCTTCATGTTGGTGCTGGTCTGCGGCTCCCTCATGGCGGTGCTTGTCTGCGGTTCCCTCATGGCGGTGCTTGTCTGCGGTTCCCTCATGGCGGTGCTTGTCTGCGGTTCCCTCATGGCGGTGCTTGTCTACTGCTACCTCATGGCGGTGCTTGTCTGCTTCTTCTTCATGGCTGTGCTTATCTGCTGCTCCGTCATGGAGGTGCCTGTCTGCGGCTCCCTCATGGTGGTGCTTGTCTGCGGCTCCCTCATGTTGGTGCTTGTCTGCGGCTCCCTCATGGTGGTGCTTGTCTGCGGCTCCCTCATGGTGGTGCTTGTCTGCGGCTCCCTCATGGTGGTGCTTGTCTGCGGCTCCCTCATGGTGGTGCTTGTCTGCGGTTTCTTCATGGCAGTGCTTGTCTGCGGCTCCCTCATGGCGGTGCTTGTCTGCTGCTCCCTGATGGTGGTGCTTGTCTGCGGCTCCCTCTTGGCGGTGCTTGTCTGCGGCTTCTTCATGTTGGTGCTGGTCTGCAGCTCCCTCATGGCGGTGCTTGTCTGCAGTTCCCTCATGGCGGTGCTTGTCTACTGCTCCCTCATGGCGGTGCTTGTCTGCGGCTTCTTCATGGCTGTGCTTATCTGCTGCTCCCTCATGGCGGTGCCTGTCTGCGGCTACCTCATGGTGGTGCTTGTCTGCGGCTCCCTCATGTTGGTGCTTGTCTGCGGCTCCCTCATGGTGGTGCTTGTCTGCGGCTCCCTCATGGTGGTGCTTCTCTGCGGCTCCCTCCTGGTGGTGCTTGTCTGCGGCTTCTACATGGTGGTGCTTGTCTGCGGCTCCCTCATGGCGGTGCTTGCCTGCGGCTCCCTCATGGTGGTGCTTGTCTGCGGCTCCCTCATGGTGGTGCTTGTCTGCGGCTCCCTCATGGTGGTGCTTGTCTGCGGCTCCCTCATGGCGGTGCTTGCCTGCGGCTCCCTCATGGTGGTGCTTGTCTGCGGCTCCCTCATGGTGGTGCTTGTCTGCGGCTCCCTCATGGCGGTGCTTGTCTGCGGCTTCCTCATGGCGGTGCTTGTCTGCGGCTCCCTCATGGCGGTGCTTGTCTGCGGCTCCCTCATGGCGGTGCTTGTCTGCGGTTCACTCATGCGGTGCTTGTCTATGACTCCTTCATGGTGGTGCTTGTCTGTGTTTCCCTCATGGTGGGGCTTATCATGTGACTCCCTCGTGGTGGTGCTTGTCTGCGGCTCCCTCATGGCGGTGCTTGTCTGCGGCTTCTTCATGGCTGTGCTTATCTGCTGCTCCCTCATGGCGGTGCCTGTCTGCGGCTCCCTCATGGCGGTGCTTGTCTGCGGCTCCCTCATGGCGGTGCTTGTCTGCGGCTCCCTCATGGCGGTGCTTGTCTGCGGCTCCCTCATGGCGGTGCTTGTCTGCGGCTCCCTCATGGTGGTGCTTGTCTGTGGCTCCCTCATGGTGGTGCTTGTCTGCGGCTCCCTCATGGTGGTGCTTGTCTGCGGCTCCCTCATGTTGGTGCTTGTCTGCGGCTCCCTCATGGTGGTGCTTGTCTGCGGCTCCCTCATGGTGGTGCTTGTCTGCGGCTCCCTCATGGTGGTGCTTGTCTGCGGCTCCCTCATGGTGGTGCTTGTCTGCG
Organism: Calotriton arnoldi; assembly: GCA_963921515.1. Lineage (NCBI taxonomy): Eukaryota > Metazoa > Chordata > Amphibia > Caudata > Salamandridae > Calotriton > Calotriton arnoldi. Next base: position 1,013,596 of record CAWUFW010005944.1, read on the forward strand.
GTTTCTTCATGGCAGTGCTTGTCTGCGGCTCCCTCATGGCGGTGCTTGTCTGCTGCTCCCTGATGGTGGTGCTTGTCTGCGGCTCCCTCTTGGCGGTGCTTGTCTGCGGCTTCTTCATGTTGGTGCTGGTCTGCAGCTCCCTCATGGCGGTGCTTGTCTGCGGTTCCCTCATGGCGGTGCTTGTCTACTGCTCCCTCATGGCGGTGCTTGTCTGCGGCTTCTTCATGGCTGTGCTTATCTGCTGCTCCCTCATGGCGGTGCCTGTCTGCGGCTACCTCATGGTGGTGCTTGTCTGCGGCTCCCTCATGTTGGTGCTTGTCTGCGGCTCCCTCATGGTGGTGCTTGTCTGCGGCTCCCTCATGGTGGTGCTTCTCTGCGGCTCCCTCCTGGTGGTGCTTGTCTGCGGCTTCTACATGGTGGTGCTTGTCTGCGGCTCCCTCATGGCGGTGCTTGCCTGCGGCTCCCTCATGGTGGTGCTTGTCTGCGGCTCCCTCATGGTGGTGCTTGTCTGCGGCTCCCTCATGGTGGTGCTTGTCTGTGGCTTTTTCATGGTGGTGCTTGTCTGCTGCTCCCTCATGGCGGTGCCTGTCTGCGGCTCCCTCATGGCGGTGCTTGTCTGCGGCTCCCTCATGGTGGTGCTTGTTTGCGGCTCCCTCATGGCGGTGCTGGTCTGCGGCTTCCTCATGGCGGTGCTTGTCTGCGGCTTCCTCATGGCGGTGCCTGTCTGCGGCTCCCTCATGGCGGTGTTTGTCTGTGGCTCCCTCATGGCAGTGCTTGTCTGCGGCTCCCTCATGGCGGTGCTTGTCTGCGGCTCCCTCATGGCGGTGCTTGTCTGCGGCTTCCTCATGGCGGTGCTTGTCTGCGGCTCCCTCATGGCGGTGCTTGTCTGCGGCTCCCTCATGGCGGTGCTTGTCTGCGGTTCACTCATGCGGTGCTTGTCTATGACTCCTTCATGGTGGTGCTTGTCTGTGTTTCCCTCATGGTGGGGCTTATCATGTGACTCCCTCGTGGTGGTGCTTGTCTGCGGCTCCCTCATGGCGGTGCTTGTCTGCGGCTTCTTCATGGCTGTGCTTATCTGCTGCTCCCTCATGGCGGTGCCTGTCTGCGGCTCCCTCATGGCGGTGCTTGTCTGCGGCTCCCTCATGGCGGTGCTTGTCTGCGGCTCCCTCATGGCGGTGCTTGTCTGCGGCTCCCTCATGGCGGTGCTTGTCTGCGGCTCCCTCATGGTGGTGCTTGTCTGTGGCTCCCTCATGGTGGTGCTTGTCTGCGGCTCCCTCATGGTGGTGCTTGTCTGCGGTTTCTTCATGGCAGTGCTTGTCTGCGGCTCCCTCATGGCAGTGCTTGTCTGCGGCTCCCTCATGGCGGTGCTTGTCTGCTGCTCCCTCATGGCGGTGCTTGTCTGCTGCTCCCTCATGGCGGTGCTTGTCTGCTGCTCCCTCATGGTGGTGCTTGTCTGCTGCTCCCTCATGGTGGTGCTTGTCTGCGGCTCCCTCATGGTGGTGCTTGTCTGTGGCTTTTTCATGGTGGTGCTTGTCTGCTGCTCCCTCATGGCGGTGCTTGTCTGCGGCTCCCTCATGGCGGTGCTTGTCTGCGGCTCCCTCATGGTGGTGATTGTCTGCGGCTCCCTCATGGCGGTGCTTGTCTGCGGCTTCCTTATGGCAGTGCTTGTCTGCGGCTCCCTCATGGCGGTGCTTGTCTGCGGCTCCCTCATGGCGGTGCTTGTCTGCGGCTCCCTCATGGCGGTGCTTGTGTGCGGCTCCCTCATGGCGGTGCTTGTCTGCGGCTCCCTCATGGTGGTGCTCGTCTGCGGCTCCCTCATGGTGGTGCTTGTCTGCGGCTCCCTCATGGTGGTGCTTGTCTGCGGCTCCCTCATGGCGGTGCTTGTCTGCGGTTCGCTCATGCGGTGCTTGTCTATGACTCCTTCATGGTGGTGCTTGTCTGTGTTTCCCTCATGGTGGGGCTTATCATGTGACTCCCTCACGGCGGTGCTTGTCTGCGGCTCCCTCATGGCAGTGCTTGTCTGCGGCTCCCTCATGGCAGTGCTTGTCTGCGGCTCCCTCATGGTGGTGCTTGTCTGGGGCTCCCTCATGGCAGTGCTTGTCTACGGCTCCCTCATGTAGGTGCATGTCTGCGTCTCCCTCTTGACGGGTTTAGTCATCTCACGCCCTCAAACAATGCTTGTCTGCGGCTCCCTCATGGCAGTGCTTGTCTACAGCTCCCTCATGGCGGGGTTAGTCCTCTGGCTCCGTCAAATAGTACTTGCCTGTGGTAGGTAAGTACTAACAGATCTCTTTGTGGTAGTGTGATCGATCAGTTAGGCTTATTCAGAGGGTGTGTTAAGCATTTATTGTATTTACTCAATCAGGACTGATAGCACACACTCAGACACTGAATCCAGACCAATTAGTTAAGTATAAAAAAGTTATACTTATGTTTTATTTTTAGAACCAAGCAGGACTTGCCTCAGGTAAGTAAAATATACTCTCAAATGCAAGACTTCACAAGGAAATGCAGTTGTGGTTGAATTTGCAATCGTTGCAGGTTGGTATTGGTTCAAAAAGCAGTTTAAATTACACAGTAATTACTTTTGGATTACTTTTAGATTACATTGACTACTTGGGTGGTACTCCTAGATACCACGCCGGGGATCTCATAATACACTGTAAGTAAGACTTTTAAGGATTTGCAGTGTGGTTACTTTTTCTTTCATACAAAGTTAAGCTCAACAGAACATTTTCAGGAACAAAACTTGTAACATTGGTTCCTATGGGAAAAAAGTGTTAGCGGTTTCTCAGGTAAGTAAACGACTTACGAGGGGGAGTTTTGGGGGTGAGGACCAAGGTCTAGCTAGGCACTCAAATTGCACCACCAGAGGCACTGGGGCGGCCGGGTGCAGAGTGCAGGGGCCCAACGTTAGCCAAAGGGGCTAAGGGGGCCTTTGGTTAGGGACTGCTTATGAGCAGGTCACTCGGGTGTGGGAGCAAAGCTCCTGGGGTTAGGTGAGTACTGCAGGGGCCAACAATCAGCACAGGAGCTACACCAACATTGGCACAGGGGCGGCCGTGTGCAGTGTGCCAAGGTGGCATCGGGCACCCTGTGGAGTCCAATGGAGACCTCCGATTTGGCAAAGAGGCTGCAGGCCACCAGCTGGAGAGGTAAGTTAGGTTCTTGGGGGATGCCTGGGCACCGTCGGTTGGGCCACCCAAGGCAGTGGGGTATCGGGTGCAGGGGTGTCTTCTGGCGTCGGGTCTTCTTACCAGCTCCGGTCGGGGTGACCCTTCAGGTTGAGGTTGCAGGAGTCGTCTTGAAGCTTGAGGGAGGTCGGGGTTCACCAGATCCCAGGTCAGGATCGCTGGGAAGACCTCCTCGTGGTGTTGGGCCACTCAAACTCGGGCCGTGGGCATCGGGTACAGAGTGGTGCAGAACCGCGGAGTCGCCTGGGTCTTGGTTCTGGTCTTGGAGTCTTTGTTGAGCAAATCCGGTGCTCACGGGAGACAGAGTCTGTAAGGTGAGTGCAGGGCAGGTCCTCCGGGCTCTGGAGGGCTGCTGGCTGCTGGACACACCGGTTTCTTTGCTGTAGGCAGGTCGGAGTCGTGACAGGTCGGTAGGACAGGGGCCAAAGCAGTAGGTGTCCTCCTCTTCCTGGGTCAGCACAGCTCTTCGGTCCTTCTTCTTTCTTCCTCGAATCTGAGGAGGCAAGGTTCGGATTCGCACCCTAAATACTAAATTTAGGGGCGTTACAGGGGTGTGCAGGTCGGGACCAATGGGTCCCTTCCTTGGGGTGAGTACACCCGCTATTATGCCATCCTCCAGTGGAAGAGGGGCATGGGCCTCTTCCTAATTCGTTGGGTCCCTTCATCTCCAAGATGGAGGGGTCTGAGATGTGTGCTTCACCTCGCCTCCCCCACCTGAGGGGTGGGGTTGGCAAAGGTGGGAACACCTCTCCTCCTAGCTCAGTTTTCTCGCTGATTCTCCCTCCCAAAGTGGGGGTCAGAACCGGTGGGAGACAGTTGCTGGGGGCAGCAAAAGGCAGGGACAGCTTACAAAGGCAGTAGGCCTTTGAAGCTTCCCTTTTCGGGGACCCAGCCCATCCTGGGGGAGGAGGCATGACACCCCTGCCCAGGATGGGCTTTGTTTCGGGACCTAGAGAGCGGTGGCCCTCTACCCAGGAGTCCAGAAACCTATCTGGTGGTAAAAAAATGGCAGGCAGCCATTCAGGGGCCACACCAGGGCTGGTCGCTTTTCAGGGGGTGTGAGAAGCCGGGTCAGTATATGGTGCTCACTTATGTAAGTGTAGCACCCTGCACTAACCTGAGTGACCTGTATGGTGATTTTAAGGGTTTAGATAACCATTGAAAGCTCTCTAAGTGGTAGCTGTGGAGAGCAGCCTTCAGGCTTAATCTAGGAGGAGTGCAAAGCAGCTCGGTTTACCAGTATCTAATTATTTAGTGTAGGCTAAATGAAAAAGAACCACACAGTGTACTTATAAAAATAAATATTTATTGCAATCACTCACTAACACGTTACAGTATCTCCTACCCGGAGATATTCACAATGCACCCAATACTTTGGACATAGAACAGCAGTTAGCACCAATACACAGTGGTCCCCGGAGGGGAGACAGATTAAATTAAGGGGAAGTGAACCACGACCTAAGTCGAGACTGGACCCAGGAGACGTAGATGAGTAGGGGACCTAAGGAACCACCCCAAGTTACAGTCAAGGAACACCCCCTCCCCCCCCCCCCAACGGTCGGGTGTGAAGGAATACCCAACCATATACTCAATACTGATCAGAGGGTACGTCGCAGTTGCAGTATTACCACAGAAGGACGAATGAGCCTGTTGGAACCCAGAAGTGAGTTCGAGTTGAAGGGTACCTGAAAGCAGAGGGGACAGAGTCTATGCCACACCAGGACATCCAGGAGGCACGGAAGGCGAAGGCCACTTGAGTTCAAGGAATCAAATTAAGTGATTACACCGAAGCGGTAGCTCTGCCCGAGCCACCAGGATGCTGAAGACCACAGAGTTGGTCCGTCCAACCAACTGCGTCGACATGGGTCAGTTATAGCGGGGACAGACTCGTCGACAGAACCTCTTGATGCGTCCGACTCTGTTGGCACGAATTGGTCGTGGTAACCGTTGCGGTCACCGGGTGATTGAAGCGATGCAGTGACACGGTGCACAGGGGTTTGGTTCTAAGGCGTTCTACGAAGGATGCTGGCCTCAACTCGATGAGAGGACAGCTCAGGCCTCAAGGGAACGCAGACCCACCACCTGTGTTGCAGAGCCTTGTGGAGTCCATGGGAGCCCAAGTTCGGCAAACCAGTCGATCTTGTTGCGGTGCCTGCGGATGCAGGGGAGTGACTCCTTCACTCCAAGGGAGATTCCTTTGGATGTCTTTGGATGTCCACAGGCCCAGGAGGGAACCTGTATGGAGCACGGACACTGATGGTGCAGCGAGCTTGCAGGACGACGAGGTTAGGAGTCGACAGAGTCTTCTCCGTTGCAGTCTTGGTCCGAAAGCAAAAGGACAATGCAATCAGTTTGGCACGGTCAGCACAACTCGTCCAAGGTGTCCAGACAGTCAAAGAAGAAGTGGAGTTGGATCTGAATCGAATCCCACAACGAATCTAGGGATCCCACCCACAGGTAAGCCCTTAAGTACCCTAAGGTGAGGGTTGGGACAATTCAGGGGTCCCTCCCAGAGGAGGGGTCAGCCAGAGCGGGGAGCCAACGGCTCCCTGTTCTGGTTTGAACTGCAGTATGCAAGGTGGGCTCCAAATCTGCCCTTCTAGCAGACTATGTGCTGCTGGCAAGCGCCCCCACCCGGGCCCAATACACTAAGTCCTGTCTGGGAGGGAATCACACCTCCCTGTGACAGGAAACCTATTGTCCTACCTTCCCCTGCTCAGGCTTGGCCCAGCAGCAGGAGGGCAGAATCGTGTCGGGGGTCGGCAGCAGCCCTAGGTTGCTGTCAGGCTCTGTTAGATCGGTCCCGGGAGCATGGAGGCCCTCCGGGAGGGGCCCGACCGTGGATGGAATCATACCTCCAACACCGGATACCGTGTTGGGGTATGATTCCAACATGTTTGATACCAAACATGCCCAGTTTCGCTCCAGCCAGTTTAGAGATGGTCCTCGCGTAATTACACACGGCCTCTCTATCTCGTAATGGCTGCTTCACTTACAAAGTCTGGAGAATGGACTCCGGAGTTTGTAGGGGTGGTCTGCTCATGCAGGTCCACTCTCACACTCGGAACCGAGTTCACTTGGGACTAAAAGGCCTGCTAGAGGGGTGACTTATGGGTCACTAGTGCAGTGAGTCTGAGGTATAAGGAAACTTATATCTCTTGTGAGTGGCGCATCCACCAACTCACACAGGCTGCAATGGCAGGCCTGTAGTGGTAGTTTGGAAGGTCCCTCCTGGGTGGCATAATACATGCTCCAGTCCATAGGGGACCTCTGGGGTACCCATGCCCTAGGTACCTTAGTACCATATACTAGGGACTTACCAGGGTGCCCCAGTAGCCAAATAGGAATGTACCAAGGTACTTACCATAACCAATTTAGGGAGGAAGCACAGTGACTGGGGTCCTGATTAGCAGGATCCCAGTCAGACTAGTCAGAAAACAGTTGAACACCAGCAAAAAGTGGGGGTAACCATGAAAGCAGATCCATTAAATTCCACACTGGCATCAGTGTGGGTTTAATCTGCTTAGAAGTTTGCTACCAAACTTCCCAGATTTTAGTAACGCCATTATGGAGCTGTGGAGTTCGTAATGACCAAGTCCCAGACCATATACTCTTTATGGCTTTATTACACTTACAATGTCTAAGAATTGACTTAGACACTGTAGGGGTACAGGGCTCACGCCACTGTACCCTCACTTGTGGTCTAGTTCCCCCTGCTAGAGGGGTGAATTAACTAGGCCACAGGCAGTGGGTAGCAGGCATGGTACACAGGGACGTGTGCCATGTCGACTCTTCACTTTTCTCTGCACCAAAATACGCAGCGTGCAATGGCAGTGTGTGTGTGTGTAAAGGTACAGGGCCTTTAAGGGTGGCATAATAGGTGCTGCTGCCCTTAAAGGCCTTCCCTGGGCACGGTGCCCCTATTACCCATGGTACCTTTTAAAAGGGACTTACCTGTGGCCAGAGATGTGCCAACTGTGGGTACAGAGGTACAACTTTGGGAAAGAACACAGGCCCTGGGAACCTGATTGTCAGGGACCCAGGGCACACCAAGTCGAACGTGCATCATGTGTCAGGCAAAAAGTGAAGGGTAACCATGCAAAAAGGGGCACCTTCCTACACTGATGGGGGAGCCATCTGAAGATTTTGCATAGCATGCGGATCGTGTGGAAGTAGGCTGAGGAGAAGGCGTTGACCTGGCGTTTCATGGAGAGTTCACTGTCCAGGATGATGCCGAGGTTGCGGGAGTGGTCTTTCAGCCTGAGGGTAGGTCCGAGCTCCACTGGCCACCAGAAGTCGTTCCAAAGGGCGGTGTGTCTGCCGAAGATCAAAACTTCAATTTTGTCTGTGTTGAGTTTCAGGCAGTTTCTTTTCATCCATGTCGCGATGTTCTTCATGCAGTTGTGGAAGTTGGTCTTCGTGGATGTGGGGTCCGCTGAGAGTGAGAGGACAAGCTGTGTGTCGTCGGCATAGGAGATGATGTTGATGTTGTGCGATCTGACGATGTCTGCGAGTGGTGTCATATAGATGTTAAAGAGGGTTGGGCTGAGGGATAAGCCTTGGGGTACTCCGCAGATGATGTGCTTGGGTTGCAAGGTGAAGGGAGGGAGGCAGACTCTCTGGGTGTGTCCATGAGGAAGGATGCCATCCATCTGAGTGAATCGCTACTTTTTAATATCTATCTGGCTCCTTTGTGTGCGCTCATCTCTAAATGGGGAATTAAAACCATCTCCTATGCAGACGACACACAGCTGGTGTTCTCCTTTAAGGACCTGTCGGCAAATTCCTTCGAGAGGTTTAGGGGCTGCCTGTGTGACGTCTCCAGGTGGATGAGTAATAACAAGCTAAAACTGAACACAGAGAAAACTGAGGTTCTGTTCTTCGGCAAGAATTCCCCACCGCCACCTGGTCTGTGGTGGCCGGAGGAAATGGGTTCCCCACCCTGTCCGACTTCTACGGTAAAAAACCTGGGTGTAAAATGGGACGCTGATATGACATTTGCTTCCCAAATACGGTCCATTACATCCACTTGCTTCGGAATTCTGAAGGGGTTGAGGAAATTTCTTTATCTACTTCCGGAGAGTTGTCGAAAATTAGTCGTCCATGCTACGGTGACTTCAAGGCTTGACTATGCCAACAGTCTGTTTCTTGGTCTTCCGGTATATTTGATAAAGAGACTGCAGATGGTGCAGAATGCGGCGGTGAGACTGATTAGAAGAGTGCCATTTAGACAACACATATCTCCACATGTCAAACAGCTCCACTGGCTGCCGGTAGTGAAGCGTATAGAATTCAAAGCCTTGACAATTGCGTTCAAGGCCCAGAAAGGTAGCTGCCCCAATTACATCAAAAAACGCATCCGCCCTTATCAGCAAATGCGTTCGCTACGTTCTAACTCACAGAATCTGCTGTGTGTTCCCCAATTCGCGAAAGCTCGCATCGGTGGCAGGGCTTTCTCAGTAGGAGCAACCAGATTATGGAACTCCCTTCCGGACAGACTTCGGTTTATACCGGATGAAGGGGAGTTCAGGAAAACTATAAAGACATGGCTTTTTAGCCGTGATTAGCTGAATCCGTTTCGGTTGGAGATCCTCTCTCTCCCATGTTTGCTGGATCACGCTAGCACCGGGACACCTCTGTTTGAGGTAGCTGTCGCGCTTTACAAATGTTGGTGTATTGTATTGTATTCTAATCTGGCATAGTCAATCGATGAGTGTTTGGTGGTAGTTGGTATCCAAGGCTGCGGAGAAGTCTAAGAGGATCAGGGCGGCTTATCCTCCTCTGTCAAGTAAGGTTCTGTTGTTGTCTGTTCCGGCGGTCAGGGCTGTTTCGGTGCTGTGGTTGGTTCTGAAACCTGATTGGGATGGGTCCAGCAGTTTGTTTCTTTCAAGATGATCAGTGAGTTGCAGTTTGATGGCCTTCTCCAGGACTTTGGCGGAGAACGGAAGGAAGGAGATGGGACGGTAGTTCTGGAGCTTGCTGGGGTTTGCTGAAGGTTTCTTGAGGAGTGTTCTAACCTCTGCGTGTTTCCATGCGTCGGGAAAGATGGCTGTAGTTATGGAGGCGTTGAGGATGGTGGTGAGCTGGTGGCAGATCTTGTTGCTTCTGAGGTTGAAGAGTCGGTAGGGGCATGGGTCGGTGGTGCTCCTGTGTGAATGGAGTTCATCAGGGTGGTTGATGTTGGTGTGCTAAGTTGTTCCAATGCGGTGAGCAGGTGGTTGGTGGTTGTTGGGTTGCTGAAGAGGTCGGAGGGTTGGGGATCGAAGTTCCTGTAGATGGTTGCTATCTTGTTGTGGAAGTGTACAGCGAGGAAGCCAACCACTTGGCTGCAGCTCCCTCATGGCAGTGCTTGTCTACGGCTCACTCATGGTGGGGTTAGCCATCTGGCTCCCTCAAACGGTGTTCGTCTCCAGCTTCCTCATGTGCTGCTTGTCTTTGGCTTCTTCATGACTTCTGCGGCTCCCTCATGGCGGGGTTAGTCTTCTGGCTGGCTCAAACAGTGCTGGCCTGCGGCTCCCTCATGGCGGGGTTAGTTATCTGGCTTTTTCACACGGTACTTGCCTGCAGCTCCCTCATGGCGGGGTTAGTCATCTGGCTCTCTCACACAGTGCTTCCCTGTGGCTCCATCATGGCGGGGTTAGTCATCTGGCTCTCTCACATGGTACTTGCCTGCGGCTTCCTAATGGCGGCGTTAGTCATCTGGCTCTCTTATGCGGTGCTTGCTTGCGCCTCCCATGTCCCCATCTGGAACTTTCTTGGTTTACTCATCTAAAAATGCTGGGGAAAATGTACCCATTTCTCGATGCGCATGGCAAAAAACTTGTTATTCTAGTGACTATCTTAGCGAGGTTAAGATGTGGAAGTTCTCTCAGAATCTGTGATCAATAAACTTCAGATAGTTTAAAGCATAATTTCTCAGCTGCTATTCGGCCCGAGGGTAGTGGTGTTGGATTCACTTGTTTATCACCACCCACTATTATACAACCTGAATTTATTAATCATTATTGGTTCTCTACCTTCAGATTCATCCTTAGTGCTGTGTGGTCTTCAACTACAGCAAACAATTGTGACAAGTCAGCAATAGTAAGTAGCTTACTGGCACGATTACCTTCACACGCAGTTTGCCTTCTTAAACTGCAATTCTAGTTACGTTACTTCTCATTTTTTGGTAGTGCATGGCTTGTTGCTTCCCTCAAATAGCTACAGTCCTGATGATGCTCTTGCAGGTTGCATCGAAAACCAGCGCCAAGGAAATTTTCAACATCGTTAAGGAATTCTCCCGCCCGGCTGCCCAGTGAAAACATCACACCCTCACAGGAGCTGTGCGACAACCTCACTCACTTCTTCCACGACAAGATCGTAACCATATACAGAAAATTCGAACCCCAACCCACACCTACAGACTTCCTCCTCAGATATGACACCACCGTAACCGACATGAACCACACACTGACTACCTGGAACACCTTCGCCACCCAGGACACCACCTCCACCATGAAATCCATCCACTCTGGAGCTCCCACAGACACCTGCCCGCACCATATCTTCAACCTCAGAAACCAAAGGATCAGCCAGGAACTCACCACCTGACTCAACACCTCTATCCCCACCGCAACATTTCCCGACGCCTGGAAACACGCTGAAGTCAGCCCACTACTCAAAGAAACCTCTGCCGACCCCAACAAACTCAAAAACTTCTGGCCAATCTCCCAGCTTCCATTCCCAGCGAAGGTACTGGAAAAAATCATTAACAATAAACTCATGACACACCTGGAGCTACTCAACGCCTTCCAATCCAGCTTCCTCTTCAGTCACAGCACTGAGACCGCCCTGATCGCAGTCACCGACTACATCCGAGCCCTCCTCAACTGAGGACAAACAGCAGCTTTGATCCTCTTTGACCTCTCGGCAGCCTTCAACACCATATCCCACCACACACTGATCGAAAGACTCCACCACATCAGCATCCAAGGGGACTTGCTCAGATGGATCACCTCCTTCCTCATTGAAAGAACCCAGAGGATCCACCTCCCACCTTTCACCTCCGAACCCAAGGAGATCACCTGTGATGTCCCCAAGATCTCATTCCTCAGCCCCATGCTCTTCAACACATATATGACCCCGCTGGCCAACATTGTCAGATCTCAGTCTCAAAATTATTTCCTATGCAGACGACACACAACTCATCCTCTCACTCACCTACGACCCCACCACCACAGAACCAACTTCCACAGATACATGACACGTCACCAACTGGATGAAGAACAATTGCCTGCAGCTGAACAGAGACAAGACGGTAGTACTGATCTTTGGCAACAGCAGCATCACATGGAGTGATTCCTGGTGGCCATCGGACCTAGGAGCCATACCCACTCCCTCTGACCACGCCAGAAATCTCGGAATCTTCATTGACAACAAGCTCACCATGAAATGACAGATCAACGCTGTTTCCTCCGTCTGCTTCCTCACTCTGCGCATGCTACGTAAGATCTTCAAGTGGCTACCCCTACACATGAGACGCACCATGACACAAGCCCTCATCTCCAGCTGACTGGACCACGGCAATGCTCTCTACAAAGGAATTGCTGCACACCTTCTACAGAGACTTCAGACCATACAGAATGCTGCAGCCAGTGTCATCCTTGGCCTTCCCCAATGAACCAACATCACACCCCATCTCAGGCAACTCCACTGGCTCCCGAACAGAAGAGATGTCAATTCAAGCTGCTGACCCACACACACATGGCTGTACACAACCAAAGACCTGCCTACATTGACCACCACCTGAACTTCCACCAACCATCGAGAAGATAACGATCCGCCTCCCTTTCACTTGCCCATACTCCCCACATCTACCGAAGCAGAAGTGGAGGATGCTTCTCCTCCCACATCACAGCAAAAACCTGGAACAGCCTCCCCAAGCACTTCAGGACCATCACCTCACTCCTAATGTCTCTCAAGACCTGGCTGTTTGAATAAGCCTGCAGGGCCTGCAAACGCCTGGATACCCGTCGGGTGATTAGCCACGCTTTATAAATCCTGATTGATTGATTTATGACCCATTAATGGTCCAGGGTTGAAACGCCATTGATGCGTACATGAAATGGAGCTTTGGTTTTTGATTTAATCACTCAGTCACCCATAAACTCTGTGTTTACATTGTCGGTTATTATATCGACTGATGTGGCTTCATTGTGATACTGGTTTTATTCACTTTATTTTCTGTTTTGCTCATCACCGTGTGAGCATATTTGGCACCAAGCATGTTGATAAAACAGTAAATACTGTACAATTGCAGAATGTGAGGTCTTTCCCTTATCTTGCAGCTTTCATTGATACTGAATTACTTTGTTTCATACATTTATTGTCATTTAACTACTAATTTGTTTGTTGCTTTACCACATGGAACTTTTGCTCTATATATGTTAATTGCCCTTGGTTCTAAGTGGTTTGTACCAAGGGCAGCCCTTGTCTTTTTATAGTCAGTTTTGGTGAGAGGCAATTTGCCAGCAAGGAAACAGTGGGACCAGCTCCAGAAAATCTGAAGCATACGCCCACTGACCACAGCTGAGGCCATGCCCCAGGGGTACTGGGGACGGGGGAATGGCCACATGGCCTATTCTCCACCAGTGACCTGTGCCAGCGCCCACATGCTCACCATTTTCCTATTTTACTCTAAGAACTGTAATATAAAAATACACACCAGACAATATGGTCAGGAATTCTGCTGGTACCTACAAACCGCTCTGCCTCATGGTTGATTATTATTGGCATTTTAGAATTATGGACGTGTGAATCATAAACTCTGCCAGGGAACTGTCCTTCTGCATTTGGAGCTTAGGGAAACTATACTCCACCCCAGGTATGAGTGGCTCGGGAGAAACACAACAGCCAGCACCCAACAAGAGGCATTCTACCCCTTCCCAGCTGCCAGAAGTCCTGCCCTCTGACTACCACATTTGAAGGAATAGGGATGCATAGGTATCTGAAACCGGTAAGAAATGGCTTGACTGCAGAATGCATCTGACCCTGTGGGGGGCATAATATTTCCCACTACTGCAGAGTCCCATTTTTTTACTCTGTGAATTTTTTTAACATTTGCAACCTGTAGAAGATTAAAAAATATTCTGATAGGGATTTCTAACCGCAGATTCCTCACCTGAGAGCAAAGCTCAAAAAGAGTTGACAAAAAGTCAAAAAAGTGGTCAAAAAGTTACCCAGGTAGCTCTCTTGATCCACACTGTTGGCACAGAAAGAAAGGAAGTGATGTCAGCACACCAGAAGTGATGTCATGCGGCTCTCCCGGTGCGGTATATCATGCGGCTCTCTTGGTAGGGGTTATCAAGTGGCTTCCTTATGGCAGGGGTTTATCATGTTCTCCCTCATGGCGGGGCATGTCATGCGGCTCCCTCATGGGGGGGTTACCATGCGCTCCCTCATGGGTGGGTTTATCATGCGCTCCCTCATGGCTTTGCGTCATGTGGTTCATTCATGGGGAGGCTTGTCTGCGGCTCCCTCATGGTGTGGCTTGTCTGCGGTTCCCTCATGGCGGTGCTTGTCTGCGACTCCTTCATGGCAGTGTTGTCTGCGGCTCCCTCATGGCGGTGTTTTCTGCGGTTCCCTCATGGCGGTGCTCGTCTGCGGCTCCCTCATGGCGGTGCTCGTGTGCGGCTCCCTCATGGCGGTGCTCGTCTGCGGCTCCCTCATGGCGGTGCCTGTCTGCTGCTCCCTCATGGCGGTGCTTGTCTGCGGCTCCCTCATGGCGGTGCTTGTCTGCTGCTCCCTCATGGCGGTGCTTGTCTGCGGCTCCCTCATGGCGGTGCTTGTCTGCGGCTCCCTCATGGTGGTGCTTGTCTGCGGCTCCCTCATGGTGGTGCTTGTCTGCGGCTCCCTCATGGCGTTGCTTGTCTGCGGCTCCGTCATGGCGGTGCCTGTCTGCGGCTCCCTCATGGTGGTGCTTGTCTGCGGCTCCCTCATGGCGATGCTTGTCTGCGGCTCCCTCATGGCGGTGCTCGTCTCAGGCTCCCTCATGGCGGTGCTTGTCTGCGGCTCTCTCATGGCGGTGCTTGTCTGCGGCTCCCTCATGGCGGTGTTGTCTGCGGCTCCCTCATGGCAGTGTTTTCTGCGGTTCCCTCATGGCGGTGCTTGTCTGCGGCTCCCTCATGGCGGTGCTCGTCTGCGGCTCCCTCATGGCGGCGCCTGTCTGCTGCTCCCTCATGGCGGTGCCTGTCTGCTGCTCCCTCATGGTGGTGCTTGTCTGCGGCTCCCTCATGGTGGTGCTTGTCTGCGGCTCCCTCATGGCAGTGCTTGTCTGCGGCTCCCTCATGGCGGTGCTTGTCTGCGGCTCCGTCATGGCGGTGCTTGTCTACGGTTCCCTCATGGTGGTGCTTGTCTGCGGCTCCCTTATGGCGATGCTTGTCTGCGGCTCCCTCATGGCGGTGCTTGTCTGCGGCTCCCTCATGGCGGTGCTAGTCTGTGGCTCCCTCATGGTGGTGCTTGTGTGCGGCGCTCTCATGGCGGTGCTTGTCTGCGGCTCCCTCATGGCGGTGCTTGTCTGCGGCTCCCTCATGGCGGTGCGTCATGCAGCTCCTTCCTCTCCCCATCTGGATCTCTGATTTTCTTATCTACCCACATGGACGCCAAGATCTGTTATGCGCATCTGAAAGTTCTCTTTTCGGACACCCTTGTGTAGATGACCACTCCATCTGTTATAAAGGGGCTGATTGTTGGAACTTGCTCTCACATTCTTTGACTCTGAAGCAAGATCTGCCATCGGTTTACAAGGAACTTAAAACTTCTTTCTTTCAAAATTTAAAATCTACTCTGTTAGGGGGCGAGTCCCGATTCTAGGATACCCATGTTATATTCATCCACATTTAAATTGAAATAATGACTAGATCACCTTAAAGTGCACATTTCTCAAATTTGTTTCCATCAAAATACAGAAACGTTGGCCTGCACATATTATTTACTTGACCCATGTGCACCTTAATATTGGGTGAAAACTGCCTCTTCTCTTTCAGAAAAATACTTTCCAAATGTTTGAGATTAATGTATAGTGTGGGTGTTCACAGAAAAAAATAAACAAATTTATATTCAATGAGTATCTTAAACATAAACATTGTGCCTTATTCACAAAGGTACATTTACACATTTAGATTTACTCACATGTAAGCAGGGGCAGGCCGGGTGCAGTATGAATGAGTGACCCGAGGGGCACTAACTAGAGTGCAGGATTAGCTAGAGCTGGGGCAGGCCGGGTGCAGCAACAAATGAGAGACTCAAGATTCACTAACTAGAGTACAGGAGTAGCTAGAGCAGGGGCAGGCCGGGTGCAGCAAAATATGAGAGACTTGAGGGGCACTAACCAGAGTATAGGAGTAGCTAGAGCAGGGGCAGGCCGGGTACAGAATGATTGAGAGACTCAAGAGGCACTAACTAGAGTACAGGAGTAGCTAGAGCAGGGGCAGGCCGGGTACAGAATGAATGAGCGACCAGAGGGGCACTAATTAGAGTACAGGAATAGCTAGAGCTAGGGCAGGCCGGGTACAGAATGAATGAGCGACCCGAGGGGCACTAACTAGAGTACAGGAGTAGCTAGAGCTGGGGCAGGCCGGGTGCAGCAACAAATGAGAGACTCAAGAGGCACTAACTAGAGTACAGGAGTAGCTAGAGCAGGGGCAGGCCGGGTACAGAATGAATGAGCGACCCGAGGGGCACTAACTAGAGTACAGGAAGAGCTAGGGCAGGCCGGGTACAGAATGAATGAGTGACCCGAGGGGCACTAACTAGAGTACAGGAGTAGCTAGAGCTGGGGCAGGCCGGGTGCAGCAACAAATGAGAGACTCAAGAGGCACTAACTAGAGTACAGCAGTAGCTAGAGCTGGGGCAGGCCTGGTGCAGAATGAATGAGCGACCCGAGGGGCACTAACTAGAGTACAGGAGTAGCTGGAGCAGGGGCAGGCCGGGTGCAGCAACAAATGAGAGACTCGAGGGGCACTAACTAGAGTACAGGAGTAGCTAGAGCAGGGGCAGGCTGGGTACAGAATGAATGAGAAGCGCAAGGGGTACTAACTAGAGTACAGGAGTAGCTAGAGCTGGGGCAGGCCGGGTGCAGAATGAATGAGCGACCCGAGGGGCACTAACTAGAGTACAGGAGTAGCTAGAGCAGGGGCAGGCCGGGTACAGTATGAATGAGTGACCCGAGGGGCACTAACTAGAATACAGCAGTAGCTAGAGCAGGGGCAGGCCGGGTACAGTATGAATGAGGGACCCGAGGGGCACTAACTAGAGTGCAGGAGTAGCTAGAGCAGGGGCAGGCCGGGTGCAGTAACAAATGAGAGACTCAAGGGGCACTAACTAGAGTGCAGGAGTAGCTAGAGCTGGGGCAGGCCGGGTACAGAATGAATGAGCGACCCGAGGGGCACTAACTAGAGTACTTGAATAGCTAGAGCTAGGGCAGGCCGGGTACAGAATGAATGAGGGACCCGAGGGGCACTAACTAGAGTGCAGGAGTAGCTAGAGCAGGGGCAGGCCGGGTATAGTATGAATGAGGGACCCGAGGGGCACTAACTAGAGTGCAGGAGTAGCTAGAGCAGGGGCAGGCCGGGTACAGTATGAATGAGGGACCCGAGGGGCACTAACTAGAGTGCAGGAGTAGCTAGAGCAGGGGCAGGCCGGGTGCAGCAACAAATGAGAGACTCAAGGGGCACTAACTAGAGTGCAGGAGTAGCTAGAGCTGGGGCAGGCCTGGTGCAAAGGCAAATGCGAGACTCAAGGGGCAGTAACTAGAGTGCAGGAATAGCTAGAGGAGGGGCAGGCCAGGAACAGTATGAATGAGAAGCGCAAGGGGTACTAGGGTGCGATAGTAGCTAGAGCAGGGGCAGCCTGATATTGTATGAATGAGAGGCGTATGTGACGATCTTCTTTCACTTAGGATCTGGATGATGAAGATGATGAGTTGAGCAGCAAGCCGAAGAAAGCGCGAAGGAAGATGGTTCGAACGACCTCCTTGACCAGGGTAAGTGCCGATATCATCTGGTCAGAGACCCCTCCTTATTGAGGGTTTTTGTAAAGTGCTAGTTGTCATCTTGCAGTGATTTCAAAACACTTGTCTGCAGACATCAGAGTTGGCAGAAACCTTATAGAACAGACAATAGATGGTGGATCGACAGAGGCCAGCCGAATGGGCGACGGTCTTTCCACACATGCTTCAAACACAGTATCCAGATGACTGAAAAGTGATTTCTTGAAGAGTTCATTTTTAAGTAGTTTCCTAAGTCAGAGGTGATTTGGTTCATCTGGGCTGGTAGCTCAGGTTGTGCCCCAGAGTTTAAGGGCCAGTGCTGCCAGTGATTGGCTGCCAGTGAGTGGTTGCCAGCCAGCGGTTGGTTGCCAGTGATTGGTTGCCAGTGATTGGTTGCCAGTGTGTGGCTGCCAGTGTTAGCTGCCAGTGTGTGGCTGCCAGCGATTGGCTACCAGTGATTAGTTGCCAGCAGTTGGCTGCCAGTGATTGGTTGCCAGCAGTTGGCTGCCAGTAATTGGTTGCCAGCGGTTGGCTGCCAGTAATTGGCAGTCAGTAATTGGCTGCCAGGTCTTCGACTCTTGTATGGCCTTTGTGGGGTCATGTAGTTGGAGATGGAGTGAAGGCTACTCGTGGGCTAGTTTTTGTTAGCTGTGTCGAGGTCTTGGCCCACAATTGCAGGATGTCTTGAGTTGAATCTCGCATCCACTGGGAGCCTGTCGAGTGTTTCAGTGCCCGTGTGACCTGGGCAAACATTTTCAAGTCCAGGCACTTCCTGGCGTCATTGTTTTGGAGTCTTTAAAGATTAATAATTTTTTTTTTTGGGAGGCCAGTATAGCTCGTGTTACAATAGTGTATATACTGAGTGTCCATGTGTAAAGTCGCTATAACCAGAAAGCATTCTCACTAGAACGCCATGTTCCACAGTTCAAATGCCAAGGACAGGTCCAGCAGAACAATGAGTATAGCCTGACCTATGTCAATAAATGTAAGGGTGCCACCTCGGGACACAACTAGACTGATCGATTGATAAGCCGTAAGAATCCGGTTTGCGTGGCTTGTCACTGATTGCTGCTGGAGCAGGTTACTAATGCATATTCACTCACTTCCTCCTATTCTGTTTGTTTCAGCAACCAAACTTCAAGCAAAAATTTGTAGCCCTCTTAAAGAGATTTAAAGTGACAGATGAGGTAAGTTGCTGTTTTAAGGAGAGGGTTAATAATGCGTTTAAGAAAAGTTATTACTACAATAGATTGTGAAGAATGTTCAGACCGGTTTTCTGGGCCCCTAGCTCTTCTTTTCAGGGTTCACCTCACTTTTTTCAGGGTATTACTCACTCCCCAAGTCCCACCGTACACCAAAGTGCCTATGTCTCCCTCTTCGGATATATGCGACACAGCTCTAACACTGTCTCACCCCTGGGGAGCCCTGGTTTCTTCCTCACTTTGTTTCCCCACACTTGCATACAAATACCCCTCCTTTTCCTGAGACTCCTCATCTCTCCCTTACTGGAGGTGATTTATACATCTTTCCTGTTATGTGTATTTGTTTAGTGCACAACTCATCCTGGAGGGTATCCTGGCGCTGAAGCCGGAGCTGTATGGGCCAAGCCAGAAATTCCCCTTCTGAGTGATCCCTCATCTCCTGCTAGACTAAAATTTTTAATTTCCCAGCGCTTATTGCACTTTTCCAGTACTTACAGATCTGAACTCCCCCTCTTCTGGTGAACCTGTCCCTCTCACTAGTAAACACTTCTTTTCTGAGTGATCGCTTGGCGTTGCTTGCGGAGTACTCAGGCTATGATGAGTTCTTCTTCATGCAGGTTCTGGACTCTGACCCGGTGGATGGGATACAGGAGGTGGAAGAGGACCTGGGCCTGCTCTACGACAGCCTCGACGAGTACAACAACAGTGCCAGTGGGCCTGAAATAGAAGACAATGAGAGTGTCCTCAGCACCCCCAAACCCACACTAAGGTAAGAGGAGGGTGGGCCTGCTTTATCGGGCTCCGAGGAAGCGGGAGTGCATATGGTTGCCTCCTCGTGGCTTCCTTGGAGGGCAGTTACTTTATGATTACATGGTCAGGATGTCTTTGCTTATCAGGTGCAATATGATTCCATGATCAGTGTCTCCTTGGATAGATGAAACCTCAGCCTCCCTGAATGCTCTGAATGGGAAAACTCACAAAGTTGAAGCCACCAAGGCTGTGTCTTTTTCAGTGAGGCTTGACCGGTTTCCCGTCTTCAAGTAGTGAAGTCTTTTCTTAGCCCAAAGTTGTTACATAAGTTCTGGTCACACTTCTGCTTCTTCTTGACAGTCTCCTTAATCTTCAGTCCACTTTTCTTGGTTTCAGGAGGGTTCCTACAACTCCACTTTCTTGACCTCAAGAAATGATCGGGTCTGACTTGTCCACTTGAATTACTCTCAGCTGGCACCAGCGTGCAGTGTTTTTTCAGGATTTTCTGCAACCTCTACCACAGGAGGGGAATTAAACAATACTACCCAATATTACCCATATTTAGAAGTAGGCGGGGCAAGTACACATTTTGCTTCACACTCTGCATCTGTACAGGGTGCTGCCCACACAGACTGTTGACACATTAGCGTGACAGTTATTGCAATTTGGAAATAAAAACACATGCCCAATTAAGTGCATGTGGCTGGGACTGTTTTGCAGCCCACTGCCTCGTAAGAGGTAAGATAAATTGATTAAATTAAAAGGGGAAGGCAAAAGATCCACTCTACATTGTGTGGTGTCCATGCTTAGTGTGTTTTGATTTTCCTCTCACTGCTCATTTGGTCGACTCGATGTTTGCGAATAATACATTTTGTATTTTGATCGACTATTGCATGGGCATCATGCATTGGGGTGGTTTGGATTCCTTGTCACTGCTCATTGTGTGATCTATGTTCTAATAATAAGTTTATTGTCACTTACTCTTGGGTGATTTCCGTGTGTTGCCACATTTAGATGTTCTTGTCATTGCATGTTGTGTGGTCTCTGTGAGAATAACAAGTTTGTTGTTGTCACTGACTCTAGCATGACCTCCATGTGCTGCCTGCTGCCATATTTGGATTTCCTGTCACAGCTCATTGTATAGTGTCTTTGAGAATAAAAAGTTGTTTGTCGCTGACTCTGGAGTTTCCTGTCACTGCACTTTGTGCGGTCTTTTTGAAAATAACAAGTTTGTTGTTGCCTCTAACTCTGGAGTTCCCCATCACTGCATTTTGGGTGGTGTCTTTTGAGAACAAGAGGTTTTTGTGATTCGCTCACTCTGGAGTTTCTTGTCACTGCACTTTGTGTGGTCTCTTTGAGAATAACACGTTTGTTGTTGTCATTGACTCTGGAGTTTCCTGTCGCTGCACTTTGTGTGGTCCCTTTGAGAGCAACACGTTTGTTGTTGTCACTGACTCTGGAGTTCCCTATCACTGCATTTTGGGTGGTGTCTTTTGAGAACAAGAGGTTTTTGTGATTCGCTCACTCTGGAGTTTCTTGTCACTGCACTTTGTGTGGTCTCTTTGAGAATAACACGTTTGTTGTTGTCATTGACTCTGGAGTTTCCTGTCGCTGCACTTTGTGTGGTCCCTTTGAGAGCAACACGTTTGTTGTTGTCACTGACTCTGGAGTTCCCTATCACTGCATTTTGGGTGGTGTCTTTTGAGAACAAGAGGTTTTTGTGATTCGCTCACTCTGGAGTTTCTTGTCACTGCACTTTGTGTGTTCTCTTTGAGAATAACACGTTTGTTGTTGTCATTGACTCTGGAGTTTCCTATCGCTCCACTTTGTGTGCTCCCTTTGAGAACAACAAGTTTGTTGTTGTCACTGACTCTGGAGTTTCCTGTCACTGCATTGTGTGTGGTGTTTGTTGCGAACAGCAAGTTTTTGTTGTCATTCACTTTGGAGTTTCTTGTTACTGCACTTTGTGTGGTCCCTTTGAGAACAAGTCTGTTGTTATCACTGACTGGAGTTTTCCTGTCACTGCACTTTGTGTGGTGTCTTTGAGAACAACATGTTTGTTGTTGTCCTGTACTCTGGAGTGTCCTGTCACTGCACTTTGTGTGGTGTCAATAACAGGTTTGTTGTTGTCTCTGACTCAGGAGTTTCCTGTCCCTGCACTTTGTGTGGTGACAGTTACACGTTTGTTGTTGTCTCTGACTCTGGAGTTTCCTGTCTCTGCACTTTGTGTGGTGACAGTTACACGTTTGTTGTTGTCTCTGACTCTGGAGTTTCCTGTCCCTGCACTTTGTGTGGTGTCAGTTACACGTTTGTTGTTGTCTCTGACTCTGGAGTTTCCTGTCCCTGCACTTTGTGTGGTGACAGTTACACGTTTGTTGTTGTCTCTGACTCTGGAGTTTCCTGTCACTGCCACTTTGTGTGGTGTCAGTTACACGTTTGTTGTTGTCTCTGACTCTGGAGTTTCCTGTCCCTGCACTTTGTGTGGTGTCAATAACAGGTTTGTTGTTGTCTCTGACTCAGGAGTTTCCTGTCCCTGCACTTTGTGTGGTGACAGTTACACGTTTGTTGTTGTCTCTGACTCTGGAGTTTCCTGTCCCTGCACTTTGTGTGGTGTCAGTTACACGTTTGTTGTTGTCTCTGACTCTTGCACAATCTCCATGTGCTTCCTCTTTTGGATGTTCCTGTCCCTGCACATCGAGGGCTCTCCATAAGAATGTGTTTTTGTGACTTCCCATTTCATGGTTTGCTTGAGTGAAAATGTACATTTTGTCCCCTTGTAGTCTGTTACAGTCTCTCTGTGTGAACGGTGGAGGAGATTCTTTTCATTCTTTGTTCCAAGTGTCAGGGTTGTGCTTTTCCGTTAATCACAGCGCCTGAATCCAGAGGTAAGCTATCCTTACCTCCAGAACACTGAGTGTGAAACATTAACTGGGCCCATGTGTGCCATGGGGGGGAGGTGACTGCATGAGTGCAAACGTTATGCTTATCCTTTTTGCTTTCCCATGGTATTTTTATGCATTGTGTGTGACCATGTGATTGGACCTGTTTCTACTCACTAACACCTGGCAGTAGTTTGATGCCAACACTTTGGGTTAGGTGCTATTCTGCAGTAGGAGTACAAAGAGGGCCTTAGTGCGCGTGTGGCAGGGCTTTGCCTAGAGTGTAGCCTGGTTTGTCATTCGTTGGCCAGCGCAATCCCTCAGCCCTTGCAAATCCCTGGACCAAAAAGTACTGATGTTCTCCCTTCACCCATCCATGTTCACGATTTGTTGCTTCAGAAACCGAAACCAATATATATTTGAAGCATGCATTTCTGCTAATGCATATCTCATTTTGCTGTTTCAAAAATGAGGTTAAGTTGACTTTTGAAATTATAACTGTCAGACCTCATTTGGGGGGTCCCACATCGGAAGTCGAGAGCCAAGCGGTTGGTGTCCGGCGGGAGCACCAAGAAGCCTTGGCAGCAGCAACAGACAAGGAAAACAAAGAAGGTGCAGTGTCGGTACCAACAAGGTCCAAGGAACTCACCAAAAGCAGGAGAGTCAGAGCAGGTCCCGAGCAAGCAGGGGAGCCCACAGGAGCAAAAGAAAACCCTCACGAGGACCCAAAAGCCGTAGGCACAGCAGTCGCAAGAGGACCTCGAGCAGCTCACCAAAGATGCAGGCCCACGGTGCAGAAGATGCTTGAGGACAAAGATCTTGGTAGCAGGAGATGCTGGAGGCTGGAGCTTCTTGGAGCCCGAAGATCTCTGGAAAAGAGAGTCAGCAAGCCTTGGCAACAGCAAGTCGACGCAGTGCACAGGGGTACTGCTCCAGCAGTTCCGACGAGGGATACTGACTTTAAACTTGCTGAGAAGACAGTGCAGGCCTTTTGGGAGTTGCAGAACCACAACCTGTGTTGCAGAGCCTTTCGAAGTCCGTAGGATGTCGGGAGCAGCAGACCGGTCAGCTTAGTTGCGGGGCCTGCAGATGCAGGGGAGTGACTCCTTCAGTCCAAGAGAGATTTCTTCGGGTGTCTTTGATGCCCACGGGCCTGCAGAAGAACCTGGTTGAAGCACAGGAACAGATGACGCAGAAGACTGGCAGGACACTGAGACCAGGAGCAGCAGGAGTCTTCCAGATGTAGTCTCGGTTTCCAGAGCCAAGTCCAGCTAACTCCAACGTGCCCATATGGTTGAAGATGTAGTGGTTTTGGATTGAAATCTTGTCCCACGACGAATCTGAAGAGCCGCCCACAGGTAAGCCCTTAAGTACCCAAAGGAAAAGGTTGGGACGATTCAGGGGTCCCTCCCAGAGGAGAGGCTGCATAGAGGGGAGGTTACTCTCATGTCCTTTGTCCAGTTTCACACCAGAGCGGGAGCCAACAGCTTCCTGAACTGGTTCTAACCGGAGTATGCAAGGAGGGCACCAAATGTGCCCTTCAAAGCAGTCTGGTGGCGCTGGCAAGCGCACCCACCCCAGCCCAATACACTAAGTCCTGTCTGGGAGATGGTTACACCTCCCTGTGACAGGAAACATATTGTTCTACCTTCCCATGCTCGAGCTTGGCTCAGCAGCAGGAGGCCAGAATTGTGTCTGTAGTAGTCAGCAGCTCTAGCTTGCTGTTAGACCCTAAAAGGCTGGTACCGGGAATACAGTACATGGGATCCTACATCCAACACTGAAATCGGTGTTGGGGTAGGATTCCAACATGTTTGATACCCAACATGACCGGTTTCGGTGCAGCCAATATATAATTGACTTGATGTTCACTTTATGTATAAAATGGCTGACACCACTTACAAAGCCGTGGAAATCGACTCCTTGGTTTGTATGGGGTTTCCTTCTTATGCAGGGCGCCCTCACACTTATAACCAAGCACCCTGCCTTCAGGATTGAAAGGCCTACCTTAAGGGTGACTTATAGGTTTTAAGTGCAGTGACCTCAGATATAAGGAAACTTATATCTGTTGTGAGTGGTGCAAGCACCATCTCACACAGGCTGCAATGGCAGGCCTGTCGTCACAGGTTGAGTGGTCTCTCATGGGTGACAAAATACATGCTTCAGCCCATGGGAGACACCTGGTGTTCCTATGCCCGGGGTACCTTAGTACCATATACTAGGGACTTAAAAGGATACACCAGTAGCCAATTAGGAGTGTACAGAAGTACTTACCATAGTCCAATTTAGGGAGAGAGCACAGTGACTGGGGTCCTGATTGGCAGGACCCGAGTCAGACTAGCAAGAAAAACAGAATGACACCAGCGAACATTGGGGGTGACCGTGAAAGGAGATCCTACTTTCCTACAATGTGCCACTGCACAAATGTGAATATTCATCAGGTACATCATAACGATGCTACAGGTTGTGTGTTGGGACATCTAAAAGAGGACAGGAAACACTCATTAAGATATCCAACCAATCATTTGTGCCTCTGTTAAGGTAGTCATGCCAGTGCAGAGCAGAGGAGCACAGCGATACCAAAGGGGATGATGGACGGAGCGTGTGAGCAAATCAAACACTCACCCCCAGTCAACTGATCTGGGTTTAATACATCATCATTCTTTAGCTCACTCCACCACCCCAGTTCAGACATGGCCATATGCAAATCAGTCTGACCCTGTGCCTCATGGGAACAGTCCAGCCCGAACTGCCAAGCCATGTCTTCCCTGGACCGGAAACAAGCATCCTGGGACCAGTTTCTGGCCATTCAGCCGTCATCAGCCAGGCTAGCTTGAATCCAGTGGCAAAGTGAGCAAGGGACCCACGTCTGGGCATACCCTGCCAACTTAGGGCAAACAAAGCGATACCAAAGGGGATGATGGACGGAGCGTTTGAGCAAATCAAACACTCACCCCCAGTCAACTGATCTGGGTTTAATACATCATCATTCTTTAGCTCACTCCACCACCCCAGTTCAGACATGGCCATATGCAAATCAGTCTGACCCTGTGCCTCATGGGAACAGTCCAGCCCGAACTGCCAAGCCATGTCTTCCCTGGACCGGAAACACGCATCCTGGGACCGGTTTCTGGCCATTCAGCCGTCATCAGCCAGGCTAGCTTGAATCCAGTGGCAAAGTGAGCAAGGGACCCACGTCTGGGCATACCCTGCCAACTTAGGGCAAACAAAGCGATACCAAAGGGGATGATGGACGGAGCGTTTGAGCAAATCAAACACTCACCCCCAGTCAACTGATCTGGGTTTAATACATCATCATTCTTTAGCTCACTCCACCACCCCAGTTCAGAACTTATTTTAAAATGAAATGACAGCTCCTTGCTTTTTCTGTCACCAAACATGCTCCTAGACTCGCAAGTACTTTCATTCTTTTTCTACTTTCCACTGGTGCAGTGTGGAACAGGCTAGAAAGAGGTTCCTGCTCATCTCTTTATGAATAAACAGACCGTAGGAGGGAGCTGACGGCAGAGCTTGGCAGTCACAATGTGAAAGCTTTCCAGCTGCACATTCAGCATCACCAGGGGTTAAATTGATCTCAGTGCCCTGAAATGTCAATGCCTGGTGAAATGGACAAGAGTGGTTTTGGTTTTGAGCTCACTGTTAACTTTTCACTGGGGTTCGTGTGTTACTTTTGAATTCTCACTGTGGAGACACACCCGGTGTGAATGAAGTGACTTTCCTGAGTGATTAGAACAAGTGTGGGGCTCCCCTGGAAACCCCAGAGAGTTTACGGGGAAAAGCAGCATATATTACACCCAAGAGAACTCCCTGAGGGGAAGAGTGAACACATTTCACATTCCTAAGGGGAGTAAATGGTCAGTAGAAAATTAGTATTAGTTGCCCCATCACTAAATTCCATCCCCTAATACAGTATACACTTTTTTGATACATCGTTCAAAATATATAGCCACTCCAACTCCTCTCGTGTGTCTTCTTTCTTACATTATTTTTACTTCTTATCAATGAATAAGTACATAACTAATGGCAGTACATATATCATGGTTTTTTACAAATAAAATGTATTGACATAGCACAATTAGTAAAAACAGACATTTCACAAGAATAACCCCCCTGAATAAATATTATATACAACCCGATGTGTATTGAGTCCTTGTATGTAATACAAATTAGTTAGCCACCAGTGTTCTAAAGTTCATCCTGTTTCAAGGTATTCAAAGCTTATTACAAGAGTCCTACGAACACAATACATGTCTCAAATGTATAATGCACCCCGTAGCTGCCTTCCAGTTTATATCACTGTACCGAGGTGAGATTCGTCTGAAATATGTCGACTAGTTTCGGCCCCAAATACGGACTTTCAGAAAGCCTCATCAGGACCAACACAAGGACCGCTATCTTTAAAAATGTTTCCTCTAGAAACAAGTTGTCCAAATGGGTGAAACAAATCTCATCCATGTAAAACTTTGAGCATTGCCAACCAGTAGCAATGTGCTGGTGTTGTGCTGTAATTAGATCATTTCAAGGGACACTCAGGAGACTAAACCTCACTCATGTCCCTTACGGCCCCAAAGGTATGTGTGTGAAACTACTGTGTTCGTTCCTAAGCAGCTGCTGTGTGAGTTGAAAACTCCCATTTCCCCCAGGCAGTTCTCTTTGTTGTACTATATTTCCTGAGTGATTGTCTCTAACTTGTGGTCTTTGAATGGTGCCCTGGGTATAATTACAGTCTGTGTTATGGTATTTTCTGACATCTGTATCTCCATGATTGACGGCATGTTGATAGTGAATGACTAATGCAGCATCACAGATTGTCAGGAAATTCCTGTTGATTAAAGAAGTTGTGCTGTATGTGTGTTTTTACAGTCTTAGGAATGGCATCTTTGCTGTGTTGTTTACACATATTGGATGCACCTTCATTGTCCTAACTTTGGGGCTGATTCTACTATTGGGTAGAAACTCTGTATTTTACTAAGTGCTTATTATGCAGAAAGGGGACTGATGTAACTTTTATGGGCTCATCAATCCTACCTTGTCACATTCCTTATTTTAATGAGGTGGTCACAATACCGTCAGGCCCAACCTGACAAACGTTTACATTTCTACATCCATAAAGTGCCTCCCAGACCCTTTCTTTTTTCCGCCCAGATTCTGGAGACAGATGGGAGGATGGAATCTTGGACCACATCACCTCCTGTTATTTTTTATCTACTTCCCTAATCAGATAGCACAACAGATCCTGACTGGGCCAGTCCCTTCCTTTTGACAAACTCCGTGTAGCAGGGCTCCCATAGAGTTGCTTTGGTGACACCAACTTCAGCAGTTTGTGGAGGGTTCCATCATCAGGTTAATATGCCACAGAGGATAATTTTAAAATCTGAAAGAAACAGTTAGTTATAGATTCCTTACCTTAGAATTACCCCCAGGCGTCAGAGTGGATCCAGAGAATATTTTCGTCAGCAGTACCCCGTGGCGTCGGTCGGCTCCGCGTTCGTCGTTGGCGTCGTGGTCGCCGGGATGATGTGGCGGTAGCTACTTAGACGCCGCCCTCGCACGCTGACGTCAGTTCTTTCTTTTTCCGCGCCAGCCATCGCAGATCCAGAGAGAGCGGTACCTCCAGTCACTTTTTGATGACTTTTGTCGACACCGTTTTTGAGTCTTCGACTCCTGGTGCACGTCAGGGATGCCTGGCTTCAAGGCTTACGGTTCCTATAGCCGACTGGTGTCAGTCATGGATCCGCTCCGCGTGTGCCTCTTCTGCCTGGAGCGTGACCACGACCCCAAGTCGTGCTCCGACTGCCGGACCATGAATCCGAAGTCTTTGCAGGAGCAGTCCCAAAAGCTTCTTGGGGCCTGGCAGTCTGCTCCGCGCCGCTCGAGGTCCCGGTCGCGTAGGAGGTCGGGGGACCGGTCGCGGAGCCACCATCATTCTTCTTCCAAGTCTTAGCACTCGGGGTCAGGTAAGTCGAAGCACAAGAAGAAGTCGAAGAAGCATCGTCGCTCTTCGACTTCTCCCCGTCTGTCGGCCGACGCGACGAGGGATGCGGGTGGTGCCCCTCCCGTGGCTCCACGTGCGGAGCCCGAAGGGTCGACTCCGGGTTTCCCTCCCTTTCCGGGACCTGGAGCGACCCCTGCCCAGCTTCGTCAATTTTACCAAGCGATGCACGCCATCTTTGGGCAGCCCGACTCCGCCGGCGCGCCTTCGGGCCCCACGGACTCGGCTGGGGGCCCTGGCCCTTCGACGCAAGCGGCTCCGGCAACGCAGGGTCCCCTTGGATCCAGGCCTGGATCCAGATCGGCGCCGGTCGACCTAATTATACCTCCCCCGGTGTCGCTTCCACCTGCACCACGTCCGCAGCCGACGCCAGTTGTGTCCCCAGGCGGCGTCGACCCCGGCCTCCATCCCGATGCAAGTCGATATTAATCAATGGAGTAACCCAGTAATGTGCAGAACCTGGGTGATATTGCGTTAAACGAGCAGTTGTTCTGCCACAACACACAAACTACAATGAACTCTTCTTCTGTCCCCACTAAACGTGGGATTTCAATAAATGTTACACACAAAGATCTGTCTAAACACTTATTAGAAAAGACAAACTAATTGTAGTCTTGAAGCGTATTTAAAGTTTATAAGAAGAAAATCATATATCGATACGGAACAGGACATATACACATGAAAATATTATGCAACAGTATCTTTCGCATAAGTGAAATACAGGGGGAGTGAGGTGTTTCATACATATATCACAACACAACACAATTGAAACATAACAATTATCACATATAAAAAAATACAGTTGGGCACAGCATGAAAAACATGGTGAGGGTACTCTCAGCGTGACCTAGAATTTTATCCTTCTATTTCTGATGGTCAGGTTGGACTGTAACGCTTATAGTTACACGTCGACGTTTCAACCCCTTTGGATTGTGTGCAAAGTAGGAACATCAATACAGGGTCTTCATCAGGACAGAAAAAGGAATCTCTGTGTATAGCCTTATGAGTTGGTTCCGAAAGAATACCAACGAGTAGAAGGCGGCCTGTATACATATATGGCGTCCTCCTTTTGCTTTCTTCGTGTAGTGCACACTGACAAATCAAGAGGGCAGGCACAGTGTGCTCTCAGACTATCTCTGGCATCATGTGCTCGGAGTCATCAATAGATTTTCTGCAACTGTAGGAGCCCACAGCCTCCATACGCACATCCCGATGTAGACACAGAGCCGGACCGGCATCGACCGACGCCGGATCCAGCGCCGACGGGTACTTTTGTGCCCTTGTTCTACCCTGGCTCTTTTAGACCGGATTGGTAGCCAGAGGAGGGTGAGGAGGACTGGGAGGGGTCTGGAGACCCTTTAACTGACCAGTTAGGCTATGAACCGGACTGGAGAGAGGAACTGGGGGAAGCCAGTGGTCTGGATACCTCACCAGACCTTGGCATGTTGTCTCCTCCTACCGTGGCTACGGAGGAGGGAGCGTCCTTTGCAGTGGTGTTGCGTAGGGCGGCCGAGGTTCTCAACCTCGAGCTACCTGCGGTGGCAGTCAGGACTAACCTCCTGACAGAGGTGCTTCAACCGGCAGCGAGCTCTTCGGAGCCCCTGCTGCCATTTAATGAAGCCCTGACCGACATCCTTTTGGGCACCTGGTCCAGGCCCAACACAGGGGCTCCTGTGGATAGGATGGTTGCCCGACGCCCCCGGGCGACCCCACTTTCCTCTCGCAACACCCCACCCCTGAGAGCTTGGTGGTCCAAGCCTCCACCTCCAGAGGCGCATTCCCTAACGCACCACCTGATAGGGAATCTAAAAAGCTGGACCATCTTCGGAAGAAGATGTTTTCTTCCTCCAGCTTGGGACTGCGGTCAGTAAACACCGCATGTCTGTTGGCCCGTTACACCCACTCCTTGTGGGATATGGTGGCGCAAGTCCTGCCTCAGTGCCCGGAGGAGGCCCGGCCCGTACTCTCCCGTGCAGTTGCCGAAGGGAGAGACGCAGCAAAGTTTACCATCCGCTGTGGGCTGGATGCCGCCGACGCACTAGGCAGGACGATTTCCAATTCGGTAGCCCTTCGACGCTACACCTGGTTGAGGTCGACTGGTTTTTCCGGGGATGTCCAATCCACCCTTATGGACATGCCCTTTGATGGCCGTCGCCTATTCGCGACAAGGCAGACAATGCATTGGAGCACTTGAAGGACTCTCGAGCTACGGCCAGGTACTTGGGCCTCTCCACCTCCCGCCCTGCGCAGTCTGCTTTTCGCCCCTTTCGTGGCTACGGAAGGGGTGCCCCGCCACGTCCCGCCCAGAGCCACAGGCCAGAGCAAGCTGTTCAGCCCCAGCGCGCCCGGGGACGTGGGAACCACCGCCGTGGTTCTGGGTGCCAGCAGGCGGGCCAGTCCACCACAGCCCCTCCAGCAGCAGCCTCCTAACCCTCCTAGTCCGACCTTACAGGGCTGATCCAGCGCCAATACCAATAATTGATCAGGGATCAATACTACACAAATCACTACAATGGCCCATACACATTCACCCAGTATCCCTGTTGCGCTGTGGTCAATTTGTTTAGTTCATTTCTTATTTCTTTATAAACTCCTAAAACATCTATTTAAAATAACTAATATCGATATCAACTCTTCCTCTATTTGGTCGATGGACCAATTAGTTGAGTAGTTGATGGTAATGACAAGACACTAACTCACCAAACATTGTCAAATTAATCACAGACTCTCGGTAAGATTAATAAGTGAGCTTATCTCAGAATTCAAAGTAAATGCTCATCTGCATCAGGTCACAATTACAAACATCGAATTACACGATCAGAGAAATAATGCAATTTTACACAGACTCGTTCTGCAACAACATTATGCAATGAAGGAATGGATAGAGTAAGAGACAAGAGTTCAGCAGAATGATTATGCCAAACAATATAATTCATTCATTCAATAACTTTATTTCGGTTTCAAGAACCATAAAAGTGCACAGTCATAAAAACATCAGAAATATGTACAGTTGAATACAGGATAATACGAAACTTTACAATTAATTCATCTGTCAATTATAGCAAAACTGTACATTTAAAAACCTATTGAGCATACTAAAGTGCATTGTTGGTTCTTCTCGGGCCTAGTCCTGGTCCGGTAATGAAGTACAAGACATTCGTCTATTAGAAAAACATGATCAAAGAAGCAGGGCAATATACGATTAAAATTGAATTGTTAAAACCAGAATAAAATATAGTACCTAACGGAGGGATAGATGAAAAGACAACAGGATCATCTAAAAATAATGCATATAATTTGTTGACGGAATGGATAGGTGGAGAGACAAAAGATTCAGAGACAAATACATTAATGCTGAGAACAACACAGGCTAGATACAAACCTATCGGTCTGTAGGAAATACCACCCCTTGAGCCCAGGAGATGGAGGTTCCCCAAAAGGTATTCAGGAAACACAAGAAAATTGGTCAGGGAAAAGGACAGGAAAATAACAGCTAGGCCTCTCTGCAAACCGACGGACAGCGACGCTTCTCCCCTCTTCTCTCGTGTCAGCCTAAGCTCTCTCGACACTCCCCAAAAGGTACCCTAATTATAGTCTAAATTGACATGTCCAACCCTCAAATGTTTCATCTTACTCTCTAATTCGCACAGGGATTGGTGGGCCGGAGAGGTGGTGTTGTCACACCACCATGACATCGCATTTATTCAACAATTTTATTGTGTACAGTGGTTCCCACGGTCCAAATTTCAGTTTATTCATGCGTTCCCATATAAGATACATTTTAGTACATTCTTCTTTCATCAGTCAATATTTTCGCTGAGCACATCCCCGGTCTCACGCTCGGGTACAACACTTGGAAGTCATCTGACGCTCTGACCTTCACTCCTTCATGTCATCTGCGATGCTCAGAACATCTTGTTTGTCTCGTGTCAGAGCAGACTCACTCCGATTAAACTTCCCCCTCCCAGTCATGACAACCCTTTAAAATGGAGGCTTCATTCAGCATACTAAAGTGGATGGAAATGAACAAATATTAATTATATGATAATGACACCTTCACTGCTTCCCACCCACCTTGCACTACTTCCTCATTAAAGTTACCTAGCATAAGCTTAGTGCAAAAGCGGCATCAATAATTAACCTTTGAAGCAGGATGCAACGTGCAAAACACTGATATACATGCGGCCTACTCGTGCAACTTCTTTGATTAATTTCAAAACACAGAATTATTACAATATTATTTATTTATGTGTTATTTCAGGCATTCGCAAAGCAATTCCCCTATGTTCATGTTGGGTGTACGTTAGTATTTACTACATCTACGTGTTGTTAGTACGTTTTATGGGGGTACTTGATTCAAGCAGGTTTCATTTTTGCGAAACCCTGCTCCATCAATTCCCCCCTCTGATGGCTTTTAGGAGCCATCATAAAATACCTACCATACCGAGTACCATCTTTATTTCAACATTTAAAGCTCTGTGTTCTTTTCTCTTTTTATGGCACCCTCATCTAAATTCTTCATTAAGTCCTAGTATTCTCCTTTCATCTCTTCTAATTCTATCTCTTCTCTTTTTCTCTTTCTTGCTTTTCTTTTATTCTTTTATTCTTTAATTCTATTATTTCTTTTCTTTCTCCTCTCACAACATTTATATGCTGTTATTATTACTAAAACTATTATTACTATAGAGACTATTGGTATTATTATTTTCCCTAATAGACTACTTCCAAAGGTGGAAAACCAATTTCTTATTAAAGAGAAACTCTTACCAAGTTTCTCCCAAACACCATCAGCCTCCAGTTGGGTCAAATCTGTATGTAATTTCGTAATATTTTTTATATATCCCTCAATTCCTTTGCTTTTATCTGGGATATAAGTGCAGCAATGTTGGACTTTCAACATTCCACAGACTCCACCCTCTTTTGCCAATAATATATCAAGGGCAAGTCGATTTTGCAAAACCATCGATCTGATTGCAACCATTTCTGTGTCGATCATCAAAAACCCACCAGCAGTATCTGTAGATAGTTGGTCAACCACTGTGGACAGTTTTCGAATTTTGTGTGAATTCAGAACGACTCCAACTGAGGGTATCAGTGCACCAAAAATATCACCTACTATCTCTGAAAAACTTGCTGTATTGTTGCATGTTAGTCCTTGTTTTATTTCATCAAGTTTATGACTGTTTCGGTCCATATGGTACACTTTAGGAAAAACGATAGCAAAATACCTTCCATACCAATGTGCAGGCAATCTATAATAAGCTTTCTTGCCACACACATAATAAATTCCTGGGAAAACAGGATCAGTTCCACCTTTCAATCCCCAACCTCCAGTAATTTGGAAAGTATGCTCACATTCACTAGAACCAATGAAATAATTGTTATAGTTAGTTTTAGTTCTAAACAGACAAATCTTCCCTTTCTGTGACCAGTCCAGAGACATTGCAGCGTATCCCTCTCCCTTTTCGTAATTTCCTTCTCTAAGGTCCCATGGTGGTATTCGGGACTTTTGTTCAGTAGCTTTCTTTTGGAAACTTTCTCTTCTATTTTCTACCATTTCTACGAATACCCTTTCTTCAATCCTTAAACTACAGGTTAAATTATTCTTATAAGCATAATTTATGTCTAAAGGTTTAGTAATATGAAAAAATTCGCCCATATATTGTGCATCCTTAGCACTGAACACCTTATTCAATTCTTTTATAACAGGTATTTCAGAAAATACTAAGTCTATATTTGAGTAATGATACTCAAGTTTCCCCGTTACATAGAATAGACTGGTGAGTATACTACACGACACACCATAAGTTAATGGAAGGTGGTGATAAGTCACCCCTTCAGAAACAGATGAAGGTAATTGCACGCACACATAACAATCACGCACATTCATAGTTTCAACATACTCCTAGAGTAACTTTGTAACGACATTTAACGAGA
The DNA here is from genome assembly GCA_963921515.1 of Calotriton arnoldi. NCBI lineage: Eukaryota > Metazoa > Chordata > Amphibia > Caudata > Salamandridae > Calotriton > Calotriton arnoldi. The sequence goes on from CAWUFW010005944.1 coordinate 1,047,597, forward strand.
AATCACTAATTGATTTATCATGATGGAGTATGCTTTCCATCAAGGGGTACTAATTTAGTAACGGGGGTTTCGTTAGTGACATCATTCATCCTTTCACTTGTTATATCATTAGTAATATTTCTCTTATCAGTTACCATTAGAATAGGTATAAGAACAGTTAATAGTATCCACATAAATGTTAATAACAAGATACTACATAAGCAAGCTTTCATACACCTACGCTTTAGACTAGATTTCGGAATTTCAGTCACTTCTGCTTCAGCCATTTTTCTTTCTATATAAAAATTTAAAAAATCTTTCTACACCTCTAGATTATTGGGAAAAAAAATAGTAGTGAAATCCTACACTTCAAGGCTTTCTTCTTTACCCCTTTCTTTTAATCTTTTCTTTGATCTGCTTTGAATTTCTATTCCATTTTCTTTTTAATCCACGAAGGTAATACTTTATTTTTGTTACAGTTCTTTAAGGAGGTCTTAGTTTACTTTCATCAACTTGCTCAGTGCCAGAATTTTCTTTTTCTTTACTTGGATCTGACCTTTCGATTTCTTCCAAAATCACGTAGGTCCAATCTGGTGCTCTATATTTTCTACTTGGAATTTTTACTCTTCTTGTTTTCCGTACCGTTTCTTTTCCTGACTCTTCTTGTTCTGTTTGACTTGAGACATCATTACTTTGTTCTGGTCTTTTTCTTAACTTTCTCTTCACAAGAGTGTATTTTAGTCTTTTCACTCCACTTGGCCAATTATCCCCTTTCCTTGGTTTCTTTGCTTTGACCTCGTTTTCACTTTCTACATTTGGTTCATAGGTTCTTTTGCTTGCCCTTTCTTCTGACTGGGTTTCTTCTTGATTTTCTGTTTCTTCTGCTTCTACAATGACTTCTCTTTCAACTGTGAACTCACTTTCTTCTGGTTTTAATGCAATTTCACCTGTTTCAGGTTCAACTGGAAGTTCACTTTCTTCTGGATCATCAGTGAACTCACTTCATTCTGGTTCGACGACAGTCTTCGAAACCCTAGAATATCTTGTCCACTTTACTCGACTTGTGCTTGGCTGTTCACCATCCGTTGGTTCGTTAGAATCTGTTACTCTAGATTCATCAGCTTCACACACTTCAGCCACTGACCTTTGTTTTTGATTCACCGACGGTGGGTCTTTCAAGTGGATCTAAGGTTCGTTTGGTGTGGCTGGCATGAATCCAATTTGGTAAGCCAGCACACTTCACTGCCGTTGTCGTCACCAGGATGATTTGATAAGGTCCGTGCCACCTGGGGTCTAAACACGATTTTCTTATGTGTTTCTTGACGAAGACCCACTCGCCAGGACTCAGATCACGAGCTTGATATCGATGTATTGTTGTGGCTTCTTCTCCAATCTGGTGAGACACAGAACGTACCAGTTCAGCCGAAGTCATCTGCGGCGTTCCACAAGGATCTTCACTCAGTCCAACCCTCTTCAACGTCTACATGAGCCCCCTCGCAGCCATCGCACGCCAACACAACCTCAACATCATCTCCTACGCCGACGACACCCAGCTGATCCTCTCCCTCACCAACGACCCCACCACCGCCAGAGCCAACCTACACGACGGGATGAGAGACGTCGCCGACTGGATGAGGAACAGCCGCCTTAAACTGAACTCAGACAAGACGGAAGTCCTCATCCTGGGCTCATCACCCTCCGCCTGGGACGACTCTTGGTGGCCCCCGGCCCTGGGCACCGCGCCCAAGCCAACGGACCACGCACGCAACCTGGGCTTCATCCTGGACTCCTCCCTGTCGATGACCAGACAAGTCAACGCCGTCTCATCTTCGTGCTTCAACACCCTGCGCATGCTCCGCAAGATCTTCAGATGGATCCCCACTGAAACCAGGAAAACCGTCACCCAGGCACTCGTCACCAGCCGACTGGACTATGGGAACACCCTCTACGCCGGAACCACAGCCAAACTTCAAAAAGACTCCAGCGCATCCAGAACGCCTCCGCACGACTCATCCTGGACATCCCCCGACACAGCCACATCACCGGACACCTGAAAGACCTGCACTGGCTCCCCGTCAGCAAGAGAATCACGTTCAGACTTCTCACCCACGCACACAAGGCCCTCCACGACCTGGGCCCCAAGTACCTCAACGACCGCATGACCTTCTACACGCCCACCCGCCAGCTACGATCAACCAGCCACGCCCTCGCCACCGTACCACGCATCCGCAGAGCCACCGCCGGAGGAAGATCCTTCTCCTACCTGGCAGCCAAGACCTGGAACTCCCTCCCCACTCACCTTCGGCGAACCCAGGACCATCTCTCCTTCAGGAAACAGCTCAAGACCTGGCTGTTTGAGCAGTAACTTACCCCCTCCCCCAGCGCCTTGAGACCGTCCCGGGTGAGTAGCGCGCTCTATAAATGCCGTGATTGATTGATTGATTGAGCCAATCCTCTGCAATAATCAAGCACCAGATCATCAGATATACTCATTAGTTTGTTCGCTGGTACATATGCCTGTCTCATTGCTCTTCCCATAAGGATTTCATGGGGACTCAATCCAGTCTTTTTGTCGGGAATGCTTCTCAAACTCATCAGCACAAGGGGTAAAGCGTCTGGCCATTTCAGTGATGTGGATGCACACACTTTCCCTAACCTGGATTTTATAGTGCCATTAGATTGCTCGACCACTCCAGATGCTTCAGGTCGATAGGCACAATGCAGCTTCTGTTCAATTTTAAATGCTGCACAAATCAGCCGAATTATCTCATTATTAAAATGAGTTCCTCTGTCTGTTTCCAAAGTGACTGGAATTCTAAACCTAGGGATCAGTTCTCTCAAGAGTAGTTTGGCTACTGTGAGGCTATCATTTCTTCTCGTGGGGTAGGCTTCCACCCAGCGAGAGAATAAGCAAACAATGACTAAAACATATTTCAGCCAATTGCAAGGGGGTAACTCGATAAAATCAAGCTGGAGTCGGGTAAATGGACCTCCTGCTCTCCCAATTCGTCCCCAACTTACAACAGTTTTTCTTCCTGGATTCCGCTGCTGACATACAATGCACCTCTGGCAAAGACTCTCTGCAATGATCCTGAACTTCGGATTATACCATGTCTGCTTGAAGAGCCTGATCATTGCGTCTCTTCCAATATGTGCATGTCCATTGTACACCCTGGCCATGTGAGAAATCAAAGAGTCTGGTAGAACTGGTCTCTCATCATGATAAACCCATAATTCGTCGTCTGCTCTCTTTCTACAGCCTGAAAATTTCCAGCTTTCCTTTTCCTCATCACTTGCCTCTTCCTGCATTTGCCTCACCTCATCCCAAGTTTCTAATGTTGTTGTAGTTATAAACATAAGATGGTATTCAGTATTTCCTTTTTCAATTGATCTGTTTTAAGCCATTGTATTTTGGGCACAATAACGTGCAATTTGGTCTGCGTATCTATTGCCTTTTGTTACATAATCGTCTCCTGATTGATGTGCGGCACATTTGACTACTGCAATTCTTTTGGGCAATTGTAAAGCATCTAATAGTTCTTTCACAATTTTACCATTTCGAATGGGGGAACCTGAAGAAGTCAGAAATCCCCTTTGCATCCATAGCTGGCCGAAATCATGCACTATTCCAAATCCATATTGGATGTCTGTAAATATGGTTACTTTCAAACTTTTGGCAACTTTACATGCTCTAGTCAGAGCTATCAGCTCAGCTATCTGGGCGGAGTTTACTCCTTTCAGACAGGATGCTTCAATGATTCCTTCTAGGGTGCAAACAGCATAAGCAGTCTGTAATTCACCTCTATCATTCCTCAAACATGATCCATCAACAAACATCTTGCAATCTAAATTTTCCAAAGGGCTATCTTCAATATCTGGCCTAGGCTTGGTGCATAACTCTGTCACATCCAGACAATCATGAACTGCTTCCTCTTTCACTTCCTCACAGCGAGAATTTGGCAATAGAGTTGCCGGATTCACAGTAGTGCACCTGACCACAGTCACATTTTCAGCACCCAGAATCACTCTTTCATACTTAGCCAGCCGACTAGAAGTAAGATACTGGGTCCTAGTGCGAGTCAAAAGAATCTCAACAGAATGTGGCACATACACCTTGACAGGATAACCCATCACAATCGATTCACTCTGTTCCAGACTCATGCAAGTAGCTGCTACGGCTTTCAGACATCCAGGTAATGCTGTAGCCACTGTATCCAGGGTCGCAGAAAAATATGCTACTGGATGTCGTGCCATTCCATGTTTCTGAGTTAGAACTGAAAGTGCACATCCATCTCTCTCACAACAGTACAATGCAAATTCTTTTGTATAGTCTGGCATGCCCAAGGCAGGTGCCCTACAGAGACTACTTCTCAATTCTCTGAAAGCATCCATAGCTTCCTCATCCAAAACAATCGGATCTTTCACATCTTCTGTGTCAATTTCTGTAGGGGTTTTGCAATTAATGAGAAACCACATATCCACTGGCGACAGTATCCAACCATTCCCAAAAACATTTGCACCTCTTTTTGAGTTTTGGGTGGATTCATCTGTTTGATCACACGGATTCTTTCTGGGGTTACTTTTCTTACTCCCTTTTCTATTTTGTGTCCAAGGTACTATACTTCCTGTCTGCAAAATTGTAATTTTGCTGAGGACACCTTGTGTCCTCCGTCTGCTTGATGGTTCAATAGAGCAATTGTGTCTGCAACACATGCCTCTCGTGTCCTTGATGCCACCAGTAGGTCATCAATGTACTGAACCAAAACCGAATTTCCTGGCATGACTAAAGTCTCTAGGCATTTTTTCAAGATCTGATTAAAGATTGAAGGACTCTCTGTGTACCCTTGAGGGACTCGGCACCATGCCAAAACATGGTCTCCGAACCGAAAAGCAAATAAATATTGGCTTTCCGGATGCAAGGAATCTAAAAGAATGCTTGGCACAAATCAATCACTGTGTACCATTCTGCATCACAAGGAATTTGGTAAAGAATCACTGCTGGATTTGGCACTACTGGGCAACAGGGCACTACAATTTTATTTATTTTACGCAAATCCTGCACTATCCGGTACTTCCCACTGGGCTTTTTGATACCAATGATAGGTGAATTACAAGGACTGCTCATTATTTCCTTTAGGACACCCTGTTCAATCATTTGGTCGATTACTGGAGCAACTCCTGCAATCACTTCTGGACTCATTTTGTATTGTGGTGTGTTTGGGTACACAGCACCATTCTTCACTGTTATCTGAATCGGATCTACTCTCGCCATTAAACACATTTCTTTTCCTGTAAAATCCCACACATCCTGATTCACTGTACCTTTTAATTCTTTAGGCAGATTGTTTTCAGTAAGCAGCGAGTATAACTCATTTACTTCTGTCCCTTGCTTTGCTAACATCTTAAACTCCACATCCTCATCTGGGGTCTGGAATGCAATTCCATCCGGGGTACAATAGATGGTGCAATTCATTTTGCACAGCAAATCTCTTCCCAAGAGATTTACCGGGCTTGAGTCACATACCACAAACCGATGCATGTCCTTGCAGTTTCCAATATGAACTTCTATAGGGTTTGTGACTGGCGTTCTAATATGTTTATTCGAGACTCCTACAACTTGGATAGTTTCTCCTGAGAGAGGTAGGTTCGGAATTTCTGCTGCTCTCACAGTAGAACAGGTAGCACCAGTGTCCACTAAGAATGTAATATCATTTCATTCCACCTTTCCGTCAACAAATGGACCTGACTGATCTACCGCTAAGGATGCGCCAAGTACGCACTCTTCCACCCCCCTCAGGCACCGTCATTGAGATGAGTCTGAATCATTTCCATTGCATTGCATCCAATACTGCTGACTCACACCTTGATTCTTACCAAGCGGGTCTCCTCCGTGACATCCGGTGTTCACATTGTACCTTTACACCTGAGCATTCACATTACTTGGTATGGGAGCTTGTGTCACCTGTAACTGTTGCGTAACTATCTGCTGCTGTAGATTTATACCCACCTCATTCTGCATCTGTGGAATAAAATTTTGATTTCCCCCATTATTCTTCTTAGCAGTTCTACATTCATTCCTCCAATGTCCAAACTTTCCGCACGCATGACAAGGAAATTTCTTCATAGCTTCTTCCTTACTCATTTTCCCCTTTCCCTTACCTCCATTATAATTCTGTCCATTCTGGCTCTGTCCACTTGTTTGATTATTGTTGTTTTCTTGTTGCTCTGCTACCTTCACTTGTGCCCACATCATTTTTTCCTTCAACTTTTTATGTTTACTGTCAATTTCATCACTACAATACTTTGCATATCGTAGGATTTCATCCACTGTCTTGCTCTGCCAACAGATGAAATGCTGCTGTATCATATTGCTAATCTCAGGCCTCAGTCCGAACACAAAACAATACACGAAATGTCCCATGTCTTTGGGGTCGATTCCGATTCGGGCCGGAAATTTCTCCGACCGAGCCGGACCCGGAGAGATTTCCGACCGAATCGGACCCGTGCAGTCCGACCGAACGAGTACGATGCGTCCGTATGTTATCGGACTCGAGTCGGTCGGACTCCCATTGAAGTCAATGGGAGCCGGTCGTACAACGCGTACGCGGGCTCCCATTGACTCAATGGGTGCGAGTCGGACAAGGGCGCCCCCTACAGTGGGTACGCGGCGAGCGATTCGCGCCGTACACGCACAGGTAGGGGGACCCATGGGTCCCCCTGTGTGCGACTCGCGCGGCTACGCGTACAGGGGGTCCGACACGGACCCCCAAAGTACGGCTCCGACAACTCTTTCGAGCCGGAGTGCGCGGCTCGGTCGGACTGCTCGCGGCGCGCATCGTACTTACCCGGCCGGGAAACGTCTCCATTGCGCGGTGCGAGTCGAGTCCGAGCGAGTCGGTCGGAGCGGTTCGAGCCGGGAGCGAGTCGGTCGGAGCGGTCGGGACGCCCGGACGAGTCGGTCGGCGATTTCGCATCGTACTCGCTCGGCCGGACCCGCGTACGGTTCGGTCGGGAAACAGGGCTCCGAATCGGATCCGGTAAAGCCGACTCCGATTCGGAGCACTACCGGCCGAGATCGGAATCGGCCCCTTTGTCTCCAATATTTTCAAAACCACTATACTGTTTAAATACCTGTAGTAAACGCTCATAATAACCGTGTACTGACTCTTTTGGCTCCTGAGTAGTTCTGTCAATCTTAACCCAATCGGTTTCTTTTGGTGAAATCTTTCCCTTCAAGAAAATGATTACCCGATTATACTTTTTCATTACTTCCTCTGATGGTGCACCTGTTTTAGGATCCCTAGGGTATTCCTCTTTTGGCCAATCAACAGTAATCTTACACTCTGTCCATAAATCAGCTGGAACAACAATATCAAACAGACCATCTAAATCTTTTAACAAAACTTTTGACACCTTTACAAACCTATCTACCTGTTTGTACATTTCAACGGGTTTTTCTCTCAGCCTGGGAAAATCATTTGTAAAAGACAATATATCCTGTCTTGACCATGGAACATGTACATATCCACCACCTGGTACCTCTCTCATCGGACACGCCCTTTCAACCTGTTCGGTTTCTTTCGAAGGAAACATAGTCGGTCCTTTATTTACTGCATCTTCCTTTCTTTTAGACCACCTAACTTTCCAACGATCTACATCTCCCCATTTCTTCAGAATATTCATTATCTCTTTTATCTGTAACCTTTTTCCCGACGCATTCAAACTTTCTAAGTCCTTGTCAGTAAAAGCCAATCTGTATGATTTTTGCAACACCTTCGATTTTTCTATATCTACACCATACTCACTAGCAGCTTCAGATATTTTCTCATGTAAGTTCTTTGCTCTCCAGGTAATACTTTTACACAAAAACAACAATTCTTCATCATGATAAGTCCCTAACCTGTCTGGGCTTAATGTTCCAATAATCATCTCTTCCAAATCAATCTTCAACTGGCTCACATTAATACTCTGTGATTGTGGTTTTGGCTTCGTCATTTCTTTTATCCAATTATTTAACTCTTCTGGTGAAAGACCTGCAGAACTCCCTGCTATCGGAGTATCCATTGGTCCTATTCTTCTGGGCTCACATTGAACATTTCTCTGTGGGGTCTCAGTTATCAGCTCGTTAATCGGAAGATCTAACAAAGTGTTATTCACATTTTTTTGTCCATCCCCACTCACATTGCTCCTAATGCTGCTACCTGGCACGGCTAATGCATGTACCTTTGATACAGTCTATCTCCATACAATGGTACTACAGGACCAATCGTTACCGGTACCGTCAAGGCTTCTGCATTCAAATTCAACTGATTTATTTTCTGAACCTGTTCTAATCTGGCCTTATTTAACATCCTCGCTTCATTCTCCTTCATTACTTTTGTTATATTCGTAACTTGCGGAGTCAACGGGATTCCCAATTGCGGGGCACTTGGGGTCACAACCCCTAAATTTTCCTCATATGGTGGAGGTTTTTTATTCATAATGACTTCTATTAATTCATCATCGTCTGAATCATTCATATCACCTCTCACACTAGGAGTTTCTAAATGGTTTCTTTTTTCTTTACATTTGCTTCCAGTCTGCTCATCAACCGTTAAAACTGGGTATAATCCTTCCGTTACTACAGCTCTTCTTCATCTTTTCAACTTTTCATCCCTGCTTTCAAAGGGGTATCTGAATATCATACTTCTGTAACCTCTGTTACCAATTCTATATTTTTCCCTATCGAATGCTTCCACTTCCCATTCTTCCAAAGCTTCGTACTGAGTCAGTCTAGGATTTGGGACTAAGGAATTCGTTTGATTTCTCAAATTTTGCAATATCCTCACATTAAATGTACCATGTTGGGGAAAAGCTAAAACACCATCGCCTTTCGTATACTCAATCCAGTTTTCCAACAACATACACGTGTGATATCCTCGTTCTAACATCATAAAAGAAGCAGGCGTTTTTGGAGGCGGAATCGGAATTCCCTCTCTAGTCACAATGGGCTTCTCTTTCCTAAAAAAAAATCTTTATTTTCTGTATTAACTGCATTTTCTGGCTTCCTCCACTAATGGGTCTTATCATGTACAAACAAAAACAATCTTTCCGTAATTCTATTCACTCTATTGGTTAACTTTCGCCCTATACCAGTGCGTCTCACACCAACCAACCAATCATAGCACTGTCATGTAAGCAAAATCTCAACCAATACTAGCACGGCTCACATCAACCAACCAATCACCGTCCTGCACACACCCGCAGCCTAACCAATGTCAGCGCAGCCTTTTCTGACGTCAGTATTACTCCTTCAACTGACCCTCCCTTTACAAAAAGTTTACGGCAATGTTTTCCTGTGTTTTTCTTAATCAAAATTCTATTAGTAACAACATAAAACAATGCTACCTTGTCTGCTCCACTAAATAAAGAGATAGTCTTCACTTTTTCAAGAGATTTTCTTACACTGCAAGCAATAATAACGACCAGCGTTATCTCACTTCTCTAACAAGCTCCAGATGGACCTATTACTCCCCTAGGGATAAAGCCAGAATTTCACAAGAGGACTTTTTGGCGTAAAAAGGAGTCTTGCTATTCTCCTGGAAATAAGGCTAGAGTTTCGGAAGTGGACCCTTCACTATTCAGACACTCTACTCACATACAAAATTCCCTAGATATAACACCTACAGCCCTCCGTAGCTTTTAGGTATTATTTCAACAGACAAAGTACTTCTGCAGTGTGATTTCTTTACCACACTCTTCTTCTGCCTACTTCAAGCAGATTCCTTCCTGGGATTCCTCAGGTATCTCCGTACCTGGAGTTCTAGACAACATAGAACAGGGCACTAACTGTGCATGTTAGAAACATATAATCAATAATCATTACCAAACTAATCAATAATTAAACCGTCCTCTGCTACCAAGAAACTGATCCAGCACCAATACCAATAATTGATCAGGGATCAATACTCCACAAATCACTACAATGGCCCATACACATTCACCCAGTATCCCTGTTGCGCTGTGGTCAATTTGTTTAGTTCATTTCTTATTTCTTTATAAACTCCTAAAACATCTATTTAAAATAACTAATATCGATATCAACTCTTCCTCTATTTGGTCGATGGACCAATTAGTTGAGTAGTTGATGGTAATGACAAGACACTAACTCACCAAACATTGTCAAATTAATCACAGACTCTTGGTAAGATTAATAAGTGAGCTTATCTCAGAATTCAAAGTAAATGCTCATCTGCATCAGGTCACAATTACAAACATCGAATTACACGATCAGAGAAATAATGCAATTTTACACAGACTCGTTCTGCAACAACATTATGCAATGAAGGAGTGGATAGAGTAAGAGACAAGAGTTCAGCAGACTGATTATGCCAAACAATATAATTCATTCATTCAATAACTTTATTTCGGTTTCAAGAACCATAAAAGTGCACAGTCATAAAAACATCAGAAATATGTACAGTTGAATACAGGATAATACGAAACATTACAATTAATTCATCTGTCAATTATAGCAAAACTGTACATTTAAAAACCTATTGAGCATACTAAAGTGCATTGTTGGTTCTTCTCGGGCCTAGTCCTGGTCCGGTAATGAAGTACAAGACATTCGTCTATTAGAAAAACATGATCAAAGAAGCAGGGCAATATACGATTAAAATTGAATTGTTAAAACCAGAATAAAATATAGTACCTAACGGAGGGATAGATGAAAAGACAACAGGATCATCTAAAAATAATGCATATAATTTGTTGACGGAATGGATAGGTGGAGAGACAAAAGATTCAGAGACAAATACATTAATGCTGAGAACAACACAGGCTAGATACAAACCTATCGGTCTGTAGGAAATACCACCCCTTGAGCCCAGGAGATGGAGGTTCCCCAAAAGGTATTCAGGAAACACAAGAAAATTGGTCAGGGAAAAGGACAGGAAAATAACAGCTAGGCCTTTCTGCAAACCGACGGACAGCGACGCTTCTCCCTCTTCTCTCGTGTCAGCCTAAGCTCTCTCGACACTCCCCAAAAGGTACCCTAATTATAGTCTAAATTGACATGTCCAACCCTCAAATGTTTCATCTTACTCTCCAACTCGCACGGGGATTGGTGGGCCGGAGAGGTGGTGTTGTCAGACCACCATGACATCACATTTATTCAACAATTTTATTGTGTACAGTGGTTCCCATGGTCCAAATTTCAGTTTATTCATGCGTTCCCATATAAGATACATTTTTAGTACATTCTTCTTTCATCAGTAAATATTTTTGCTGAGCACATCCCCGGTCCGACGCTCGGGTACAACACTTGGCAGTCATCTGACGCTCTGACCTTCACTCCTTCATGTCATCTGCGATGCTCAGAACATCTTGTTTGTCTCGTGTCAGAACAGACTCGCTCTGAGGAAACTTCCCCTCCCAGTCATGACAACCCTTTAAAATGGAGGCTTCATTCAGCATACTAAAGTGGATGGAAACAAACAAATATTAATTATATGATAATGAAACCTTCACTGTTTCCCACCCACCTTGCACTACTTCCTCATTAAAGTTACCTAGCATAAGCTTAGAACAAAAGCGGCATTAATAATTAACCTTTAAAGCAGGATGCAACGTGCAAAACACTGATATACATGCGGCCTACTCGTGCAACTTTTGATTAATTTCAAAACACAGAATTATTACAATATTATTTATTTATGTGTTATTACAGGCATGCGCAAAGCAATTCCCCCTATGTTCATGTTGGTTGTACGTTAGTATTTACTACATCTACGTGTTGTTAGTACGTTTTATGGGGGTACTTGATTCGAGCAGGTTTCATTTTTGCGAAACCCTGCTCCATCAGGGCCACCAAACGCCAGTGAGCGGCAGGATTCGCCACCACCTCCCCCACTGGCGCAACATCACGTCGGACAGGTGGGTTTTGCAAATAGTCCAAAGGGGCTACTCCCTCCCCTTCAAGACTACCCATCCATCCATGCCTCCTCAGTACCATCGCATGTCGGAGGATCATCTGGCCCTTCTCCAACAGGAAGTTTCGGCACTCTTGGCCACGGGGGCCATCGAGCGAGTGCCTGTCCCAGAAGTAGGTCGTGGTTGCTATTCCCACTACTTTCTGGTGCCCAAGAAGGACAAAGGCCTGCGTCCTATCTTGGATCTCAGGACGTCAACCGCTTCCCCCGGAAGGAGAAGTTCAAAATTTTGACGCTAGCTCAGGTCCTGTCTGCCCTCGATCCTGGAGACTTGATGGTAGCGTTGGACATGCAGACGCTTATTTTCACATCTCCATCCTGCCGGCCCACCGGCGTTACCTGCGGTTCACGGTAGGCCACGTGCAATTTCAGTTTACCGTGCTCCCCTCGGGTGTTCACGAAAGTGATGGCGGTAGTCGCAGCTCATGTGCGCAGATCAGGGGTTCCAGTCTTCCCCTATCTCGACGACTGGCTGTTGAAGGTGGGCTCGCCCCAGGCTGTCGTCTCCCACCTCCAGACTACGGCCAACCTCCTGCATTCGCTTGGGTTCTCCCTCAACGTGCCGAAAACACACCTGACTCCCTCTCAGAAGCTCCTCTTCATCGGAGCGGTTCTGGACACAACGCAGTTTCGGGTTTATCCTCCCGAACAGTGAGTCTGGGATATTCGGGCTATGATTCCGATCTTTCAGCCTCTATCCCGGGTTTCGGTCAGGATGACCCTCAGGCTACTGGGACTGATGGCTTCCTGCATCCTGCTGGTGGACCATGCCAGATGGCATATGCGGGCTCTGCAGTGGGACCTGAAGTTCCAGTGGGCACAACATATGGGGAACCTGTACGATTGCATCCAGATCTCGGAGGGCACTGCACACCAATTGCAGTGGTGGCTAACGAACCAGGATTGGGTCAACGGCAGATCCCTCCCCCTTCCCCAACCAGAGTTCACAGTGGTGACCGATGCATCACTTCTGGGATGAGGCGGCTACATGGGGGAGGCGGAGATCAGAGGCCTCTGGTCTCCGGCGGAGTCCGGGCTCCACATCAACCTTCTGGAGCTACGGGCGATTCGTCTTGCACTCAAAGCATTCCTTCCCTCTGTCCGGGGAAGAGTAGTGCAGGTGTTTACGGACAACACCACCGCCATGTGGTACTGCAACAAACAAGGCGGGGTGGGGTCGTGGACCCTCTGTCAAGAGGCCCTCCGCCTCTGGACATGGCTGGAACATCAGGGCATATCCCTGGTGGTTCAACACCTGGCAGGTTCGCTGAACAACAGGGCGGACAAACTCAGCCGCAGGTGCATGATGGATCACGAACGGCGTCTCCACTCGGAGGTGGTGCAAGATCTCTTTCGACAGTGGGGAGAGCCTTGGTTAGATCTATTCGCTACCGAAGAGAACGCGCAATGTCAGCAATTCTGCACGTTGGAATTTCCAAGGCGGCACTCGCTAGGCGACCCTTTTCGTTGCGAGTGGAGTTGCGGTCGTCTATACGCCTTTCCGCCTATACCACTTCTGCCCAGAGTGCTGAAGAAGATCAAGCGCGACCGGGCCCAAGTCATTCTTGTGGCTCCGGATTGGGCACGAAGAGTCTGGTATCCCGAGCTGCTACACATGGCCATCGATCCTCCGATCAGACTACCTCTTCAGGAGGATCTTCTGTCGCAGCAGCAGGGGACGGTCCTCCACCCGAACCTGTCCAGCCTCCACCTCCTTGCGTGAAGATTGAGTGGCGGCAGTTGACGTCGTTTGACCTGCGTCCCGAAGTCTGTGATGTTATCTTGGCAGCCCGACGTCCCTCCACTAAGACGGTATACGCCTCTAGATGGAACAGATTTGTTGCATGGTGCACAGCAAAGGCTGTAAATCCCCTTTCTGCCCCTATTTCTGAGGTTCTCTTGTTCCTTCTTTCTTTGGCCCAGCAGTGGTCTGCTCTCGGCACACTTAAGGGCTACCTTTCGGCCATTTCAGCCTTTCTTAGGCTTCCTGATCAGCCTTCTCTCTTCAAGTCCCCTGTTGTAAATTGCTTCCTAAAGGGCATTACTCATCTTTTTTCCTCCTATTCCCTTCATAATGCCTCAGTGGGACTTGAACTTGGTTCTGACTTAACCTTATGTACGCTCCCTTTGAGCCACTTCATAACTGTCCTCTTCGTCTTCTCACCTTAAAGACTGCTTTTCTGGTTGCCATCACCTCTGCTCGCAGGGTGAGTGAGCTCCAGGCTCTTTCTTCAAAACCTCCTTTCCTGTCTGTTCATCCGGACAAGGTTGTACTAAGAACCAGACCTTCCTTTCTTCCCAAGGTGGTTACTTCTTTCCACATTGGCCAAACCATCACTTTGCCCACCTTCTTTCCGCCTCCACATCCTTCAAAAGAAGAAGAGAGGCTCCACCGTCTGGATCCAAAACGGGCCCTTTCTTTTTATTTGGATCGCACCAAACAATTCCGGGTGGATGATCAGCTCTTTGTGGGCTACGTGGGCGCTAAGAAAGGTCGGGCCTTGCACAAATGGACCATTTCTAGGTGGGTCGTTTTGTGCATTAAGGCTTGTTATTCCTTGGCAAACAAGGAGCCTCCATTGGGACTACGCGCCCATTCCACCAGGGCGACGGCAGCTACCACTGCTTGACATCTGTCAGGCAGCTACGTGGGCCTCTCTGCACACGTTCACTAGACACTACTGCCTGGACAGCAAGTCCGGAGAGACAGCTTCTTTGGCCGTTCTGTTCTCCAGGACTTTCTGATGTGAACTTGGTTCGCAGACCCACCTCCGGGGTTGGTATTGCTGGGGTATCTATTCTAAGGTAAGGAATCTATAACTAACTGTTTCTTTCAGATGAACAAGTTACTTACCTTCGGTAACGATATATCTGTAAGAAACATAGGTTAGTTATAGATTCCTTACCGCCCCACCCATCCTCCCCGTTCTGCGAACTGATAACTAGGGTCAGGGAATCCCTTTCAGGGCCCTAGTTTTGTGCACCAGTGGTCAGTGTCTTGCATGGTTCTGTGCTTCTGGCGTGGAATGTCGTGTAAAAGAACTGACGTCAGCGCACGAGGGCGGCACCTAAGTAGCTACTGCGACGTCATCCCAGCGACCACGACGAACGCGGAGCCGACCGACGCCACCTTTCGACGCGCAGGGGTCCTGCTGACGAAAAAATTCTCCGGATCCAGTCTGACGCCTCGGGGTAATTCTAGGGTAAGGAATCTTTAACTAACCTATGTTTCTTACAGATATATTGTTACCGAAGGTAAGTAACTTGTTCTTACTGTTTATTGGGGCCCAGTTTGCTGAATTCTCATATGGACGCATTTCTTTGTTTGGGTAACATGCTAGTTCGTATAGCAGGAGCAGTCTCCCTGTGTCTGGGCCGAGTATGGGCCACTTCTGAAGGGCGGAGTTTAGCCATGAGGAATCAGCCCTTAGTTCCTTGATATTTTTGTACCCCACTGGTCAGATGTATGGCAAGAATGGGACTCCTGCTTCTGAGCGGGTTATAGGTTTTTTTATTACCCAGCTATTATGAGGTAGCGGGGCTCCTGGCACATTCATGCAGGGTGCCATTGGAATGTCGTTCCTTCCTTTGAGTTAAGGAAAGGCGTCCCAGCCACGAGTTCATTTACTACCTTAGTGAAGAGGGCTGCCTGACTGAAGTAAACAACCGCTGAATCCCTTAGATGTAAGGCATGTGATTCCCTTCTTTGTGGGTTGTATGACAGAATATCGTGGTAAAAAATATCGACTTTATGTACATGTAAAGTACCAGAATATCATCTACAAAAATTGTGGACCAAAATGTTGACATTACATTGGCAAGTATATCTATTAAAGCTGATAAGACTAGCATCTTACCTCTTTCTTCGCCTGAAAACCAGGAGTCCACATGGATTAGATAAAGTTGAGGATTATACCTTCACTTGGATACATGAGACAATGTAAAAAGATGAGCAGATATATACTTGAGACAAAATGGATGTATACATTAAAAGTATATAACTGGTCCCACAAGTTCAAGATCAAGAACTCAGTGTAGAATATTGAACACTGCATAAGAATTCAGTCCGATCTGAATGGAAACAAAAAATGAATAGTACAAAAAATCCACATGTGTCGGGCTAGAAAGAAACTGATGCAGGATTGATGAATATGGTAACAGTGAGGACTGTAAATATTCCAGGACTGAGCTCCAACTTTTTTTTTGAACACCTACACGATTCGAACTAGGGACTTTGTTGATTTAAAAAAGGCTCATTTTATAAAAGTAGAACAGTGATCACAAATGGACTTCACTGTAAGATTGTCTTTCTTTGAAATATTGCTTCAAAGTTTTTCTTCTGTACCAATCAGTTTTTTGGATTTGGTGTATATATGGTGAAAGGAAGTAAGTGTCTGTAAACTGGGATGTGTATATATATAATTACATTTTTTTTAAGTTATTGTAACCTAAAAACTTTATTTTTTTATTTTTTTTTAAAGTAGCACATCTTTTTTGAAAGTATGTACCATTAAACAAATGTAAACAATAATTAAATAACTTCTAAAAAATGTAATTCACACAAATACGTGTCATTTAAAAATAGTTGTAGCAACTAATATAATAAAGACCTAATAATAAATTAAATATAACAAATTAAAATAAATTAAGTAATTGAAAATAAAAAAATATGTCACATAATATCAAATGACTAATAAATAATATACGCATATCCTATCAATTGAACCATTAAAAAAGAAATTAACAAAAATTAATATTTAACAGTTACTAAACCGCATAAAGAAAAAAAAAGAAAAAAAAAGACAATTCAAAAAATTAAAAGAAATGTCAATATTTTAAATAGATATATTTTTAAGTAACATATCTTCGATATTACACACATAAACTCAAGAATTAAATTATTAATAACTAACTCCAATCAAAAAATATTTAAAAAAATAAAGTACACTAATAGATCTTGTGGTGAGACTCGCCAAAAGGCAAGCCGAGATACAGTGAAAAACTAGTCAGGCACCACAAGTAGTGACTTGCAATACAGAATTCGTCAGATGGGAGGGGGCAGAAGATTTCACTATAATTAAACACTGTGAAACAGGAGGGACGAAGTAAACAGTTAATGAGTGGAATAAAACATTGCTAATGCTGATGTGGAAAGATAATTACAGGCCACCCCGAACAGAATCAAGGAGACACCACCCCATCCAACAAGAGAACTAGTCGAAAGAGAGAGACATCCCTAAAGAACTGAAGAAACAGACAAATAAGAAAATGACAACAAAGGCCAGGGTGTCCCCCCCCCCCCCATATAATAAGTAATGACCACTGGAAGTGAATATTAAAGAAACAACTAAACTGATAGGAGCAACAGGCCAATGACTTCCCAAATGACTTATGTTATACATTTTTGTTAATGTTGAAGGGAAAAATCTATGAGATCACACGTGCCACAATGTTGTATGATTTGATAAAAACACAATGCAAGTATTTAGAAGACAAATTCAAGTACAACATTATAACTACAATCCTACAGGCGCTACAAACATGCATACTATGTGGGAGGGGGATCAGATTTACTATTCCAATCTAACAAACTTTCGCAAAAATCCATGCATATGGGGTCATATATACTATTTTGACTCCAGTCCAACAAACAGTAGGAAAAATGCAAACATTACGAGGAGAGGCAGATTTACTATTCAGAACGCCAACCTAACAAATATTGGGGAAAGAGCATACATTGGTAAGGGGTAAGATTAACTATTCCAACTCCAGAGTAACAAACACAGAAGAAAATGTAAACATTGAGGTGGTTAAATTTACTATTCTAACTCAAATCTAGCAAAAGTTGGGTAAAGTGTTTTTATGCGGGAGGGAGGGTCGGATCTACTACTTAAAGTTTAGTCTAACAAACATTGGAGAAAGTGCATGCACGCGAGGGGTCAGATTTACTATTTAACTTCATTGTAATAAACATCTGTAAAGTATAAACATAGGGGGCTGGTTACATTTACAATTCTAAGTTCAGTCCAACAAAAGTTGGGGAAAGTGTTTCTTGGGGTCAGATTTACTACTCTAGCTCTAGTCTAACAAGCATTGGGGAAAGTGCATACTTGGGAGGAGGCAGACTTACTGTCTTAACTCCAGTCTAACAAACATTGGAGAAAGTGTAAACACGGGGTCACATTAAAAGTTTGAACCCCATGCCAACAAAAACTGAGGAATTATACATGAGGGGGGTAGATTTACTATTCTAACTCAAGACCAACAAACCATGGGCAAAATGCATACACGGGGCGGGGGCCATCTTTGAGGCCTGATGTAGAGTTTGCCGGACGGTATGCCATCACAAACGTGACGGAAATCCCGTCCGCCTTATTACAATGCACATATAATAAGGTGGACAGCGTATCTGTCTCATTTGTAACCGAATACCCGTTCACCAAACTTTACATCAGGCCCTTAGTATTTTAAATCCAGTATAACAAACATTGGAGAAAGTGCATACACTGGCGGAATGAGTTAAATTTACTATTCTAGCTCACATCTAACAAACACTGAGGAAATGGCATATATGGGGGTGTGGGTGAGTCACATTACCACACTCATCTGAAACATTAACCATTAAACAAAAGTTAATAGTATTAAAAAAGATCATAGAAATTACATGCTTAAAAAAATTATCATATTTTTCAAATATTTTTAAATTGAATTAAAATGTTATATACAAATTAAACAAATTATTTTTTTAATAAACAGTATACCTTCAATTCACCCATAAAGCAAACACACATCTAAAACAAAAAATGACATAGAATTGCTATTTAAAAAATTAGCATGAGTATATAAATGTTATTCTAAAATTATACATTTTATTATTTTTTTTAAATCGCCAACCAAACCCCTGATAAACACGAAAACTCTAATTTAAAATGTATAACAAAATTCATATTTTTTTACATTTAAATATACAAGTAACTATTTAAAATTTTAAAATAACATAAATCTCTTAACATCAAGAAAAATATACATTAAACTAATAGTGAAAAGAAAATTAACAATAACTTTTAAAATAAAATAAATGCAATACAATGAGACACAATAATAAAGCCAATATTAAAGTGAGCAATATTTTAAATATAGTAGGACAAGTTTTTTTTTTTACTTAGCGTCAATATTTTGGTCTGCAACATTTGTGCAGTCACAGTATTTTGACAACAATATTATGCTCAGATGATATTTTTGATTTGGTATTTTGGTGGAAAACCATTTGTGTTATGGAAGATATTTGACCTACTTTGCCTTTTCTCTACTACATAACATTTGGTTTTCAGGATAAAGAAGCAAAAAGAATGTAATCTGTCTACCTATATCTTTAGGTTTTTTATTTTAAAAATAACAGGCTGTGTTTTAGTTTCTATGGGTCCTTTGGGCTCTGTTTTTAAGTAGTGCCTGTTTTGTTTCTTGTGCGTTGTTGTACTGGTTTCTGAGGAGTGTCAGGATGGAGCACAGAAAACATACAGTTGAGGAGCTGCATATGGAACGTAAGGAGAGTTCTTCCAGCAAGCGTCACAGAGATGACCCTGGGGCATCACCCCTTTCGGTGCCATTAGACCAGTTACAGTCTCTTGTCACCTCCCTCTCTGAAAGCTTTAAGAAGTCAGTGAAGGTTGCAGTGGAAGAGCGTATGCCAGAGGATACTCTTGCTTTTCCATCCAATTCTTCGGCCTCCCCTCCTTCCATTTCATCATGGCCATCCCTTGAGTACGACAGGGGCTCTCTAGATCCTAAACCCATTCTCAGAGGCAAGTTTGTTCAGCGATCAAAGTTGCCTATGATTTTCAAATATTTCACAGAAACTCTTCAGCTGATCTTTGAAGACGATCTTCCAAGTACAAGTTCTGCAGAGTTTCACAATCATAGAATCATCCTCCTCCTAGTCTTCGGTAAATCGGGACATCCGTGACCACCTTCTGAAAGAGTGGAAGGATCGTGAAAAGACTGACATACATAGATTGTGGGTGAGAGTTTATCCTTTAGCCAAAGGTGAACTCGATCTTCCAGCAGAAGTCCAGCTGGATCCCATGTTAACAAATCTAGCCGTTCAATCCTCTGTGTGGTATCCAAGGATACCGCTGTTCCAGAGCCTGTTTATAAGAAAATTGAAGCTGCTCTTAAAACAAGCTTTGATAGTCTTAACCTGACTACGAGAGCAGAGGCTTATGCAGTCTACACTTCCCCGTCACTGGTCAGAGATTTCCATGCATTTGCTACTGTTTATCAAGCTGGTAACTTGCTAGCGTGCATGGGGTTGCTGGCAAAGTTTTTGTCTGACCTAACTTTTGACATTCTGAAAGCGTCCACTTTTTCCACTGCCTCAAATGTTGCTGCACATCATTATGTTTTTAAAGAGACTGAAAATCAGAAGGGGTGCCAAATGCTGATTGCTTGCATTTACCTGTTATGGGGTCTCAGCTTTCTGGAAGATGTTATGCAACTAATATTTAAAAAATAAAAGCACACTCAAGCATTCAAAGCTCAGTCTAAGCCAGCTAGACCTTGGCAACACTCCTTTCACAAATACCTACCAACCATCCTCAAGCACCACCAGAAAAAGGAAGGTATCGGCCCTCCTCCAGAGTAGTCAACGATCCCAGTCCAGCCCATTTCTCTGCTCCCAGCCTTTTCAAAAAATGTGGAAAACATGTCACCATCCAACTGTCATCTTTTGTTGAATCCCCAAAATTTTTGCATGGCTCACAGTCTGGCTTCCGACCAGGTTTTTCAACGGAGTCTACCTTGCATGGAGTTACAGAAATGTTACGCAACCGTGTTGATGCCGGGGACACCGTGGCTCTTATACTCCTAGACTTTAGTGCCGCGTTTGACATGGTTTCTCATACTCTGCTTTTGCAAGCTCTGCAATCTTTGGGAGTTACTGGCGTGGCACTTAATTGGCTTCAAGATTTCCTGGCTGATCGCACGTTCCAAGTCTTCTCTCCCACATCCAGTTCCAAAACTTACTCTTCACCCTATAAGGTTCCTCAAGGTTCGATCCTTAGCCCTCTACTATTCAACATTTATGTCAGGCCTCTGGCGTTGATTGCTGAAGATTCGGGGTTGTCTCTCTTTTCCTACGCCGATGACACCCAGATTGTTTTTTTCTTATCTGCTGACAGGGCGTCTAAACCATCTTCTCTTCAATCTGGGTTGAGGAATATTGCAGGATGGATGCAAGCCAACCTGCTTAAACTCAATGGTGAAAAGACAGAGGTGATGATACTGGGCAAGAATAAAGATCTATGGGGCCCCCAACATTGGCCACCTGAAGTGGGTGCCTTGCCCCAACCCAATCAGCATGTCCGGAACTTAGGTGTCATAATCGATGACCAATTTTCAATGAGGCAACAAGCAGTGAAAGTGTCGTCCATTTGCTTTATTATCCTTAAATGGCTCAGAAAATCCTCTGGATGCTGCCTCTGTCCACACAACTTACTGTGGTCCATGCTCTCGTTACTTCAAGGCTGGACTATGGCAACATTCTATATCTAGGAGCCAATAAGGATGTGGTACGGAAGTTACAGCTGGTACAAAATGCGGCGGCCAGGTTGCTCTGTAAGGTCCCGAAAACAGCTTCCATTTCAGGCGCCTTCCGAGATCTTCATTGGCTCAGGGTTGAGAACCGTATAAAGTTCAAAGCCCTGAGCTATATGTTCAAAATCAAAAGTGGTAAAGTGCCCCAATATCTGAATGCTTTAGTTCACCTTTACCTCCCCTCACGTTCCTTACGTTCTGCCACTCAGGCTAAATTTACGGTGCCTAGGACCAGGCTGTCACGTATGGGCGGTCGGTCCTTCTCTTGTCTTGGCCCCTATTTGTGGAACTCCCTTCCGATGGCACTTCGGACTGAAACCATTTATGAGAATTATCGCAAGTGCTTAAAAACCTGTCTGTTTAATATGTAGAATCTAATTTACTTTTTCTTTTCTTTCTCTCAGTTCTGATGGGCGGCGCCGGGAAACCCTTGGGTAGCTGTGCGCCTTATAAGATTAAATGAACATAACATAACATGTCTTCTAGTCCCAACAGCAGTCCTGACAATGACACCTCCTGCACGTTCTCTTCTATAAACTTCCATCTTGGAGGTCTGGTCTTTCATGTGAACGTTTTGGAAATCCCACCAGATTCTGGAATTATTTCCACAGCTTGTCTCATGGATTCTGTCTGTAAAATTCAGATCTAGTCCAAAAATGAGCCTTTGTCCTAGTTCTTCTGCGAGAACAAAGAAGCAGTGTTTATTCTTCAATATTCCTGGTGTTAAAACCATTGGGATACTTCAGGAATGACCATCAGTCTCAATGGGTTGAATTAGTTCATGAAAAAGACAAATTTCAAACTGAAGACTTTGAAGCAAATCATTTCGCTGATATCTCCCGGAGAATGAATGTCAACCATACACCTTCAGAATGCATATCTTCCCTTACCGATTCTTCAAGAGACTCAGGGGCCGATTCCGATTCAGGCCGGAAATCTCCCCGACCGAGCCGGACCCGGAGAGATTCCCGACCGAATCGGACCCTAGCAGCCCGACCGAACGAGTACGATGCGCACGTATGCCATCGGACTCGATTCGGTCGGACTCCCATTGAAGTCAATGGGAGCCAGTCGCACGACGCGTACACGGGCTCCCATTGACTCAATGGGCACGATGCGATCAAGGGCGCCCCCTACAGTGTGTTCGCGTCGATGCGGGTCGCGCCGTACATGCACGTGTAGGGGGGACCCATGGGTCCCCCCTGTGTGCGACTCGCGTGCCTACGCTTCCAGGGGGGTCCGACACGGACCCCCAAAGTGCGGCTCCGACAGCTCCTTGGAGCCAGACTGCGCGAGTCGGTCGGAGCGGTCGAGGTGCGCATCGTACTTACCCGGCCGGGGAACGTCTCCATTGCGCGGTGCGAGTCGTCCCAGTGCAAGGCGGTCGGGTCCTGCGAACGAGTCGGTCGGAGATTTCGCGAGCGCACGCATCGTACT
Organism: Calotriton arnoldi; assembly: GCA_963921515.1. NCBI lineage: Eukaryota > Metazoa > Chordata > Amphibia > Caudata > Salamandridae > Calotriton > Calotriton arnoldi. Next base: position 1,070,576 of record CAWUFW010005944.1, read on the forward strand.
CGCTCGCCCGGACGCACGTACGATTCGGTCGGGAAATAGGGCTCCGAATCGGATCCGGTAAAGCCAAATCCGATTCGGAGCCCTACCGGCCGAGATCGGAATCGGCCCCTCAGTGTTTCCTTAGATCTTGTGTTCAAGGTTTCCACTGACAATTTCAGCTCCGGCCCTACGGGCTAACTTCACCCTCAAGAATATTCACCAAGGTGTTAGCCCCCAGTAGCTCTCCTAGACAATATAGGGATCATGATACACCCTTACTTGGACAATTGGCTAATCTACTCTTCAGCTGTAGCAGGAGTGTCTCAGGGCACAGTCAAAATCAGCCAGCGTCTGGTTCGACACAAATATCTTCTCCATGCCAAGAAGGCCAATTTCAATCATTCTAAGATCTGGAATTCATCAGGTCTAGGTTCCAGACATCATAGAGATGCATTTACCTCCCCAAACTGTGAGCAGCAAAATGAAGACTTCAACTACCCATTGTTCTAGCCATGCGCAGTCTCTTTCAGGGACTGACTTCAAGAACGGGGAGACATGCTCAGCTTCATATTTGAACGGTTTCAGTTCTGTAAACGTTTCATTTAGCTGGGATCTGACCAGTAGTTTTGATTTTGTTTACGTCTCTTTTGGTGAAGACATTTTGTGTATTTGTGGTACCCTGGGCTCGCCTGCACAGAGGCGCTCTGGTCCGACATCATCTCCAGTTTTGCCTCCCTCCTCTCAGAACTACTTCAGTGGAAGAGGTGTGGCGCCGCGGCCAGGGCGACTGACGCTGGAATCTGGGGCTCACGGTTCGATCCCCGGCACCGACTCTGGGCAATAGCTTGCTTAATCTTCCCGATGGCCCCCAGCGCCGGGATGCCTTCGGGTAGCTGTTTGCGCTTTACAAATACTGGATTTACATTTATTTCAGTGAAAATCTTTCTTCACTGGTGCTTAGATCCCGCAAACCTCAGAACAGGGGTTTCTCTGTCCCTCCCTTCTCCTGTGATTGTCACTGCAGATGGCAGAAATGTAACTTTTGGGGTCCATTTAAGCTCCGTAGGAGTGGCCTCAATGAGATCCAAGCCACTTCTCCTGGAGAGGTCTGGGAGCAAGTCTAAAAGCTGCTCTCCGGTTTTCCATGCTAATTTCAGGCCAGGCAGTTTTGACTCGGGCAGACAATACACTAGCCAAGTCCTACATAAACAGTTGTCACGAGCGGGCTCTGCTTCTCCAGATCACCTAGCTGTTCACTTCTGCTCCTGGGCAGAAGGAAATCTTTTATCCCTGTCTGCCTTGTGTATTTAGGGAACTCTCAATGTAAAGGATCATTTAAGTAGAATGTTTCTCCCTCTCGCAATTTCAACGTATCCCTTTCAGCTTTTCTAAAGGTTTGCAGGTGGTTCGGTACATCAATGGTAGATCTCTTTGCCAGCTTCCACAGTGCTCTTCTCTTGGGCTCTAGGATTGGGCCCTCTCCTGGGATCTAGCAGTGGGTGCATGGGGAGTGGCTGCATTAACCTCGTCTTGGCCTCGTCTTCTCTTGAACACCTTCCCACCAATCCCTCTTGAGTCCCAGAGTGTCGGCTCATCTCTGAAGAAAGGGCAGACTTAATCCTGAATGGCCTATTCTGGACCCAGATCAGTTGGTTCCCTCAGGTGAGGCAAATGGCTCAAGCCCTGGAGTGCACTCTCCCACTAGAGTTTGTCTGCTCCAGAGTCCTCTGTACCAGATGTCCTGTCGGCATCTCCATCGGTCTGCCGGTCTGCCTGGAAGATGAAAGGAGGGGTCTCCAACATGTAGGTTGTTCCTCTTCTCTTACAGCATCCATTCAAGATACTCGTTGGCGTTCTACTCGACAATCATATGACCAGATTCCTATACTTATGAGCCTAAGTGGGTTCTTCAAATCCTTCAGGATGGTTTTCACTTAGGTTTGTCTGTTTTCACCCTTAAGATTCAGTGGGCAACCATAAAGGGGGTTAGGGCACCTTAGAGGGGTCCTTCTGATAAAGAAGAACTAGGTAATAGGCTATTGAAAGGTTTCTCTTGTCAGCCTCTTGGTATTTACCTTTGGTTCTCAAAGCATAGCAACCCCCTCCTTAGGAGCCTATGGGTGAGGTTTCCTTAAATGTCTGTACTTCAAGGGTTTCCTCCAAGGGGCTATTATCTCAGCACGCGGGTGGGAAGAGTTGGGATCAGTGTGTATTCAATCCTCTCTCTCTGCATTTTTCCCCTGACTCTGTGGTTCTTTGTTTGGGTCTACGTTTTTCTCCCAAAGTGATCTTGTCTTTCTATATAGACCCAAAGATTGGCCTTCTTTCTTTCCTGCTCCCTCATTGGTGGAGGAAGAAGCATGGGAACTCCTGGTTGTCACCTGGCCAATGAAGAGCCCTTTCTCTCATTCAGCTAAATACAGTGCGTGTGACCGTCTCTTTGGCAACTTTGGTTCTTTTAATGAGGGTATAAACCCTCTACTTCCTCTCTAAGTTGATTGGTTGAGGCTGTTATCGCTCTGGTTTATAAATCTGTAGAATTCATATCAGAATCAGTTCAGGGGTGCTTCCCTTGTGGAGTGACAGCCTCTTGGTGGAAGCAGGAGATGCGTCTGTTCACAAGATTTGTCGTGCAGCGACCTGGGCGGTCCCTTCCACTTTGCTGAACCTTAGAGTTGGATTTAATGACTTGGAAACCTTTGACTTTGGTATGGAAGTTTTGAAGGCTGCTCTCTAAAGGTATTTTCTCCTGTAATGCTGTGTTTTCTTTTTGATTTCATTGTGCTGCGCGGGCATTACTTTGGAGCTGGGGAGGGAGATTATTTCAGGTTGTGTTGTTATTAGCTTCATTAAAAAAAAGGTCTGGAATGTGGTAGAATTGAGGAGGGAATGTCCTGTAATCTCCATTACTCCTCTCATCCTTCCTCGTCCCAGTACCTTCATCCGAGCCTCCCTCCCATTATGGCGACCTTGATTCCTCCCTTGCTTTGGGGTGACAGGAAATGATGTGGTCTCTGCCCATGTGAGAGGGTGGAGTCTGGGAGGGTATTTTTTGGATATGCTTTGTCAGGTGATGCCTGGGGAAGCTGTGACCACCTCATTAAAGGATGGAGAAGGATATTTGGATGAATGAAGTTTACCTGCAAGTAATCAAGACAATTGTGTGGTATCCTGGTGTGTGGATTCAGCCTCACCGTGCCACTGTGATCTCACCACTTGTTTCTTTCTCCTTCTCCTGTCTCTTTCTTGCTTTCTCTCCTGCAGGCGTTTCTTTGAGGTTGTCTCACACTCTGGTTCCCAGACTGAGATCGGCAGTCTGCACAGCCAGAATGGGCAGGATGCGGGCTCTGGCAGTCCTGTGAGTTACTCCTCTTTTCTCTTCTCTCCTACCAGGCTCAGCACTCACTGCACTTCTGGAGTTCAAGCTGCTTTCAGGGTGTGACCATGGTTAATTTCCTCTCCTGTCCTGCAGTTGCCTGTTTGTTTTCTTCCTTTTTCCCCTTCTAGCTCTGACATTTGCAGGATGATTTAGAGGAGGACGGTATTGGAGGTTCCACTATAGAATCCTCAGCTGGCATAGATGTCTCACTCTCCACCATAAGGTCTGTCTGATAGAGACATCTAGCCGCAGATTCCTTGCCTTTGAACTTCCAGGCGTCAGACTGGATCCGGAAGATTTTTCTCAGCAGTACCTCTGCGCGCTGGTAGGTGGCATCGGTCGACTCTGCGTGACGTCGTCAACGTCATGTTCGTTGGCGTCGTGACATCTGCGTCATCAATATAACCGCCACTCCGGCGCGCTGATTTCAGTTCTTTTCTTTCCTCACCATCAGCGCCGATCCGTTGAAGAGAGCTACCCCCTGTAATTTTTTGACAGACTTTTTTCGACTTTTTGTCGACTTTGTTGGTGTGTAGGTGTGTCATTTTGAGTAAGAAGACTTCGGGGTTCAAGCCGTGCGGCGACTGTCACTGCGCCATGTCGGTCACGGACCCCCATTTGGTCTGTCTTTGATGCCTGGAGCGCGACCACGACTCCAAGTCGTGCTCCGACTGCCTGGTCATGGCGCCAAAGGCTTTGAGGGAGCGGTCCCTAAAGCTTCTCGCGGCCCATCATCCGGCACTGTGGAGGTCGCCTCGTCGGTCTTGGTCCCGGTCCAGGTCTTGGTTGAGAGGAAGGTCCGCGACCGCTCCGGAGAATCGAAATCCTCTTCGTCGAGGTCGTTGAAGTCAGGTAAGAGGCACCACAAGAAGTCGAAGTGTGCTTCGACTTCACCCTGCCCGTCGCGAGACGTGGCAGAGGAACCTTGGCGTTCGAGGACCGCTCTGCGTAGCGGGTGCCAGGGTAGGCTCCACGTTTCCCTCCCTTTCCGGAGCCGGGAGCGACCCCCGCCCAGCTGAAAGAATTTTATAACGCCATGTGTGCCATTATTTGGGCGGCCTGACCCTGCCAGTGCACCTACAGCCCCCGCAGGCTCAGAAGCCGGGGGGGCCCCTGTGGTTCCTATGCCGGCGGCTCCCGCCACGGCCATCGAGTGGACCTGTTCCTGGATCCGGACCGACTCCGGTCGCACCTCCACAGCACCCTTCCCTGGCGTTGCGTCCGGCGCCGAGGTCCTCGGCGTTGCCGGCACCACCTCCCCTATCCTCATTCCCGATGACACGAGCCGGTCGGGCATCCTCCGACGCCGAGACCGGCGCCGACGGCTCCATGCCGTTTTTTCTGCCTTATTCAGAAGGGTTAGGAGTGGAGGAAGAGGATTGTGTGGGGGAGCAGGATCCCTTAGAAATCCTGCAACAACAACAAGATCTGGACTGGTATGAGGAATTGGGTGAAGCAAGTGGTCTGGACACCTCCCCAGACACTGGTATGCATCCTCCTACCCTGGCTACGGAGGAGGGAGCATCTTTTGCCATGGTGGTGCATAGGGCTGCGGAGGTCCTTGACCTGCAGCTTCCTACAGTGGCGGTCAAGACTAATGTCTTCACAGAGGTCCTGCAGCCTGGGGTCTCTAGTTCGGAACCCCTACTGCCTTTCAATGAGGCCTTGACAGACGTCCTTCTGGGGACATGGTCTAAACCCAGCTCAGGGGCTCCTGTGAATAGGACGATCGCCCGCTGCCATCACCCCACACCGGGTGACCCAACTTTGCTCACCACCCATCCCACCCCCCAAAGCTTGGTGGTCCAGGCTTCCACTTCTCGTGGTGCATTCTTTTCCGCACCCCCGGACAGGGAATCCAAGAGGTTGGAGAACTTCGGAAAGAAATGTTTTTCTTCCGCCAGCCTAGCATTGCGGTCAGTGAACACTGCATGCCTCTCGAGCCATTACTCCCATTCCATATGGGATACGGTAGCACAGGTGCTGCCCAGAGTCTCAAAGGAGGACCGGGCTCTACTCTCTGAAGCTATATCAGAAGGGAGGGACGCAGGTAAGTTCACAATCAAATGTGGCTTGGACACGACGGACTCGCTAGGTAGAGTGATTTCCATGACGGTGGCGGTACGTCGGCACGCCTGGCTGAGAACTTCTGGTTTTTTGGGGGATGTCCAGGCCAACCTCATGGACATGCCCTTTGATGGCTCCCGTCTCTTCGGAGACAAGGCGGATGCCTCCCTTGAGCACTTTAAAGACTTGCAGGCCACGGCCAAGTCTTTGGGCATCACTACCGCCCGAGGGCTTCATCCAACTTTTGCTCCTTTCGTGGCTACCGAAGAGCATACCAGCTGCGCCAAACCTACCCCGGCCAGAGGTCCCCACAAGTTCAGCAACCTGGCCTCGTGGGTCAGGAAAGCAGAAGTCGAGCCTAGCCACCATCCCTTTCTCCACCGCAAAACCTTCCTAGTCCGATTCCCCAGGATCATTCTAGACCAGTCGGTGGCAGAATAAGCCATCATCTCCACCACTGGCAAAACATTACATCGGACAGGTGGGTGTTGCAAATAGTTTGAAGGGGCTACTCCCTCCTCTTCAAGACTACCCCTCCATCCATGCCTCCGGTGTACAATCGGCTGACGGAGGATCACCTTGCCTTGCTCCGCGAGGAAGTCTCAGCTCTCTTGGCCAAGGGAGCTATAGAGAGGGTTCCCGGGCCCGAAGTAGGCAGTGGTTGCTATTCCCACTACTTCATGGTCTCGAAGAAGGACAGAGGCCTTCGTCCTATCCTAGATCTCAGAGCCCTCAATTACTTCCTCAAAAAGGAGAAATTCAAGATGCTCACTCTAGCTCAGGTCCTGTCTGCCTTGGACTCAGGAGACTGGATGGTAGCGCTGGACTTGCAGGATGCCTACTTTCATAACTCCATCCTGCCTGCCCATCGTCGCTACCTGCGGTGCATGGTTTTTCACAAGCACTTTCAATTCACCGTGCTCCCCTATGGCCTCACCAGCGCCCCTCGGGTGTTCACAAAAGTGATGGCGGTGGTCGCAGCCCATCTGCGGAGATCATGGGTTCCAGTCTTCCCCTATCTCGACGACTGGTTGTTGAAGGCAGGCTCGCCCCAAGCAGTTGTCTCCCACCTCCAGGCTATAGTGAACCTCCTGCATTCGCTGGGGTTCACTATCAACGTGCCGAAGTCACACCTGACTCCCTCTCAGACGCTCCCTTTCATTGGGGCGGTTCTGGACACGGTGCAGTTTCGGGCCTATCCTCCTGAACGGCGAGTCCAAGATATTCAGGCTGTGATACCGATGTTTCAGCCTCCATCTAGGATTCCGGTGAGAATGACTCTGAGACTGTTGGGCCTCATGGCCTCCTGTATCCTACTAGTGACACATGCAGGGTGGCACATGCGGGCTCTGCAGTGGGACCTGAAGTTCCAATGGGCACAGCATCGAGGAAATCTCAGTGACCTGGTTCAGATTCAGCACTGCGAACGACCTGTAGTGGCGGCTGACGGACCGCGATTGGTTCAAGGGCAGACCCCTCTCTCTTCCCCACCCAGACCTCACCGTAGCAACAAATGCGTCCCTTCTGGGGTGGGGCAGCCATCTGGGGGAGGTGGAGATCATGGGACTGGTCTCCGGCTGCAGCCAAGCTCCATATCAATCTGTTGGAGCGTCGAGCGATCCGGCTGGCACTGAAAGCCTTTTTGCCGTCAATAAAGGGAAGGCTCGTACAGGTGTTCACGGACAATACTACTGCCATGTGGTACTGCAACAAACAGTGCGGAGTGGGGTCGCGGACTCTTTATCACTAGGCCCTGCGTCTCTGGAATTGGCTGGAACGTCAGGGCATTTCCCTGGTGGTTCAAACCTGGCCGGTTCCCTGAACTCCAGGGCGGACAAGCTCAGCCGAAGGTGCCTTGCGGATCACGAATGGCGTCTCCATCCAGAGGTGGCACAAGGTCTCTTTCAGTTGTGGGGAGAGCCCTGGTTAGAACTGTTCCCCTCCCAAGAGAACGTGCAATGGCAGCTGTTTTGCGCATTGGAGTTTCCAAGGCGGCACTCGCTCTGTGACGCTTTTTGTCGCGAATGGAGCTCAGGCCTACTAAACAACTTTCCGCCCATACCACTCCTGCCCAGAGTGCTCAAAAAGATTAGGAGCGACCGGGCACAAGTTATTCTTGTGGCTCCGGACTGGGCACGGAGAGTTTGGTATCCCGAGCTTCTGGACATGAGCATCGATCCTCCGGTCAGGCTGCCTCTTCGGGAGGATCTTTTGTCGCAGCAGCAGAGGCGGGTTCTCCACCTGAACCTGTCCACTCTCCGCCTCCTTGCGTGGAGATTGAGCGGCGTCAGTTGACCTCCCTCCCGAAGTCTGTGAGGTTATTTTGGCAGCCAGGCATCCCTCCACGAAATCGGTATACGCCTGCCGATGGAACAAGTTTTCTAAATATTATATAGACAGGTCTGTCGACCCCTTATCTGCTCCATTATCGCAAGTCCTTCTGTTTATTCTTTCCTTGGCCCAGCAGGCCTCTGCTCTGGCCACCTTGAGGGGCTTCCTTTCAGCCCTTTCTTCTTTTCTTTGGCTGCCTGATCAGCCTTCTCTTTGCAAATCTCCTCTAGTGCAGAGGTTTTTGAAGGGGTTAACTCATTTGTACCCTCCTTCACCCTTCATCATGCCGCAGAGGGACCTTAATTTGGTGCTCACTTTCCTCATGTGTGCGCCATTTGAGCCGCTGCATAACTGCCCCCTGCAGTTGCTCACCATCAAGACAGCTTTTTTGGTGGCATTAACCTCTGCCAGGAGAGTGAGTGAACTGCAGGCACTGTCCTCAATCAATCAATCAATCAATTAATCATTTGTAAAGCGCACTACTCACCCGTGAGGGTCTCAAGGCGCTGGGGGGAGGGTTGCTGCTACTGCTCGAACAGCCAGGTCTTGAGCAGCCTCCTGAAGGTTAGTAGGTCCTGGGTCTGCCGCAGATGGATGGGGAGGGTGTTCCAGGTCTTGGCGGCGAGGTGGGAGAAAGATCTGCCGCCGGAGGTTGCTCTTCGGATGCGGGGGATGGTGGCGAGGGCGAGGTCGGCGGAGCAGAGCTGGCGGTTCGGGGTGTAGAAGGTGAGTCGTCTGTTGAGGTATGCTGGTCCGGTGTTGTAAAGTGCCATGTGTGCATGGGTGAGGAGCTTGAAGGTGATCCTCTTGTTGACGGGAGCCAGTGCAGGTCTCTCAGGTGGGGTGTGATGTGGCTGTGGCTCACAGCCTACTTAACTGACGATCTTTCCAGACAAGTTAGTACTCCGGACTAGGGCATCCTTTCTGCCTAAGGTGGTAACACCCTTTCATCTGGGACAGTCAGTCACCCTTCTCACCTTCTATGCACCCCAGCATCCTTCCAAGGAAGAGGAACGTCTCCATCGTCTGGACCCAAAAAGAGCGTTATCGTTCTACCTTAAACAAACCAAAGAGTTCCGGGTGGACGACAAACTCTTTATTGGATACATGGGTGCAAAGAAAGGCCGTGCTGTTCAGAAGAGGACTATATCCCGATGGGTCATCCTCTATTAAAAATTGTTTATGCCTTAGCGAAGATGGATCCTCCTGAAGGGCTTAGGGCCCATTCCACCAGGGCGAAGGCGGCCACCACGGCTCTCCAGCGTGGTGTTCCCGTCTCTGACATATGCCAAGCTGCCACGTGGGCATCTCTTCACACGTTCACCAGACACTACTGCCTGGATCCTCAGGTCCGCAGAGAAGGCCTGTTTGGTCGCTCTGTTTTGCAGGACTTTCTGGTCTAAGCCATTCCGCAGTCCCTCCTCCGGGAATGGTATTGCTTGGGTATCTGTTCAAAGGTAAAGAATCTGGGGCTAAATGTCTCTATCAGATGGACAAGTTACTTACCTTCGGTAACACCTTATCTGGTAGAGGCAAATTCCTTACCGCCCCACCCATCCTCCCAGCACTGCGGAATTGGTTTTTTAAGTGTTGGGTATGTTTCCCTTTTAGGGCTGTAGCGGTTCCTTTTATAACACCCCATGGTCAGTCACTTCATGGCTTCGTGCTTCTGGCGTGGAAAGTCGTGAAAAGTACTGACGTCAGTGCGCCAGAGTTGCGGTTATATTGATGACGTCGATGAACACGACGCCGACGACGTCCCTCGGAGTCGACCAACACCACCTACCGACGCGTAGGGGTACTGCTGAAAAAGATCTTCTGGATCCAGCCTGACGCCTGGAAGTTCAAAGATAAGGAATCTGCAGCTAGATCATGTCTCTACCAGATAAGGCGTTACCGAAGTTTAATAACTTGTCCGTCAGGTCCACTGCCAACTCCGCCAGAAGTGGTGGAGGAGCAGCCGCATAGTACCGGGTGAGAGGCCTGCTGCCACCTATGACAGAGTCAAGTCTGTGATAAACCTCCATGGGAATGGCAGTGAACTTTCACCAAAAAGTAGATTTAGCAGTGGGTGAAACTGTCAGTTAAGGAGGTGCTTTGTGCCCCAGGGAGAGGGGCAGTGTGTCCACTTTTGGCTACCTTTTACCGCACAGCCATGGATGTAGGTGCCCACGGGTAAAAGGGACCCAGCGCGCCCACTTACTTATGACTGTTTTTTACTGCACAACCAGGGTGTAGAGGGGTGCACAGGGAGAGGGTCCCACTGTGCCCATGTATGGCAATCTTTTACTAAGCAGCCGGGTGATGGAGCCAGGGGGTGTGTGGGGCGACTGTGCCCACAAATAGCTATGCTTCAGTACGCGACAAGGGGGTGGGGGCATTTTACTTCCTTGTGTTACAGCCCATGGTACTTTTGCTACACCAAGTGTTCCACACACAACTATAACATATTAGGTAGACAGATGTGAGAAGGCACAGAGATGACAGCTGGGCCAGCAATGGTCTCTAGATATGACGAGCAGGAGTCAGGCCAGGGTGATGGAGGTAATAAACTACTCGGACGGCGGCCTGCCCACCACACCTTAAATTAGACTTTTTTACCGGAAAGACTGCCTTTCTGATTCCTACCACCACAGACTTAAGTATCACAAGCTGGTCATCTGGATAACCCCTTCTTTCATTCCTGAACTTCTCAACTGATTATAAGCTTAAATAGGAAATTATGTTGCTGTTTTTAGTTTAGACACCAGTTTATATCAGCTTACAATAGCTGACAATATGGGGCATAAGCAGAGTTTTTTTAACTTTATCATTTTCAAAAAAGTTGCAAGTTCACCAACAACATGTCAAGACTCGTAGTCCTATTACATAATAAAGGGGAGGAGGCGAGAGTGCCTTTTAGTCACTTCCGTTATTCCCAGAACATTCCACAGTGTAACCCACCACCAAGCCTGTGTGCACACCGCCAATTCCCTGATGGTGTCATGACACGCTTCCTTGGCTCCATTTCTTCCACTTCATTGGTCTTCATCATCAGATCTCTAGTCTGTGAAGACCTAGCTTTTGGTGGTCTTTTTGGATCATTTCAGTCCAGGTGGTCAGATCTTCCTGACTCTATCCTCTCTCCTGGTGGCTCTAATGTGAGATTCTTCCACAAGGGCCACCTCTCCCAGGTCCCTTCTTGTGCCTTTTCAGTTGCATCACAGAGACTCAGCCAATGAATGACAATCCTGCCTTTTGACTATGCCTTCCCAAGGAGTGCGGATCTGCACCTCGTCCTGACTTTTTTGGTTTAAGGATGATTCTCAGAATACAATGCTTAATGGAGGCCTCGGGTCTGGTTGTGATCCTGTCCCAGTAGTTTGCCATCACCCTTTAATACCAAGTCATGTGTATGAAGGAAGCTTCCATCTCTCCACACCTCAGACAGGCAGAGGACCTCCCGGGGGTTTTTTTTTTAACAGGGTCCGAATATTCCAGTGTAAACAAAGTGTGCCAGTTCTAACCTTGCATTACTTGATGCCTTCTTGACCTGGTAGCAGGTCACCTCCCACTCCCTGTCTGTGATGTGCTCTGGAACAAACTCCTCCCAATATTTCCTTTCCCATAGTGCCTTTCTTGCCATGTCTGCTTTTTGGTGACCTTTCTAGGTGCAAGGCAAGCCTACATCCTAGCCCAGGTTCTCCTACCGCTTTGAGCATGTGCAAGTCTTAGGTGTATTTGAGAACTCAGTCCATGTCTCCCTCATGATCCTAGCCAGTCGGGCTTATTGGATAAATGATCCCGGTCTGGCCCTGAAGACCTCCTGTGCTTCTGTGAATGAGATAAAGGTCTCCCCCGGGTATAAATCTTCAAGGGCGCTACACCCTCCCTCCTTCCACTGACTCGCCGATGCATCCCGGCTTATGCTCTTACATGGCTGTAACGTCCATACAGATAGATTCTTTGTGAATGGGAACCACAAGAGATTTCTTTTTACATTTGTTTCCCAGGCTAACCCAAGCCACCTGACAGTGTGTGGGTACCATGCTGGCGTGGTGCCACTCATTTGAGTAGACTACTTAATGCCATAGCTCTAAGGGTCCTGTCTTACAGTGGTTTGTCACCCTTTGCGACCCTGCTTATAGCGTGTTACAATCGTGCGGCTATAGAATAGAACTCCATGCCATGGAGCCCCAGATGCCTCTCCTGCAGGTTCAGAGTATCGAAGCTGACCCTACTCTGCCTCCCTGCCCAGACCAGGCAGACAGTCCACTTATATAGCTCCAGAAAGTGTCTAGCTTTATGGGGCACGTAGAAGTTTGTAATACATATAAAGATGTAGAGGATGGAGAAATATTTTGACTTTGGCAATCTTGCCCGTAATTGAAAGTGGCAAGAGATTCCAGGATTGTAACGTATGATTCAGTCCTTCACTGACTTTCCCTGTGTTGAACAATAAATTGCTTATCTGGAGTAAAAGCCACCTACATTGCCAAGTATCTGAATCTCTTTGTCTTCCTTTGTAGGCCCAAATCCAGTCAGAGCTCTGAAGTCCCCTTGGTCAAACTCCCTGAGGAGAATAGTCTGGACTTCTCCCACGTACTATGTAATCTTGACACTGAACCAAAATGGTTGAGCTCCTGAAGCAGCTACCAGGCAGTGGTCCTGATCTTGCTTCAGGTAGACAAGTGTGGCATCAATGTACATCACCACTATGTGTGTAGTAGAACCCACAGTAATTCCCCATTCCTGCAAATCCATTTTCAGTCTTATGCCTAGTTGCTCAACAGCAAGGAGGAGCTGCAAGGAAGACAGCAGGCAACCTAGTCTGCTGTCACGATCAACCTCCCAGCCATCGTACACCAACGCCCTGCGTGCGGTGTCCAATAGCCTGCTCCAGCCCAGAAACTTGTAGCCAATCCCCGTGCCCCAAGGACAGGCATTATGCCAGTCCAATGTATCAAAGTCTTGTTTTGTATCTAATGCAGCCAAAGCATAATTCTGGTCCGCTGTGTGCAGGGTGTGTACCACAGGTTCAGGATAGTGCTCCGTCCGGGGATGAACTTGCACTGGTGTTCATGCATTAGGGTCTCTGCTCCTCTGTGTTCCATGGCTGTACCACATGGCTGCTGAGTCTTCCATAGTTCAGGAGAGTGCTACCTCCCAGGATGAACTCACACTGGTCTTCATGCATGAGGGTCTCTGCTCCTCTGTGTTCCAGGGCTGTACCACATGGCTGAGTCTTCTAAGGTTCAGGCGAGTGCTACCTCCCTGGATGAACCCGCTGTTGTGTAGTTCCTAAAAATACGTAGGATCTGCTCTTCTGTAGGTAACATAAATTAAAGGATTGGTGTCTAGACTGATTCCGGACACCCACGCAGGATATGTCAGCCTATAGAGCAGCTAACTCAGAGTGCCATCGTAAGCCCCCTAACGTTACCAAGGAGCGAATAGTTTCTGGCAACCTTTGAACATGACAACCCTTGATCCTTCAGGCATCGTGGAAACAGTACAGTACTTTTCGCTCAGTCAATCATGCTCACTTAGTCCCAGAGAGATACACAGAATAAACGTTGGGGACGTTTTCAATAAGCATTTATTGAACCAGCGTCATTCTAGTATAAAACATGTTTGCTGTGACAATCATCAGCCAGAAGCAAATGTAAAAGATTACAAGCATCAACAGAGTAAATAGAAGGTAGAATTCTACCATGCTGCTAAAACAGTGAATATATGCAGGCATATAGCTACATGGCAGTAATCGAGCGTACTCCTATGGTGCAAACCCTATCTAAGTGTACCCAGCATGTATGTAGGTGTAAAGTCAAGAATCCCCCAGGAAAGAGCCAACCCCATTACCTAATGGGAGAGAATGAAGGACCCCGTCTTGGTCTCGAGTTGGACACCCCGCAAGGGATGTCAGACCGCTGCGTTGTAGCTTCGGCAGGACGGGATTTCAGTGTCTTGTGTCAGCGTGGAAGCGTCTCCTCTGTCTATCTAGTGAAGGTATGGTTCTTTTATACCATAAAGATAGCCTTGGGGTTACTACCGCAATAGATATGTTGTGAGTATGAATATGTAAATGAGCCTAAATCAATACCTGCAGTTATGCAAAGTAGTTCTGTCGCCCTAGGATGAAGATGACCATGACGTTTATTCAGAGTATGTTAATCCTGTTATGTACGTCATTTGCAGGGGACTTTTCTAAAAATCCTCATGCGTAATAAGTTTGGCTAGTTTCAAGGAAACCGATCGACATTTATTCAGCACATAACTGGGTAAAAGATCAGTGCTAGAACCGTTATGCAGAGCAAGGTAGGACAAATGTAGGTGAAAGGTTGTTTGCCAGTTAGGCCTATTTTGGGGTACATAACACCCACTCCTCAGCCGAAGGTTGATACGGTCAACTTATGCTAAAAGCATGTCTGCTAAAAGGCATAAAAACATTGTCATAAAAACTAGTGTTTAAAAACATCTAAAAACATGGTATATGTAAAAGAGAGCCGTAAAACCGGAAGAGGTAGCACAGCGTGCGGAGACTAGAGAGCGAGAGAAGGACACAGAGGCGGATGAAGAGACAGCAGCGGGGAAGGCGAAGAAGGACGAAGTCCCAGACTGGCCAACCTCAGAGCGACCCCGGAGAGTGACCGGCGCAGCAGCGACACTGGAGACTGCGGTCGAAGAGCCCGGGAGAGGAGTCTCCTGTCTGCCTAGAGCTACAGCGACCACGCCACGCCCCTGGAGGGACGTGGCTGCACCAGTTGCGTGCAAAGCTCTCTCTTAAGGGTCGGAGGGAAGAATTTGGGAGAGGGGTAAAAGGGAGGACTGGGACTGACAAAGGCATATTACATCCCTAATACAGGAATGCTACTGAATGCCTTCAATAGTAGATTAAGGAAACTGCATATGTTTTAGGCGACCTTACTTTTGTTGACATCCTCGTTTTTTTTCTTTTTCCACACATTAAGAAGTATTAAGGGAGACAAAGTCATCTATATCTCGATCCTTCTCCTCCACAAACCCCCCCCCCTCACTTCCTACCACTTACCACTTTCCTGAAAAGAAAAGGAAAGTAAACCCTTACTAACCCCACGGGGAGGAACCAAAATTCACAAAGGATAAGTTCTTACCTGTATTTCTGTTTCTGTTGAGGGAAACGGCGAACAGGAACTCCGGATGCCCCTGTGAAGAAAGAAGACATCCTAGAGCTCCTGCTTGGGACTCCCTTCTGTTCATAACACCATATTGCCATAATTGTTTGTAATAAATTAAGGAGAAGGACGAATAAACTAGCCCTTCGAGTGTTCTTTGGACGATTCACCATTGAACGGACGACACATGCATTCACGACAACATCGCACCAGCAGTGCTTTTTCTGTCTCTCGATGAACTGGGCCGTCCATTGTGTAGCAGGAAAATTAAAACCAGGATACCCACTTCAAGTAGTGGGACCAGCAGAAGCCCTCCAAAAACGCTTCCCAATACGGAGTGTATGAATGCTGGAATAACTCCGAAGATTGTCTGAAAGGTGCTCAATAGTCCAGAACCTATACGTATAAATAGGTGCACAATGCCCCTCGTATCAGACATGTTAAAGATACAATGAACCATTTCCCCGAAATGGAGCGGGAAGTTCGTACGGACTAGTGCCTGTATCTCAGATAAAGACCTTGCAACCTAGGGATCAAAAGTCTCTCAGGCTGAGGTTAATTAAGGCCACATCTTTCTGAAAAAGCATGGCTTTAAGCCTGCTCAGAGGATCAAACCGTATCAAGGAAACATTCAATGAAGGCCATAGCTTTGCCTCCCTAACTGTATGGGTCGGTGAAAACAATTCTTGCATACAACAAGTAACCCTGGAGCTTACTGTGACCAGATATGCGATGCCTGGTACCATCCCACAACAGCCTTCATCATTCAGCATCAAATAGCTCCCATTCGAGAGCAGCTCGAACACCGGATGAATCACGGCATCTGGGGAACCCTTCAAGTGACAGGACAAAATTAGCAACAAAGCATTACAGGCCCCGTGGAGCAAAATCTCCTTGCAAACTAAGGAACCACTTAAAGCACTTTCACAGTTTGAACCGCTGAGAAAAACTTCAGTGTCCCTTTTTCTGCATCTAAATCTGTACGGTATTTCCCAGTACTCATGTATGTATCCTTCTCCTAGCGCTTCATACCTGCCTACCTGATGGTATTTGAGACAGTATTGAAATTGGAAAGTCGTGACTGGCAGTGTCATATAGCCATGGATTAACCATTCTGTGGAAGGTGACTCAGCCGTGGTAAAAGATAATTGGTCCAATTTTTCAATGTTCAACGTGATATAATTTGCATCTGTGCGTGCCATAACCATCTGTCTTTCGTTAGATTGTATACAGAGAATAGGGTTGTGATGTTGATGTAACGTCAGGGCACGTGGCCAGAACGCAGTGATTGTAGCGTCCAGCTTAATAATAGAATGGGTCGCAGTTGCGATTGTCCGTGTTGTAGAATAGACAAATCCTGTTCCATTATATCTATTTCAGAAGACACAATGTTGCCTAGTGAATAAATTCAAGATGATAGTGTGGTCATACCATTGTCGACCACTGCCAAAGCCTTTTCTAGGTTAACCCTATCAATCTCACGTAGTCTCTCAGAAGCCTCCTGTTGAGAGATTTTCCATAGCTCGTTGTAAATAGCATACAAGAAACGCTTCTGACGTGGCTTCTGGGGACCTTACAAAAAATCCCTAAGATCCATGTCATCTGAAAGAAGAGAAAAGTGTTGTTTCACTTGGGACAGTGTCGAGGTCTTTAGCCATCCTAGGCATAACTTCCCAACACTGTATGATGTCACCATCCCGTGTGTTCAGATTGTACATAGTGCTGGTCAGGCCTATGGATACAAAATCCTTCGGTGGTACCCCTGAATCTTGACTGACACCTATTTGTGTTGCTAGGCCAAACCAACCATCCCTTCCAATTGGGGTCTGATGAATTGTAAGAACCATTGTGTAGTATGGCATCTAATGTATCCTAACTGTATTGGGTGTAATTTTGCCAACCCTCAAAGTGTGTAAGTGAGGGAATCCAAGGTGTGTTCAAGTCCTTAGTCTTGGCTAGCCCACAGGAAGTATGTTGCACTGTCTCGTTCAGGAAAATCATTTGATGAGGTATGAGGCATGTTCTAAATAAGGCCTCAGTTCCCTGAACTTGCCAATCCCTTAGTTTATGTTACCTACAAACGTGCAGATCCCATGTATTTTTAGAAACTACACAACATGGCTGCTGTAATGTTCACTAAGGACAGGTCCCTCTGTTCACAGTGTGATGATGCATGCGGTTTCAAGACCAAGATTACAAGTTGTACTGCAGAGCGTTCTGGGAGATAATGTCCATTCAGGAGTAAGAAAAAGACAGTCACTATACCAATCCAAAGGACTAGGAACAGTAGACCAATAGTAATCCAGAGCTGTAGCCAGGTAAAAACAAAGTAGGTCTTTTTCAGCCAAAGGTTCGTTGTTTTTGAGAAACAGACGGTGGCATAACTCGGGTTCACTTGGATCCAATGAGAAATTGTAAAAATCTATGAAGTAGCCAGACACAGTTTGATCCATCTTTGGTAGCTCAGCAGGTTTTGTGGAGCTGGCAGATACCTCTGTTCGAGACATATTTACATAGATGTCGGTATTAGGCCGAATTGAGATGTGTTTCATTTGTAGTTTGATGTTTTTCAATTTCAACAGGTACAAGTTGCATTGATGGTAACGCCTTCACTTCGTGGAGTAGAATCTTCAAACCTAATTAATCTTTCCATCTGAACTTCCTGCGTGGTAGTGAGCGGAGATCGGTGGCTACCCTGGAGCCCACGCTGCCTACGGTTGAGTATTGGCCACATAGTGTAGTTTGATCAGATCAATTGAGACAAATCTATTTTCTTTGCAGCCGGCAAGGGGCAGAAAAAGTACTGTTCTTGTTCCTTCGACAGCCAGGACAGGTACAGGCACTCTGTAAGATGACCCAAATTCTTTTTTGTCCACAATCTTTTCTCTGACCAGGTCCCCAATCTTCTGGACCCAGGCAGGTCTTGCCGGAACAGCTTTCACTTCTCCAGTGGTGGTGCATTTTACTTGGACGTTGCTTTGTAATGCCCGTAATTCATTGAGTTCCTATAAAACAGCCAAACGATCATTGATATGAAATGGTTTTCCATCCGCCACAGTGCTACCACAGTCGAGGTCAGGTACCCACATTCTTATCCCAAACAGGACTTCATATGGAGTACGGCCCCCCCAGGGAGCTTCTTGGCATGCTGTTTAGTGCCCTCTGGACCCCATATAGGTGATTGCTACAACTGTCACCCGAGCCTAATACCCTAGCTGTTAAGGATTGCTTTAAGTCCCGGTTCTTCCTCTCCACAAATGAATTTCCCTCTGAATGATACGGATAGGAGTACCGCAAAGCTACACCCAAACTTCCCATGGCATCTTTGTAAGCCCGTGAGCTAAACGCCGGGCCACGGTCAGAATGTAATGTGCCAATTGCGTATGTCCTATGAAGACTCGAAAATCCTTTATAACAGTTCCGGCGTCCGCTGAGCTCTGAGGCCAAACCCACAGGAATCTAGAGCATGAATCCGCTGCCACCAAGATGTACTTGTAAGCCCCGTCAGATTGTAAGGGGCCTCAGTGGTCCAAATAGACACATGCGAGAGGTCCGTCTGATATCATTAATGGAGTTTGTGGTAGACGTGCTACGGTAGAACCTTTCATCTGCTGACAGATGTCGCACTTAAGAACATAACCCTTGGTCTGTTTAGTAAGACCTGGCCACCAATAACGCTGCTTCAGTAGTGAAATAGTTGCAGCGATTCCTGCGTGCGCTCAACCCAGACCCTTGTGTGCAGCTACACTTAATCCTAATCTGCGATCCATGTTTGGTATTACTCTATCCCCCACTCCTGGAATTTGAGCATACAGAATGTTTTGCGCATCTAACTTGTAGAAGTACTTGAGTGGAAAACCTTTGGGCAAGGCTGAGCTGTTGCGCGTAGCGTTCACAGCTATCATTTTCTGTCCATCTATCCTCGCGCTAGAACGAGTGCTTGCAGCAACGGCAGCAGTTCGCACTGTCGCCTTGGCGGCTTCATCAGCCAATGAATTCCCTTCAACCTGCAAGCCAACACGCTGATGACTCAATGTGTTAATTACATGAGCCCGTGGCAGGCATTTTTTCAGCTCTGCCACCTGTTCCCAAAGCAACTTGTGCTTTATTGTGCAACCTTTGGAATCTCTAAACCCATTCTGGCACCAATAGTGAAGATATTCATTGTATGATTGGACACAATAAAATGAATCACACACAATAAGTGTGGGGAATTCCTGATCCGTATTTTTTAGTGCCAGTATCAGGGCTTGTTAGTTCTGCCAGCTGTGCCGTGCAATCTCCTAGAGAATGTGTCTGTGTATTGCTAGGACGGAATTTGCCGTCCCGCATACGTCCTTTTACAATCGCACATGCTGCGCTGTATTGCTGTTTACTTCCTACGGCAGGCTGGGCAGATCCGTCAGTGTAAATTATGTATTCATACTGATCTAGAGGCATGATTTCATTCGGGAGAGGATATTCTTGTTCGCACTGCTGGAATGCTTGTGTTTTTAATGTATAATCATATTTGTAGTCTACATCTGTTGCAGTGAGAGATTTAGCCCATTGTATCCATCGCGGATGCAGTGCTTTTGCGTTTGGAACGCTTGCTTTGGTAACAGCCTCTAAGGTTGGTACTGGAGTCACGACAGTTATGTGTTTCCCCTGTGCTAGTGCTTTTTCTTTCACTACAGCAGTTTGTACTGCTGTCAGTATTTTTTCTGTGGATGCAAAACGCATTTCAGTGTTTGTGTACAAATGTGATTTGTATGCTATGGGTACGGTTTCGCCTTGTAAAATGTATGTTCTGCCAAAATGTAGGAATCCTAAAATGTATTGATAACTTTTCAGAGTCTTTGGAGGTTGGAGTAGATTTTAATGGGATTTCATGGTGAGGTGACTCAGCATCCCACCCTACATGATTGCGGTAAAGTGTGGGAGCTAGCGCTAACCCCCACTCCTGCGAGTAAGAATGTTTAAGTGACTCTAGAAAGAGCTTGGAGAAAGCCCGTAAAATTACATCGTCCCCCTTTGGGCACTCCTTAACGAACTCAGGCGGCCAATCTTTTTCAGCCAAAAGGATATTGTATCCATATGTCAGTTTCTCCCAAAAGAGACCTTTCTCTTTTCTGGGTATGTCCCCCTCCATTTGGAGCGTAATTTTGTATAAATTATGTGTGACACTTACCCTTGTATCCGGTGTCTCCACTGTGATATGTTCATTCAACGCTGCTGGCACCAGAAATTCTATCAGGTTCTGGCGAGCTATTGTTACTTTTGCTGCGCTGGCTAGCATCATCAGAGCCCATTCCCCGTTCAGTAGTAGAGTCAGCAGTAGCCTGGGCATTTCTTATTTTAAGGCCAGCTACCTTCTTCTTTTTAAATTGAGGTTTAGTTTTGGGTTTATCTTCTTGTTTGATAAAGTAGTCTGAAGTGCGATGTGTCTCTCTTGGCTTGACTCGCTCTTCTGATCTGTGTTCTGACCGTCCTTCCCTCTCCGAGTGTTTTGATGAACCCTGAAAGGAACAAGAGGAATGTGTATCAGTATCCTGATACCTGTCAGGTTTTTTAATATTGTCACAGTTTCTAAGATTGTATTTTCTATCGGAGGGTTCCTGTTGAGGTGACCCACCCTGCGATCATGATGCATTCTGCTTATTATTATCTTATAATTGTTTGTTATCCCATTTCTTTTTAGAAGACTCAGGTGCTTGCTTTGAGTTATCCTTTTCAGGATTGCTCCATATTTGTGGTTTCCCATGTCTAGCTCCCAAGTTATCTCTACGCAGCAAAGGATAGGTTTCTTTGATAATCTTAGGTAGTTCTCGCTCCTGTTGTGCAGGAGTGACTACCCTCAGGCGGAGGCTTACAGCCACCACTGCTGCCCCCCTTTTATGTTACCTAACATAATTGTTGATACCTGGGCAAAATTGCCTATCAGTTTAATCCCCTAGTCCGGAGCAGGTTCTGCCCCGTACTCCTTCTGTATTTGTTTCAGTACATCTGGTATAACTGCTATTGAGGGGGTACCATGAGTTCTGGTATAAACGGCAGCGAAAACTGTACCTCAAGTGGTACAATTCTCTATCGGGGGAGCTATCCCCATTGGCAAGCACATTTTTAGTATTCTGTGTTTTTCCTGCAGGCCCGTATGGGGAAATACTACTTCAAGCTGTGCTATTTTCTGTGCAATCCAGAACGGCATTTGCTCACGTTTAGTGGGCATTCTTCCCATAATCGCTTTCAGCGTTTGCGAGCTGATACTTGTCATAGTCATTTGTGGTTGACCAGCTTGAGTATCCCTCGTAGGTTGAATTGTAAGTGTTCACATTACAAACTGTGTAAGGTTTCTGTATAGTTTTACTATATCTTTGTAAAGTGTAAATCTGCTGCTGGCAATTTATCAATCTCTGCTGAGCGGACCGAGTCTCACATTTTCTGTGGTGTGGGGGAGGGCGCCTTAAATCCAATTAATATGTTCTTGGTAAGTTAACGGGACTTCTATGTCCACGTATGGAGAGTATTCTTCAGGAGTCTCATCTTCAATGTAAGTATGAAACAAATGTGTGCGTGCATGTGCCGGTGGGAATTTGACCCAAGAATAGAATACCTCTGTCCTTAATGCCTCGTGCGCCTCAGTTACAAAGGAAACATTTCCACCCATTGCTGGGAGGCTGTAATCTACAGATTACATGTCTGCAATTTTCCGTAATGTTAAGAGCACCTTCAAGCTTGTCTTCCCCTGCATTCGCAACGCCATCTTGGACAGACATTGTGGAAGGAAGTTGTAAGAAAAAGAGATAAGGTTTTGCACAGTGTGGGGAACTATAATCCTTCAAGCTTGAACAAACCTACAGATAATACATAGGATATACCTACTCAGCTGCGGCGGATTTCCCCTCCCACTCCAGACGTCTCTTGGTAAATGTGAGTAGGGGTCTCTGAGAAAGCACGACTGAGCTACTCCGATTTGACCATTAAACAAGAACCAAACCAACGCTGGCGGCGCCATGTTGTGTCGTTCCTAAAAATACATAGGATCAGTGCATTTGTAGGTAACAAACTAAGGGATTGGTGTGTAGACTGATTCCGGACACCCCCACAAGATGTGTCAGCCTATAGACCAGCTAGCTCACAGTGGCACCATAAGCCCCCTAACCTTACCAAGGAGCGAATAGTTTCTGGCAACCTTTTAACATGACAACCCTTGATCCTTCAGGGATCGTGGAAACAGTACAGTACTTTTCGTCCAGTCAGTCGTGCTCACTGAGTCTTCCAAGGTTCAGGAGAGTGCTACCTCCCTGGATTAACCAGCACCGTCTCTGCTCCTCTGTGTTCCATGGCTGAGTCTTCCAAGGTTCAGGAGAGTGCTACCTCCCTGGATGAACCCGCACTGGTCTTCATGCATGAGGGTCTCTGTGTTCTAGGGCTGTACCACATGGCTGAGTCTTCCAAGGTTCAGGAGAGTGCTCCGTCCCGGGATGAACTCGTACTGGTCTTCATGCATGAGGGTTTCTGCTCCTCTGTGTTCCATGGCTGTACCACATGGCTGAGTCTTCCAAGGTTCAGGAGAGTGCTACCTTCCTGGATGAACTCGCACTGGTCTTCATGCATAATGGTCTCTGCTCCTCTGTGTTCCTGGGCTGTACCTCATGGCTGAGTCTTCCAAGGTTCAGGAGAGTGCTACCTCCCGGGATGAACTCGCACTGGTCTTCATGCATGAGGGCCTCTGCTCCTCTGTGTTCCATGGCTGTACCACATGGCTGAGTCTTCCAAGGTTCAGGAGAGTGCTACCTCCCTGGATGAACTCATACTGGTGTTCATGCATGAGGGTCTCTGTGTTCCTGGGCTGTACCACATGGCTGAGTCTTCCAAGGTTCAGGAGAGTGCTACCTTCCTGGATGAACTCGCACTGGTCTTCATGCATGAGGGTCTCTGCCCCTCTGTGTTCCATAGCTGTACCACATGGCTGAGTCTTCCAAGGTTCAGGAGAGTGCTACCTCCCTGGATTAACCAGCACCGTCTCTGCTCCTCTGTGTTCCATGGCTGTACCACATGGCTGAGTCTTTCAAGGTTCAGGATAGTGCATGTTAAGGGTCACCTTCTTGATCCTATTTTTTCAAGCATAGCGGAATTAAAAGGGAAGGACCCCATTCCCCTTCCTTGGTCAGACCACTTTCTTGTTTCTTTCTCCTGGCACCCACCCCCTTCGTGCTCACAATCGCTAGCTTCACGTATCCAAATCCGCCCCTGGTCCAAACTGATTGTAGAAGACTGGACCCGCGAATTGGAGTCAACTATGCCCATCCTTGACCCTGATCTTTTAGTTGCTAATAGAAAGTTCTCCTCATGGATTGAGAACTCGCTAGACATAGTACTTCCTAGGAAAACTATATTTAAAAAAAACGGGTCCCAATAAATCTCCTTGGTTTACCCCTGAACTTCGGAAACTGAAGCAACAGTGTAAAAGACTGGAAAGAGCATGGAGGAAAGACTTCTCGAGCGAAAAAAAATCACAATACAGGCTATCCATCGCTCATTATAAAACAGCATTAAAAGTAGTCCAGGCTGCCTACTATGAGGAAAAAATTCGCTCTTCCTCTAGCTCCTCCAGAGAAATATTTCAGATTGCAAAAAAACTTATGAAAGTTCCCGATCCTCCTGCAGCCCCTGACCCGTCTGGTCGCCGATGCGAGGAATTAGCTGGCTTCTTCTCTACCAAAATCCAAAATATCCTCAATCTCCTCCCACCCGTCAATGAGCACTTATTTAAACTCTACGACTGAGAACCTCTGAATAACTTTCATCTCCTAGAGTCATTCACTTCACTTACCGAGGAATTATTCTTTTCCATCTTAGACTCGGTCAAGAGCGGGTCCCCGCTGGACCCTGCCCCTCCTAACATCTTGAAGTTGGTAGCACCTACAGTCGCCTCTTCCATCATTAATTTAATTAATGCCTCATTAGCATCGGGCATTGTCCCCCAAGACTGGAAAAATGCAATAGTGAAGGCGTTATTAAAAAAACCTCATCTAGACCCTACTGAGCTGGGCAATTACTGCCCTATCTCATTACTCCCTGGAATTAGTAATATTGCAGAAAAACACATCAACCGTATACTTTCTGCACACCTGGAAATGTTTAAACTACTTCACCCGTCCCAGACTGGCTTCCGCCCTGGTCAGGGCACAGAGACTGCACTGATAGCGGTAGTGGAGGAGTCAAGAAAGATTCTTGACTCCGGAGGGTCCTCGGCTATCATCCTCCTGGACCTAAGTGCAGCCTTTGATACGGTGAACCACGTCATATTGGTTCACCGTCTAAAAAAACTGGGAGTGACAGGTACGGCCTTATCATGGCTGAAATCGTTCCTGGAAGAAAGGTTCTTCCAGGTATTCGAAGGAAATTCCCGCTCCCAACCAGTCCCGCTGCAGTGTGGTGTACCTCAGGGCTCGTCTCTGAGCCCCACACTTTTAATGTATACATGGCCCCCTTGGCAGAGATCGTAGCCCCTTTTGGAATCCACATAGTTACATATGCTGATGATACCCAACTAATTGTGGCACTGAACCAGGCGGAACAATCCCCCACGGATCTGCGCTCCTGCCTCAAGGCAGTCGCTAGCTGGATGAGCTCATCTCACCTGAAGCTCAATGGCGACAAAACATCATGTGGCCGATTTGCATGGGCCCAACTCCATTGCCAAAAAAGGAGATAAAAAGCTTGGGTATCTGGCTCGACCATGATCTTACTTTCAGAGTCCAAGCAAGGAAAACGGCCGCCGCATGCTATGGTCTGCTCAGAACCACCCGGAAAATACTCCCTCTCCTACCTAGCCACTCAAGAAAGCTCCTGGTCCAGGCACTTATTCTCTCTAGGCTGGATTACGGCAATGCTCTTTATTTGGGCGCTCCCAAATGAGTCATCGCCAAACTGCAAGTGGTTCAAAACTCGGCAGCAAGACTTCTTACGGGCACAAAAAATCGCTGCTCAGCAAAGCCTGCTCTTCGTTCTCTCCACTGGCTCCCGGTACAGGAGAGAATACATTTTAAGGCCCTCTGCATTGCGCACAAAGGTCTGCAGGGCAGAGGTCCTCCTATTACTAAAAATCTGGTTAAACCATATAAGGCTACACGATGTCTGCGCTCGGACTAGCTCCACTTGGCCGAGGTCCCCAGAATTAAGAAGGCCAGGACAGGCGGTCGCCGTTTCTCTTATAATGCTTCTAAGCTTTGGAACGCACTTCCTCCTCCTATCCGCAAGGAGGTTAACCATTTGACATTTCGGAAACGTTTGAAAACTTGGCTATTCCCATAATCCCTCCCTTTTTCCCCTAGCCACCTCCGCAGCGCTGGGATGCCTCCGGGTAGCCATGCGCTATATAAAAGCTCCTTTCATTTCATTTCATTTCACCCCGGGATGAACTTGCCCTGGTCTTCATGCATGAGAGTCTCTGCTCCTCTGTGTTCCAGGGCTGTACCACATGGCTGAGTCTTCCAAGGTTCAGGACAGTGCTACCTCCCTGGATTAACCAGCACCGTCTCTGCTCCTCTGTGTTCCATGGCTGTACCACATGGCTGAGTCTTCTAAGGTTTAGGAAGGTGCTAACTCTCTGGATGAACAAACACTAGTTTTCGTTCAAGAGCATCCCTGTAACTTTCAGTAGTCTGTTGGCCAGGGCTTTGCATAATATTTTAATGTCATTGTTCATCATAGACAATGCCCTGTAATATACTAGGCCATGCGGGTCTCTGTCTGCATTCAAATCATAATAATGGTGACCTCCCTCATTGTACTCAGGAGTTCCACTGTGGGTTGGGCCTCAACATACTCCTCTAAGAGTTTTGCTGGCAATTGTCCTGAAAATCTGTGGTATAAGTCTGCTGGGAGGCTGAAGGCTTTCACCCCTTGACATTTCCCGACTAGCCTTGATCAGTTCCTCTTTCCACAGTTCAGCCTCCAACTCTTGCTGCTGCTCATCGGTTAGTGTGAGGACAAGGATTGCTCTCAGCCCGGCCTCCATAGGTGATTCAGAATTTGTGATGAGTCTTTTGTAGAGTAATGCCAAATGCTGGCATAGCGTCTCGTTAATCCTAGCTTGAGGACGACCCTGATCCCCATGTAGCCAATTCTCTTAGGCAAGCTGCACAACTGTGCCACCACTGCAGAAAGAATATTATATCCTGCTAATCAGTGTCCGTCTGCTGAGGATTGTCCCTCCAGACTTGTTGCAGCCCCCCTCTTGCATAAGATGCATGGCTGTTCATGGCCAAATTCAAACGCTAAATATCCCTCACTAGGGATCGACCATACGGCTGCTCTGTTGCAGCCCACCCAGCAGTGGGTTGGATCATTTCCTCTCCTTCTGTCCCTCGCTCCACACCCCTCGCATGAGCCTATGTTTCCCCAACTCTTAATGTAATGCTCTGAAAGATCCATATACCAATAATAGCAATGTGTGGTGTCTTCAGCCTCGACATTCATGTCTCTACTTCCACTTCCATCTGTGGCTCTTCCTCCAGTGGATCCCTCACCACCCCCTCAGTGTTCAACCCCGGCCTGTTCTGCGGCTCCCAGTTTCCATCTTCTCTTCCTTACAACCATCCTTGGCGGGCTCTGGAGGCAGCCGTACTCTGAGCGTTTACTTAGAATTTCTTGCTCCTCATCCTTGCATCACATATCTGTGTTTATGGTGGACTTACCTGACAGTAAAGCAGCACAGGACACTAGCACCTGGCGGATAGTCTCCTGTTGTTCAAGATACCACCATATTGAATGAATTCCTTGCCCCTGGGACTTCAAGCTGATGAGACCAGAGCAAGGGCACCTTAGAGGTGTTTGGAAGTCCTGTGGCTATCACAGAACCTTACCAGGTACAACAAAGTAGGCTTTCACTCCAGCTTTTGTGAGTAGGTTTCCTTGGATGAGTCCCTCAGAAAGTATTCTGCTCCTGACCAGGCTGTGCCTCCAGGGTTTTCTCCATGTCTCTGGTTGTGCCTATCCTTTCACCAAGTGCTCTTAAACTGTACAGTCTAATTCTTAGTCAGGTGAGGAGGGGTGGGGGCAGAACGACATGAGGAAATATACATTCATGCGTTCCAGTTACTGAATCCAACAATGTCCCTCACTGCTGGTGAAAATTATGTCCAGCAAATGTGGGCACTGGGAATATCCCTAAAGGTGTGAGAAGGTTGTCCGTGCAGGTGGGATGCTGGGGTTGCATCCCACCTGGAAGGGCACTATACGTACATTTCCTTTAACGTCCACCACATTTCCCAAGACAGCCTGACATGGAGTTGGTTGTGCCAACCGTGGTGATGGTGGAGCTCATTGACATTGAGGAGCTGCCAACATGTCTAATGGCGTCACCGTGGCAGAGCCAGAGTCTCCTCTAGCTGCATAAACAGGACAGTTGGACTACCAGATGTGCAGGGAGGACTCCACAGTCTTTGGCACTTTCTCCACTACCATCCTTCTCTAAATCAGGCGCCTAATCCTTTCTGCAGCTGATTATTGGGTATAAGCAGGGGCTCGGGTTCTCTCCTACTCAATCCTAATGCATTTACAAGCAACAGTGACTTATTATACCTCAGATGGCAGCTGCCCCTTGGTTTCAGGTCATGGCTCAGTGGATGAGGAGAGGAAAGTGTTGGGACCTGTGAAAGCGGTGACATTTGCACCATTTCCATGTAACTAATCAGCAGATCTTCTATGCCAGGAAATGTTGCCATCGCCCCTTAGAGTCTCACTTGTTGTGCACTTTTCTTTTCTTTTAGGGGGAAAGTGAAAAGAGAAAAGGCATCGCCCCTCGACTTCAGGAAGAGACGGGATGCGATGTTGCAGCCTTGGTGAGTTTGGCTGCATTGAATGTGTTCTCCATGGTTGATCAGCATCATCGTTCAGTTCCTGAGTCTATACAGGGACGTGTCATCTCTTGAGCACAGGATCAGGGTCCATCCATTGAGCACTCAGGTGTATTAAGTACAATTATCCAACGGTCTGGCCCATCTTCTTTGGCATTGAGGAGACGTGGGCGAGCTTGTGGCGTTGTCTGGTTGCACAGTTCATCCTCATGAAGCCACTTGACAAGAGTCATTGTCACTGATCTGCAGCAGTACTGAAGGGCCCTGTCCTCAGTGCGAAGTTCCATCTGTCAGGTTTGCACCCACTACCCATGTGTCTAGCACCAGCCATTCTACTTGCCTCCACTTCTGAAGCCAGCTGGAGGAGGGTGGGACAAGAGGACATAGAGGAGTTTCTACCATCCTTACCTAGACACGCTCAAAGGGATGCGCCTGGTCCCTTCCAGAAGGCACCAGAGGAAAGCACACCCACAAGGTTTACTACAATTAATTATAGCTGGAGCCAGAAAATCCACTCTTATAAGCTGTATGGGCTTGTAATGATGCATCGCCTCACCCACCTGAGTTGGGTACAATGAACAGGGCAACCGTCAAGGGGCTGTCAGGCAGCTTGCAAGGTTCACTGCAGCAGGCAGACTTTACAGCAAAGGGGAGTCGTGAATTTACGCTTTTTTGCCTTCGGGTGGATACCAAGGGCGCTGAAGTCATTCTTCCTATGACTTGGGTTCTTGCTGGATCACATATTCATTTACGGTTCAGTTTCCGGACACCATGGTCTCACAGGTGAATAGTTTCTCTAGTTAGGATATACACATATGCAAATCTATTTTGAAAAATCTTGTGTGAAACATCTGTCAGCGAAATGTCTTGAATTCTCAACTGCGTCAATGAAGTTGTCCTCAAGATCACCAGGCAGGTTTGTCCCCAAATACGCGGTATGTTTCAGCAAAATGTTTCGGATCAAAAGGGGGTTGTTGTCCACAATGCAACACGCAGCTGCACTGACCTTTGTTTGATGACTTCCGGGTCAGGACGCCAGATGGAATGTTTTCCAGAAAGTGGATAATATGTCCAACGCACCGAGCCGACATGTCCAATGCTTGTTTGTAGAGCACCGACATGTAGTAACCAAGTTCAGATATGAAGACACCGAGTAGGTCTGTAGTTAAAAATGCTTTTATTTTCCAAATATTCAAATCGATTGTAATCGGAGGAAAAGACAGCTGACACTTGTTTCATCGTAAGACGCCTTTTTCAAGGCTTTACGTTTAAAAAGTCAGTTGTTACATACAATAGACTATCAGTGTGTTGATAAAGTGTTCTGAGTTATTCACAGAACAAAAGAAAGGAAACGGGTGTTTAGAAAACAATCAAAGAGATTGTACAAAAGATGAAGCCAACATGCAGCCAGGACTGCAGTTTGCAGAGTAACCAGAAAAGTAAAGATCTTACAAATGACCCCTAAGTAGACAACTGACTATTTAAATGTGCATAGTTAAAAATAGCAAGATGGGGAAAAACCAAGACATTTCAGTGAGTCAACCCCAAGATTCTAAGACAAGACACACCATAGTGTTAGATTTATAGGACCTATACGGCAATAAAGTCCAAAACACTGTGTCCCAAATACCACAATCTCAAATATATACCAATGCGTTTAAATACCTCAAACCTTTCGCGGAACAGTAACGCTCAAATTAATATAGATTCCCACTGTGCCTCGGTGCCCCGAGGACAGGCATCAGTTGTGACCATTTTCCCAACGATATGTAATGGGATCTTATAATATTTAGATCAAAGTACACCGTAAAGACACTGAAATGGAAAAGAAACAATCGGCTAAAAGATGTTGTGAAAGCGACGTATCAAATGGCATAAGAAGTATTCATTTGAAGTGAATAAAATCTACGCTTCATCGGAGTTACAGTAACACAAGTACCAATAAGTTACTAACCTATTGTCATTCAATTTAACAAGGACGTGATAAATGCAACGTGACACTGTCCTGCAAACAGAGCAAAAGATCATATGTTGTTACCACCTCACAAGGGCGTATCAGTAGATCTATGATACATTGCTTTATAAGTAATCGCCTGTAAAACACTAATGCACACTTATTGGGCAACAATGATACACAAGAGAGCAGTAATACCCTCTTACCTAAAGTCATGTAGCAGCGCTGAAAAGTAAAGGTTGCTTTGTTGTTGGCTATGATAAGCCTGTAGTAGCCGTGCACACAGTAAGGCGCTAATCAGTGTCTAGTGGAGTACCGTTCAACACCCTAAACTATTACCCACATGTATCTGCCCAGTAACTGAAACTTACCGGCACTGTCCCAATTTCGGTCGGTATACCCGCATGCGTAGCCCAGTCACATGACCGGCTCTTTAAGAAGAGGGTCTCGGCTCAGTAGAAAGTAACAAAGGCTTCAAATTCCCTGTATCTGAAAGAGACTGTAGTTATAGATTCCTTACCTTTAGAATTACCCCCAGGCATCAGACTGGATCCGGAGAATTTTTTCGTAGCAGTACCCCTGCGTGTCGGTAGGTGGAGTTTGTCGACTCTGCGTCCGTCGTCGGCATTGTGGTCACCGGTATGACTTTGCGGTGTCTACTTAGACGCCGCCCCTGCACGCTGACGTCAGTTCTTTCTTTTTTCGCGGCAGCCAGCGCAGATCCGGAGAGAGTGTGCCCCTTAGACATTTTTTGACTACAGTTTTTCGACTTTTGTCTACATCTTTTCTGAGTCTTCAACTCCTGGTGCACGAGGGATGTCCCATCGTCGGAACCGGCTTCAAGCCTTGTGACTCCTGTCACAAGCTGATGTCAGTCACTGAACCGCACCTCATGTGCCTCTGGTGCCTGGAGCGCGACCACGACCCAAAGTCGTGCTCCGACTGCCGGACCCTGAATCCGAAGTCTTTGCAGGAGCGGTCCCGAAAGCTCTTGGAGGCCCGGCAGTCCGCTCCACGTCGTTCGAGGTCCCGGTTGAGAGAAAGGTCTCGGGACTGGTCGCGGAGCCACCACCACTCGTCTTCGCACTCAACGGGTAAGTCGAAGCACAAGAAGAAGGCGAAGAAGCATCGTCGCTGTTCGCCTTCTCCCCGTCCGTCGGCCAATGCCACATGGGACCCGGAGGGTCGTCGCTCTCCAGGTCCGTCTTCGGAGCCTGCTCCTGGTACGGCGCCGCGCTTCCCTCCCTTTCCCGGAGCCTGAGCATCCCCTGCCCAGCTTCAAGCTTTTTACGAAGTGCTTCACAGCATTTTTGGGCAGCTCGCCTCCGCGCCGCGCCTTCGGGCCCCACAGACTCGGCTGGGGGCCCTGGGCCTTCGATGCCGGCGGCTCCGGGAACGGCGCCAGAGGGCACTCAAAGATCCAGGCCTGGATCCGGATCAGCGCCAGTCCACCTCACGGTACCTTCCCCGGCGCCAATTCCAGTGACAACGCCCCTCACGCCGGTTGTGCCCCCAACCGGCGTCAACCCCGGCCTCACCCCCGACTTGGACTCGGTGCCGGACCGACGCCACCCGACGTCGGTACCGACGTCGGAGGGTACTTTTGTACCGCTGTTCATCCCTGGCATTCCCTATCGCCCTGAGTGGCAGCCAGAGGAGGGTGAGGAGGACTGGGAGGTGTCTATTGACCCTTTAGCTGACGAGCTTGAAGAGCCGGACTGGCGAGAGGAGTTGGGTGATGCCAGTGGTTTGGATACCTCCCCAGACCTTGGCATGCTCTCCCCCTTACCGTGGCTATGGAGGAGGGAGCTTCCTACGCAGTGGTGTTGCGTAGGGCGGTTGAGGCCTTGAGCCTCGAGCTTCCTACAGTGGCAGTCAGGACTAACCTCCTGACAGTGGTGCTACATCCGGCAGCGGCCTCTCTGGAGCCCCTGCTGCCTTTTAATGAAGCCCTCACAGACATCCTTCTGGGTACTTGGTCCAAGCCCAGCACAGGGGCTCCTGTGGACAGGATGATCACCCGACGCCATCGCCCGGCCCCGGGTGACCCACTTTTCCTCTCCCAACCCCCAACAGCTTGGTGGTCCAAGCCTCGTCCTCTAAAGGTGCATTCCCTACTGCTCCCCCTGATAGGGAATCCAAGAAGCTGGACCACCTTGGGAAGAAGATGTTTTCTTCCGCCAGCTTAGGGCTGCGGTCGGTGAACACTGCATTCCTCTTGGGCCGTTATACCCATACGGTGTGGGATACGGTTGCGCAAGTGCTGGCACAGTACCCGGAGGATGCCCGGGCCGTTTTCACACACGCTGTTGCTGAGGGTCGAGACGCAGCTAAGTTCACCATCAGGTGTGGACTGGATACTTCCGAGTCTCTGGGCAGAACAGTTTCACGTCGGTAGCCCTGAGGCGCTACGCCTGGTTGAGGATGTCTGGTTTTTCGGCAGATGTCCATTTCACCCTTTTGGACATGCCCTTTGATGGCCGTCACCTGTTTGGTGACAAGGCGGACTCAGCGCCCGTGCGCTTCAAGGATTCCAGGGCTACGGCCAGATCCTTGGGCCTCGCAGCAACCTCTTGCCCCACGCAGTCTGCCTTTTGCCCCCTTTGTGGCTACGGAAGGGGTGCCCCACCACGTTCCACCCAATAGTCACAGGGCCACGCAAGCTACCCAGTTTATGCATGGCTGCAGACGTGGGACCCAGCAACGCAGGTCTGGGGGCCAGCGGGTGGCCAGTCCACCCATACCCCCCTGCAGCAGCCTCCAAACCTTCCTAGTTCGACCTTTCAGGGCCAGGATTCGCCATCACCTCCCCCACTGGCACAACATCACATCAGACAGGTGAGTTTTGCAGATAGTCCGAAGGGGCTACTCCCTCCCCTTCGAGACTACCCCTCCCTCCATGCCACCAGCACTCCATCGCATGTCGGAGGATCACTTGGCCCTTCTCCGCCAGGAAGTTACGGCTTTCATGGCCAAGGGAGCTATCGAACGGGTCCCTGTGCCAGAAGTAGGTCGTGGTTGCTATTCCCACTACTTTCTGGTACCCAAGAAGGATAAAGGCCTGCGTCCTATCTTGGACCTCAGGGCCCTCAACCGCTTCCTCTGGAAGGAGAAGTTCAAAATGCTCATGTTGGCTCGGGTCCTCTCTGCCCTCGATCCCGGAGACTGGATGGTAGTGTTGGACTTGCAGGACGCCTATTTCCACATCGCCGTCCTGCCAGCCCACAGGTGTTACCTACGGTTTACGGTAGGCCACAAGCATTTTCACTTTACCATGCTCCCCTTTGACCTTACCAGCACGCCCCTCAGGTGTTCACAAAAGTGATGGCGGTGGTCGCAGCTCTTCCCCTATCTCGACGACTGGTTGTTGAAGGCGGGCTCGCCCAAGGCTGTCGTCTCCCACCTCCAGACTACGGCGGACCTCCTGCATTCGCTGGAGTTCACTATCAACCTACCGAAGTCGCACCTGATTCCCTCGCAGAAGCTCCTTTGCATCGGAGCAGTTCTGGATACCTTGCAGTTTCGAGCTTATCCTCCCGAGCAGCGAGTCCGGGATATTCGGGCTATGATACCGATGTTTCAGCCTCTATCCCGGATTTCGGTGAGAATTACCCTGAGGCTGCAGGGCCTCATGGCCTCCTGCATCCTGCTGGTGGATCACGCCAGATAGCACATGCGGGCTCTGCAGTGGGACCTGAAGTTCCAGTGGGCACAGCATCAGGGTAATCTTTCCGATGTTGTCCAGATCTCGGAGGGGACTGCATATCAGTTGCAGTGGTGGCTCACAAACCAGGATTGGGTCAACAGCAGATTCCTCTCCGTTCCCCAACCAGAGTTCACAGTGGTGACAGATGCATCACTCCTGGGATGGGGCGGCCACATTGGAGAGGCAGAGATCAGGGTTCTCTGGTCTCCGGCAGAGTCCAGGCTCCACATCAACCTTCTGGAGCTTCAGGCGATCCGTCTTGCACTGAAGGCATTTCTTCCTTCTGTCAAAGGAAGAGTATTGCTGGTGTTCACAGTGAACACCACAGCCATGTGGTACTGCAACAAACAGGGCGGGGTGGGGTCGTGGACCCTATGTCAAGAGGCTCGTCGCCTTTGGACATGGCTAGAACATCAGGGCATATCCCTGGTAGTTCAACACCTGGCAGGTTCCCTGAACGCCAGGGCATACGAACTCAGCCGCCGGTGCATGATGGATCACGAATGACGTCTTCACTCAGAGGTGGTGCAAGGTCTCTTTCAGCAGTGGGGAGAGCCTTGGTTAGATCTGTTCGACACCGAAGGGAACACGCAATGTCAGCAGTTCTGCGCGTTGGAGTTTCCAAGGCGGCACTCACTCGGCGACGCTTTTCGTCGCAAGTGGAGTTGCGGCCTCCTGTACGCCTTTCTGCCTGTACCACTTCTACCCAGAGTGCTGAAGAAGATCAAGTGCGACCGGGCCCAAGTCATTCTTGTGGCTCCGGACTGGGCACGAAGTGTCTGGTACCCCGAGCTCTTGAGCATGGCCATCGATCCTCCGATCAGACTGCCTCTTCTGGAGGATCTTCTGTCGCAGCAGCAGGGGACGGTCATCCTCCCGAACCTGTCCAGCCTCCACCTCCTTGCGTGGAGATTGAGCGGTAACAGTTGACAGCTTTTGACCTTCCTCCCGAAGTCTGTAACGTTATCTTGGCAGCCAGGCGGCCCTCCACTAAAACGGTATACGCCTGTAGATGGAACAGATTTGTGGCATGGTGCACAGCAAAGGCTCTGGATCCACTCTCTGTCCCTCTTTCAGAGGTTCTCCTCTTCATTCTATCTTTGGCCCATCAGGGCTCTGCTCTGGGCACCCTTAAAGGCTATCTTTCGGACATTTCGGCCTTTCTTCGCCTTCCTGATCAGCCTTCTCTTTTCAAGTCCTCTATTGTAAATAGATTCCTGAAGGGCATTACTCATCTCTTTCCTCGTTCTCCTTTCGTAATGCCCCTATGGAACTTGAATCTTGTCCTCACTTATCTTATGGGTGCTCCCTTCGAGCCACTACATAATTGTCCTCTTTGTCTTCTTACTTTAAAGACTGCT
Source organism: Calotriton arnoldi (assembly GCA_963921515.1). Lineage (NCBI taxonomy): Eukaryota > Metazoa > Chordata > Amphibia > Caudata > Salamandridae > Calotriton > Calotriton arnoldi. Next base: position 1,105,331 of record CAWUFW010005944.1, read on the forward strand.
TTACTGCTCTCCATCACCTCTGCCCGCAGGCTGAGTGAGCTTCAGGCTCTGTTCTCCAAGCCTCCTTTTCTTGCTGTTCATCCGGACAAAGTGGTCCTTTGTACTAGGCCTTCTTTCCTGCCCAATTTGGTTACCTCTTTCCACATAGGTCAGACCATCACATTGCTCACCTTCTTCCCGCCTCCACCCCCTTCCAAAGAGGAGGAGAGACTCCACCGTCTGGACCCAAAACGCGCGCTGTCCTTCTACCTTGACCGCACTAAAGATTTCCGGGTGGACGATCAACTCTCCGTGGGTTATGTGGGCCCCAAGAAAGGTCGGGTCGGGCCGTGCACAAACGTACCATCTCTCGATGGGTTGTCCTATGCATCAAAATCTGCTATTCTTTGGCGAAAAAGGAACCTCCAGTGGGACTGCACGCCCACTCTACCAGGGCGACGGCATCCACTATTGCTTTGGGACGTGGAGGTCCGCTCATTGACATCTGCCAGGCGACCACGTGGGCATCCCTGCTCACATTCACAAACCTTTACTGCCTGGATAGCCAAGACTGGAGAGATGGCTTTTTTGGCCGTTCTGTTCTCCAGGGCTTCCTGGTGTGAACTTAGTTCGCAGACCCACCTCCGGGGTTGGCATTGCTGGGATATTTATTCTAAGGTAAGGAATCTATAACTACAGTCTCTTTCAGATGAACAAGTTACTTACCTTCGGTAACGATGTATCTGTAAGAGACATATGTAGTTATAGATTCCTTACCGCCCCACCCATCCTCCCCGTTCTGCGAACTGACTTCTAGGGATAGGTACTCCCTTACAGGGCCTTAGTTGTGGCGCACCAGAGGTCAGTGTCTTGCATGGCTCTGCGCTTCTGGCGTGGAAAGTCATGTCAGAACTGACGTCAGCACGCAGGGGCAGCGTCGAAGTAGACACTTCGATGTCATCCCAGCGACGCCGTCGACGGACGCATAGTCGACCGACGCCACCTACCGACTCGCAGGGGTACTGTTACGAAAAAATTCTCCGGATTTCTAAAGGTAAGGAATCTATAAGTACATATGTCTCTTACAGATACATCGTTACCGAAGGTAAGTAACTTGTTCAACAGTTATAGTTACAAGTAGAACATAAACACACCTTTTTCATTACAATGTTGACATCTGTTAGAAATGGGATTTCTGGTTGGCTAGGGCTTGCGCCTAAGCCAGACAGAAACCACCACTCTAGTCAGGGCAAGGGAGTTACACACTGATGATAACCCCTGCTCACCCCCTTGGTAGCTTGGCACGGGCAGGCAGGCTTATCCAGAGGCAATGTGTAAAGCGTTTGCGCAACACACACACAGCAGCAACACACTAGGCACACCACAAAAGGAACTCCACACAAGGTTATATATAAAAATAGCCTTTGTATTATCATAAACACATTAGAATAGTAATCACACAATATACACTGTGCCAACTGGCACTAGGCAATATTTACAGGGGATTATATACACATGACAGGGCCAATTGGGCCACTGTCAGAACCATCACAAAGTGAAAATAGTAAATGTAGAACACCACCAGTAACTACTGGCAAACACTGTACTCAGCATTATCCTGCAACATAAATCATATTATGCCCAGTATCACATCAGGCGCAAAATACATTATACGCCAACCTCATAAGCCTAAACATATTAGACCATAACCTCCTAATCACGAATCACATTAGAGGCATAAATCACAGTAGAGAACAACCTCCCAAGCATAAACCACAGTATGCAAATAACCTCATAACATAAACCACATTAGAGGCATAAATCACGGTGCATGAAAAACAGTACATGAATCACATTTCCTGCGCACCACATAAATCACCTTAGGGCCTGGTGCCCTATCAAACTAACAGTCCCCCTGGCAAACTGGCCTTCTCAGAGGGCTCAAACGCCCTATGTCCATAATGTCAGGGCTGGCTGCCAATGCAGCAAAATCCAAAAGCGCGCAATTGCGCTGGGGCAGAGGAGTGTATCTCACTCCTACCTCATTCAACAATGCCCCCAAAGAAATGTTGGCCTAAACGGTGCAGCTGCCGCTAATTGCCGTGCAGCTGTGAAGCAGAACGTGGGCCTGGGTACTCACTGTGCCCTTTGAACAAATATGCCAAAAACGTTGCAGCTGCCCGCGCTGGTGCGGCGCAGCTGAGAACAAAGTAAATGGGCCCTGGCACGACTGTGCCCTCGGGGCCCCACTGGGGCTCTCTAACTAAAATTGGCCCCATCGTTGCAGTTGCCCACTGTCAAGCGGGGCAACTGTGAAAAAATAGCCAAACTGGAGAAAGCTCTGGGCCCTCTAACAACCAATATGCCCCCTCGTTGGAGCGGCCCTCTATTAGGCGGGGGCCGCTCAGGAAATAGGCACTCGCAAGGTGCCAGCATGCATCCTCACTCACCGGAGTTCCGTTGGATACTCCTCCGGTCCCGGGCGGCATGCACAGGAGAGCCCCCACTCCTTGCGGACTTTCTCTCCTTCAATGCGGCGGGGGCAGGCACCGACAATGTGCCTCGTGCCCCCTGCGCCGCAATCTCCACACCCATGACACCGCTGGGCTCTCCCTCGCACACGGGAGCCCCGCGTCACCGGACTTCCTCTTCTCCATGGCGGCTGAAGCTCCGCCCAACGTCAGGCAGCTTCGCCTGACTTCCGGTTCGGCGCTCCTCTTCCCCGGGTCGCGGCGGTGATTTCCTTCGGCAAACGCGGGGTGGGCACCGCTTTACATAAAGCACAAATACGGGGTGGGCACCCGCAAAAAGGCACCATAATGCGGGGTGGGCACCCGCCATTTAAAATAATCATAAAGCGGGGTGGGCTCCCGCTAAGCAGGCAAAATGCGGGGTGGGCTCCCGCTTCTCTCCCCTCCATTAGGGGGAATCCCCACGTCGGGATTCCCTCTGGAAAGATCGCAGCTCAGCGCTGCGGAGCCCTCGTGCTCCTTTCCTTTGGCAGAATTAGAATAAAGCGTTCACAGGGCGCAAGAGGTCCCAAAAAGTCCTTAGGGATCAAGGGGGAAATGCTGGGCCCAGGGAGGCAAGCCCTCATGGCGGTTCCTCCTGGGCCCCAGCAGCAGCACGCCCCAGCAAGGTCAGGAACAAGCACCAGCACAGGACAGAACAACTTCATCGGGTCACAGCCCCTATATTTATATTAGGCATTCCTTTGTCTGCAGTACAGGGCATGGGGAAACCAGATGCAACTAGTTCAGGGGGGATTTGGAGCACTTTGTTTTCCAAGCTCCTCTTCCCCTTTGTCAGGTGGGGGCTCAGTGATCAGACACACCACAGGGGGCGGAGCCAGCATTGTACAGGCTAGGCACAGACCTATTCAGGGTCAGGGGATTACTCCTCCCACTACTCCCAATGCAGATGTCCCATTCAGCCTAGCGCTGACTCACCCTGCCCCTCCTGGAGCCACACACCCCTCCCAGCCCCTGTCACTCACAAGCCAGACATGCAATTCACATCAGGCAGGCAGACATATAGCACACAGAAATGCCAACTTCTAAAAGTGGCATTTCTAAAATAGTTATAATAAATCTGCGCACACCATTGCGCAGCATTTATTATGACCATTCCAAATATACTAAACTTGATCACGCTGCTCCTCCCATATCAGGAATTACCACTGAAACACTTATCAGGGAATCCCCAATGCATTCCTATGGGAGGGCAGCCCCACAGTAGTGAGAAACCAAAATGGCTGTTTGTCACTACCAGGACATGTCACGCACTTAAGGTGCATGTCCTATCTTTTACCTACAATGCACCCTGCCCATAGGGCTAGCTAGGGCCTACCTTAGGGGTGACTGACATGCAGTAAAAGGGGGGTCACGGACATGGCACACACTTTAGGTGCCACGTCACAGTGGCAGTGACACTGCGCGCACAGGCCCTGCAATGGCAGGGGCCTGAGATAGGTTTGAAATGCTACTTTGGTGGGTGGCGCAATCAGCGCTGCAAGCCCACCAGTAGCATTTAATTTACCAGCCCGGGTATATGAGATACCACTTTACAAGGGACTGACAGGTAAATTAAATATGTCAAACAGGTGTAGACCAATCTTACCAAATGTAACACAGAGAGCGCACGCACTTTACACTGGACAGCAGTGCTAAAGTGCCCAGAGGCCTAAAACCACCAACACCATGTCAGAGAAAAGGCTAGGAAAAAGGCAAAAAGTTTAGGGATGACCCTGCAAAAAGGGCCTAGTCCAACAACATCGATATATAACTATATATGTAAGATGTAAATTTGCAGACACATGAGTTAGAAAATTTATTTTTATACATATGTACCGGTGTTGCTGACAACAAGGGTGACTCTCTCCATATGTTCGGATAAGCAGAGATACAGATCGTTTTCTCATAAAAGTGTGTCCATTCATTTATGCAGAAACCCAAATAATGTGATCCAATAATTAATCATTTAGAAATACGTACAGTTCCCTATCTGTGTTGAAACCGAAGTCTACAGCCCTAGGTTTTGTTATCCCTCTTGTCCCCAATTTCCTCAACACTTCTGTCCTATCACCTCCTCGCAGATGATCCTGGGCCACCCCGATGCCATGGAATCTTACGGCAATTCGGCAGACCCATGGCAATTTTTAAAATGCACAGCTAAAGGATAATTCTTGTTGTCATTTCTGATAGCACGAATGTGCTCCTGAATTATTTCTTTCATGGGCCTAATGGTGCTGCCAATGTAAATGCGTTTGCACACATAAAACACAGTAAACTGCAAATTTCTTGTTACAATTTATAAAGCCCTTATCGTGTATTCCACAGAAGTATTGTATTGAAAACTTTTGATCTTATCTATTGTGTATTTACACATATTACAGTGACCACACTTGAAAAAACCTTTTGGTTGTGGAGGTAAGCAACCTATACCGGTATTTTGCTTCCTAGGATTATAAAAACTAGGACTCACTATATTGCATAAACTTGTACCTCTCTTGTAAATTAACCTGTGTTTGTCTGAAGCACATTTTAAGAGTAGAGTCAACCGTGAGTATGTGCGAGTGTTTGCATATAATATTGTGGAACATATGACTCAAAGTATGATAGGGTGTAATTACAGACACTATTTTTGTTTTCTGCTGTTCTGATCTTTTCTTTAATAGTTTGTTACGATCAGTTTTCAATATCCGTTGTTTAGCAGCAGAAACAATGTTTGAAGGATAACCTCCATCTAGAAATCTTTTTACAGCAATGTCAATCTCAGATCTAAAGACCTCATCTTCACTATAATTGCGTCATATCCGGGTCATTTCTCCAAAAGGTGTAGGAAATATCTGTGACTTAGGATGTGAAGAGTAGGCATGTAAAATGGAGTTACATGCTGTAGATTTCCTCTATAGGAATGACACGATTTTCTGATCCATAATATACAATCTGAGATCAAAGAAAGTGATTTCTGTGTGGCTAGACTGATGTGTGAACACAATATTGCATTGGTTATTGTTAAGAAAAGAAAACATTCGCTAATAGGGCCTCACCTCCTGTCCAAATCATTAACACGTCATCAATGTAACGTCCCCAATACACAACATGATTTATCATGACCTCGGGGCATTTTCCCCAGATGTGGAATTTTTCTAGCCAACCCATAAAAAGATTGGCAAAAGAAGGAGAAAATGTCGATCCCTTGGCTACGCCCTGGCATTGTCGGAACCACAAACCATTGTGTAAGAAGACATTGTTATCCAATACCAGTGTGATCATTTCTATCAACATCTGTATATGTTCCCACAATGTAGCATCTTGTGATGATACAAAGTATTGACTAGCCTTAATCCCTTATTCCTTAGGAATAGAAGCATACGAAGAACAGATATCTAATGTCGCAAAGCAACATTCATCACACCAATTGAAATCAACCAATTGATTCAGTAAATCTTTCATATCCCGTACATATGAAGGAAGATTACACACTAATAGTTGTAAAAAAAATGTCAATATATTATTGTAAAAAATGTCAAATGTCAATAGATATGCTCGGTAGGAGATCTAATTCCAGATAGGATTGGTCTCCGAGGCGGGAAAAGGCCGGGTTTATGTATTTTCGGGAGAACATAGATACAAGGAGCCCTGGGATATGGTATATACATGTATCTAAATTCTAGATAGTTGATCAGACATTGGTCACGCCAAACCCCAAGTTGCTTTTCTATTGTTATTGTAATGGCTTTCAAAGGGTTAGAGCTCAGTTTTTCAGAAGCTGTAATATCAGATACCTGTCCATCTATTTCGAGGATGTAATCCTTAGTGTTCATTAACACCAAATTTCCAGAAGGTGTTCTGGGGGTTCGGAGGATCTGCAAGTGGTCTAGAGGGCGCCCGTGCAAGAGCAGGCCAGCAAGTCCCTTCGCACTCAGTAGGTGGTAGAATGAGGGCCTGATTTAGATTTCGGCGGATGGGTTACTAGGTCACAACAGTGATGGGCATCCTGTCCGTCAACCTATAAATCCCATAGGATATCATGGTATTTATATCTTGGCGGACGGGATATCCGTCACCGTTGTGACGGAGTAACCGATCCGCCGAGATCTAAATCAGGCCCTGGGTGTATGGACTGTGTGGCCGCTGTTTAAATAGCTGCGATCCTTAAGATGGCGGATGTTTCCTTGCAGTATCTGAAATCCTGCAAGATTTTGTTTTAAAAAACGAGATCTAACAGAATCTTGCTGCCAAAGTCTTGCTCAGAGAATTATCTCCATTGGTGCACCTGGGCACCTGTGGAGCTGGAGGAGCGAGGCCTAGACCAACAGGAGGAGCGATAACTGGGCTGAAGATGATCATAGCAGCAAGAGGAGTGTGTGGGAGGATGGTGACAGTGGGTGAGTATCAACAGAAGAGATACAGGAGCAAGGGCAGGGCCCTGCGACAGAAGCTGTCCTGACGGTATTCCTACCTCCAGCAGGTCTTAGCTAAACATTGAAGGTCTTGAAAAGTTGGCAAGAGTTCCGGAGTGCGACTGAGATGGAGCGCGGATTCTCAAGATTAAGCCACTGGACTATACCATGTCCAATCTAGTGCAAGTTTCCTCGGAGGAATCCAAGGTGACGTGGACCTCCAATTCTTCATGTCCGTCGGCAACAAGATACAGAGGTGGTCTTTGCTCTCTGGTGTCAGGGTGACCAAGTTGAAGGAGTGATCCAAGAAACATGGATTAGGCATGTAGTAATGCTAGCAGTGCACTCGCTTTGCCACAGGTTAAGTACCTCAACAATCAGGTGGACATGGATGTGTTGTGGATGAAACTTATGTTAGCCCCGAAGTGTAGGCTTTTCATGAAGAGCCACACCTGAACCAACAGGGTGGGTGGCACTGGCCTGCGCTTTGCAGTGCTTCTGGGATCCGACAAGTTTAACGCGTGCTTCCACAAAGATATTTCGTAAGAGGTCATGAGGTTCTTGGTCTGTCTCCTAACATTTCAAATAGTGTTATTCCGAGATGGACTCCAAAATGACAATAAAAAGAAGCGCTGCCTGTGAAGGAATCATTCTTCTTATTGTAGGTGAACTCAGTGGCCCAGAGGATGCTTGACCAATCAGTTTCAGTCGACTTCAAAAAGAGTGGTAAGTACTTTTCTACCACTTGGTTAACTCTCTTGCTTGTCCGTCAGATCCGGATAATTAGTAGAGGCCAAACAAGCATCCATGTCCATGGACACATATAGAATTTGTACATGAACTGTGCCCCTGTCCCCACGGCTAATACAGCTAGTAGTGCCACCCTTTCCCCCCACTCTACACCGCCTTCTGCTCCTCTCATATACTTGGATCTTCCAGCTGTAGAAAACAGTACAGGTGCAGAGGGTAGCTATTGCTTAGGTATTAGTTTCTTTAGGGCTATATAGCGTTCGGCCTATCCCCCGTTCCCTGTGCTGCAGTACTACTCTGGTCGACCTCTTGCTCTCAGTCCGTGCTCACTGCAGGCTTGGCAGCCATGCTTGAGTCAGGCAGCTTCCCAGCTTGGGTTAGGGAGGCGCAGGCCACACTGTGGTGTCCTGGAGGCAGCAGCGGCTGTCTTTGGACAGGGCTCTCTTCTGGACATGATGGCGCAGCAGCAGGTGGGCCCTGCCATTGCAGTAAGTCGACACCCTCTGTACAGGTGAGTCTTGGTGATAGTCGCTGGGCCTCCATGGGGTGAGATGCTGATGCATTCCACCCCAGGTCCAGCAGCTTGGCAGCTTTGAGACACTTTTGCAAGCAATGACTGGGTCTGATGGGGCTCGCTGAGAGCCGTGGCGTAACAAAGATCCCTGCAGTGTGTGAGGGGGGCCTCTCAGCACAGTACCCTGGCCTGAGAGCTCCTGAGTGAGTCCTCCATGTACTTTGCAGTAGGGGCCCCTCAAGTTTCGCTACGCTACTGGCTGAGTGTTAGCACCACAAGCCACCAATCAGTGCTTTGGCACATGGGGACAGAGTGCCTTGAGGCAGCAGCTGCTTCCTCTAGGTAACGTAGTCTGAATGAAACTCAATTGGCAAGTGTTCGGGCTAGCCACAGGTTCAGTCTGTTCAAGGCACCCTGGGGCAGGTGCCAGCAGCGTCTTCAGCAGCGTGCATCGGTCAGGTACCACTTGACAGGTACCATGGGCATGCTAACAGTGGTCACTTTGGACACACAGACCAGTGCTACAACTCAACACAGATTCCTTCTTTGGTGCTGCAGGCCGATTGGTTCTACATGGTCTAGTGCCACAGCAGTGTTGACAGGATTCACTCCGGCACACTTAAGCAATGCAGCAGACCCACCACTCTGGTTTAGGGACTGGCTTTGAGTCGGGAGCAGGGCAGGCAAACTCTTTTTGAATCTGGTGGACGGACCATAGTACCATGGTTAACCACTGGACCTCCCTGTGGTGAACATCACCAGGGTCAGCCGCTCTTGTACACACCAACAGTCTGCCCCTTCTGAAGGGTCAGCTCACTCCTTCCTTCTTCGTTTAGGCAGTACTCGCCAGGCACTCCAAGGCCAGGAAAAAAGTTTCTCCAGACCAGACTGCAGGTCCCCTCACCTCTGGGTACCTGCCTGTCAGGCAGACACCAGCTCTGGTTATGCATCAGTAAAATTGGGTACTCTGTGAAGCTTCCCCATCTTTGGTCAAAGAGAACTTGGAACTGGAGCAAGAAGTGAGTCAGCAGCTCCCACTCTTACACAGGTACAGCAGACAGGATGTGTATTCTCAGTCTGCACTTTCAGAACCGGTTTGGGTCGGTTCTCTTTTTTTGTGGTCTTCTCAGACTGTCTTTAAGACTTTCAGACTCCTCGTTTGTCTTGAGTAATGCTCAAGAGTTGAAGATGGCTGACAACATGGAGCCAACAAACAGTAGTTCTGCGGCCCGGGACCTCTAATCCTGCAAATATTGCCAACAGAAGGTGCCGTCAAGGGACCTACCATGCAGCTGACATATAGTTTGTTGCATATGGCTCTGGTTGGAGGTATTTTCCAGCTATGGTCTTCCCTGACACTTCAGGGTACCTGTCCCAGACTGTCAGCCGTCTCTGGCTGTTCGCTGCCCCAGACACCACAGATCTTGTGGACCAAACTCTCTTTGAACCGATCCAGAGCGCCACAATTTCTGGGTTCCCATCCCCACATGAATGACTACACTGTCTGTGGAAAATATAGGAGGCCCGTGTGGACAGCATAACAGTAAGTGATGCATCCTTTGCCATAATACTGTCCTTGCTTAGTCTCGCTCTGTGACCTGACCTGCCTTCTCCCTAGTGCAAGGCCAGTGAGACAAATCAAGTCCACCTCCATTAAAAACACATCCTGTTACTGCATAGTTTTATGTTTTATTGTTAGACAGTCGCTGCAATACAGGGGAAGCTTGGCAAAGAAGGTTGCCCCAGTGAACCTGCTACAGATAATGGTACACAATTTGTTTCAGATGAGATGAAGCCATTTCTGGAAGAGCATGGTATAGCACACACGTGTACAGCTTTGATGCTTGTCACTTCGAAACATATTCTACTAGCTGACTAAGCTCAATTTATATTATAAAATGAGAATCCAGAGCAAACAGTTCACAGAACCAGGTCTTGCATATTTTCCTCACTTTCTTTATTCAGAATTTCACATTTTTCTTATATAATCGTTTCTTCTATTCATTTTACATTAACACAAACAGCAGTCAGTGTGGTTTTACGTCAAGGCTGCAAAGCAACATCAGAAAGAAATGGACAATCTCTTCAATGTACGCATATATTGAAACATACAAAAACCTTCATCATATATAAATATCACTTAAAAACATTACAAGCACGTTGGGCCTGAGAAAAAGGGTGTGTGGGTCCAAAAACACGTTTTCCCCATACACTTCTCTATAGGAAAATTGAGGAGTGCTACAGCCAAACAGCTAAACAGAATTACACTAAAGTTGGCAGAAAGCGAGTTCCTTACATAGAAAGTGTAATTGTTTGTGATTTGGTGTAAATCTGTTAAGTAGGTTTTGAGAAAATAGGATTCAAAATGTGTGTGTATTTAGAGACGCAGTAGCACCGCTGGACCAAAAGATAAGATCTGATTGACTGCTTCACATCAACAGAGATCTTTGGCAGCCATTTTAGGACTTGGGGTCTCAGTTCCCGAGTCCTCAAAAGTTTCTTTTTTTTAACCGTATGGGTGGGCAGGGTAGCGATACCCTGACCCGTAGGTCTTGTGGGAGGGGTTGTGGGATCCAAGAATATAAATGGTTTCAGAGATAGTTCAGCGTGTGGCAGTTACTCTCTGGGTGAGGTGCTGGTGGTCGGTACAAGTCGTACAGGAATAACCGCGACACGTACTCATTGAATCTGTATAGCGTATTGTCTTCGTATCACTAGGGTTGCAGGTATTACATAATAATGTGGAAAGGATTCTAAGGCACAAGCTTTGGTGACGTTCTTCTGATTTAGAATGATCCAGGGATAGCGCACCGAACGTGGACTACTAATGAGATTGAGTTAAGTAACATAAGGTTGGACTTCAACTATGAGTAATCGATTTATAATCCATAGAACCACTATGTAGACACGGAGTGGGCATATGCTGATTTATCGGATATCGAGCAAGATACAGGAATCTTATTCAATGACTAGCAAAGCAAAGTGCAGGTGTTGACTATCTAGGGTGGGCAGCTCCACCCAGCTATTCATTGATTGCAGACTTAAGATTCACAATGTCTGTAAGACCCAAGAAGTGTGTTTGTGCATATATATATATATATATATATATATATATATATATATATATATATATATTCACTGAAAAAACCATAGGTTTCAGATATGTTATAGTTACAAATTAGCATTTAAAAACCTTTGAAATTCACTGAAAAAACCATAGGTTTTAGGGACAGTTATAGTTAGTTGGACATTTCACTCGTGCAAAACCTCGTGAAATTCCCCCGTTATAGTTAGTTCAGCTAACTATAACTCGCGACCCCGCAATGCACTGCTGATGACGTCACATATTACATCACTCATGACATGGTCAGTGACATCACTGATGACATCACTGATGACATCTCAAATGACATCACTGATGACATCATCCAGTGACTGTGTGTTTCTGTAAAGTTTAAATATTTTTAATATATAGGAAAAGACGTATTGAAGAATGAGTGGGTGTGTAAGTGTCTGTATGGATGATTTAGTAGGTGCGTGACTGACTCTATAAGTGAGTGATTTAACGTATCTTACTGAATGCATGGGTTAGTGACTAAACTGGGTGAATGTCTGTATCCGTCTGTCTGTTGCTGTGTAAGTGGCTGCATGGGTTTGTGAATAGCTACATGAGTGTCTATATGAGTTATTGATTGGTTGTCTGAGTATCTGTATGGGTGCCTGAGTGTTTGTGTGGGTGGGGTGTGTGCGACTCTGTGCATAGATGTGTGAGTGGGTGATTCACTGGGTGGATGGTTTCAAGAGTGCATCTGTGATAGACTGTATGGGTGGGTAAGTGTGTGTAAGAGTGTGTTAGTGAGTGAATGTATGTCCCAGTGGTACATGTGTGAGTAACTACATATGTGAAAGCCAGTATATATGTGTGTTGGAGTATATAAATAGCTATAAGCGAGAGTGAGTGATTGTGATAGTGGCTGTATGGATGAGTGTGTGCTTGTATCAGTTATTGTATAAGAGCGTAACAATGTGCTAGTATTTGTATGATTAAGTGAGCTGGTGTGTGTATAACTGTATAGGTGAGTAAATGGCAGTGTGTTTAATTATTTGCATGACTGACTAGGTGTGTGAGTACCTCTATGGATGAGTGGCGGTGTTTGAGTGTCTATATAGGAGTAAGAGTGCATATGATAGTCCTGTACTGAGTGACCATAAGTATGAGTGACTGTACGGGTGAGTGAGTGGATGTGTGTGTGTAGACCTAAGAATCAGTGAGTGGGTATGTAGTTATTGGTGTTGGAGTGTCTATAGTTTTGCGAATGGCAGTCTGTAATTTAGATTGGGTGTATCAAAGGTTATATTAGGGTGTGAGGAGCTGCATCAGATTATCACGTGGATGATGTCATCAGTGATGTCATTTGAGATGTCATCAGTGATGTCATCAGTGATGTCACTGACCATGTCATGAGTGATGTAATATGTGACGTCATCAGCAGTGCATTGCGGGGCGCGAGTTATAGTTAGCTGAACTAACTATAACGGGGAATTTCACGGGTTTTGTACGAGTGAAATGTCCAACTAACTATAACTGTCCCTAAAACCTATCGTTTTTCAGTGAATTTCAAAGGTTTTTTAAATGCTAATTTGTAACTATAACTGTCCCTAAAACCTATGGTTTTTTCAGTGAATTTCAAAGGTTTTTTAAATGCTAATTTGTAACTATAACGTGTCTGAAACCTATGGTTTTTTCAGTGAATTTCAAAGGTTTTTTAAATGCTAATTTGTAACTATAACGTGCCTGAAACCTACGGTTTTTTCAGTGAATTTCAAAGGTTTTTTAAATGACATTTTTTAAATGTATTAATTTTTTTATTAATTTTTTTCATACTGATTTACTAGATTTTTAGCAACAATTTCTTTTACATATTTTATTTTTTAAATTACATTGTAATTACATTATACATTACATTACAAAAAATACTTTCTCAGAATGAATTACTTTAGTTTAAATACTTTGCACATAGGCAATAGACTTTTAAGTACAGTAGTTACAGTTGTTGCAATGGGCAACACATTTTCAAACACAATGCAACATTCAGCTCAATGTGAATTTCTAGTTAAATGCAATTGGTTACTTTATGGATTACTTTTTCTAACCACAGGACTGGATCCTAGATTCAGTCCTGGGACATCTCCTGTAAACAGTTGAGTAAAAGCGTTTTGGTTACAGTCGTGATTTTTAAGGAATATTATTGTATTTTAAAAGTTGACACTTAGAAACTTTTCCTCATAGAATCACCAATGTTATCCTATGGAAGGAAATTCACTTAGCAGGTAAAAACTCTTATCGTTACTTTTTCTTACTCAGTGTTGGATCCTGGATCCAGCACTGGTGCATCTCCTGTAAACAGTTGAAAAAATGCGTTTAAGTCATACAGGCGATTTTTAAGGAATATTTGTAGTTTGTGAAAATCGACACTTTGAAACTTTTCTGCTGAAAACCAGACAATGGATTCCTATGGAAGAAAAGATAAGTTACTGGTAAGTACGGTTAAAATTACTTTTCAGGGTCAGTGCTGGGCTAAAAGATGCAGCACTGGGTTCTCTCCTGATAACAGGTGAGTAAATCGGAATTCGTATTTCGGCTGATTTTAGAAGAATAATTTAAAGTTCCAAAACTCCACACTTAGAAGAATTTTCAAGTGAAACCAGTCAATGTTAGCCTATGGAAGGAAATTCAAGTTACTGGTAAGTACGGTTAAAATTACTTTTCAGGACCAGTACTGGGCTGAAAGATGCAGCACTGAGCTCTCTCCTGATAACAGGTGAGTAAATCAGAATTCGGATTTCGGCTGATTTTAGAGGAATATTTGTATGTTTCAAAAATCAACACTTAGAAACTTTTTCAGCAAAAAGCAGGCAATGATATCCTATGGAAGGAAATTCAAGTTACTGGTAAGTACGGTTAAAATTACTTTTCAGGATTAGTACTGGGCTGAAAGATGCAGCACTGAGGTCTCTCCTGATAACAGGTGAGTAAATCGGAATTCGTATTTCGGCTGATTTTAGAGGAATATTTTAAAGTTCCAAAACTCCACACTTAGAAGAATTTCCAAGTGAAACCAGTCAATGTTAGCCTATGGAAGGAAATTCAAGTTACTGGTAAGTACGGTTAAAATTACTTTTCAGGACCAGTACTGGGCTGAAAGATACAGCACTGAGGTCTCTCCTTATAACAGGTGAGTAAATCGGAATTCGTATTTCGGCTGATTTTAGAGGAATATTTGTAGGTTTCAAAAATCAACACTTAGAAACTTTTTCAGCAAAAAGCAGGCAATGATATCCTATGGAAGGAAAATCAAGTTACTGGTAAGTACGGTTAAAATTACTTTTCAGGACCAGTACTGGACTGAAAGATACAGCACTGAGGTCTCTCCTTATAACAGGTGAGTAAATCGGAATTCGTATTTCGGATGATTTTAGAAGAATATTTGCACAATGGTGAAGGGAGGGGCGGGGCCTGAGGTGACATCTGTGCAAACGCGCCCGTGGCGCGTTTTAAGTTGGGGGATTAAGTCCCCTTGAATCCTGAGGGTCCCTAGGGGCCAACTAGCCCACCAGGAACCTCCAATATGCGCCAGGGGCTGCGTTGCAGAGACGTGTAGAGAGGCCACACCCCTTTTACACCTCTCTGCAACGCAGCTCTGTGGCGCTTTCTGGATGTACCTGTTGGGCTAGTTGGCCCCCAGGGACCCTCAGGATTGAAGGGGATTTAATCCCCAACTTAAACGCGCCACGGGGCGCGTTTGCACAGATGTCACCTGAAGCCCCGCCCCTCCCTTCACCACTGTGCAAACGCGCCCCGTGGCCTTAAAAAAATTTAAAAATGCAGCTCCCCATGTGGAAAAGCAATGTGCTTTGGATATTGGAAGAGAGAGCAGGTTTCCCTGCTCTCTCTTCCAATATCCAAAGCAGTTGCTATAGGCAGGACGGAGCCGCGAGGCTCCCGTCCTGCCATAGCAAACTACAGTGTCCCGGGGTAGGCACCCCAGGACACTGCAGGAGCCGGCCCTGGGGGTGGCGGTCCCCAGGGCCATCAAGGGCTCCAGGAGGGGCCGCGCGGCCCCTCTCCCTTAAATTGCACAGCCCCGGGGAGGTGGTGGTCCCCGGGCTCTGGGGTCCGTAATGGACCCCCACATTTATTTTGTAAGTGCCCCGGGGAGGTGGTGGTCCCCGGGGCGTGTGGGGGGGCTGGAGCCCCCCCCACACCTTATTTATTTAAAAAAAAGAAGCCCCGGGGGGTGGCGGTCCCCGGGGCTGCGGGAGGGCAGGAGAGCCCTCCCGCACCATTTTTTTTATAAAGCCCCGGGGGGTGGCGGTCCCCGGGGCTTGGGGGGCCCTTTGAGGCCCCCCATACAAACAATATACCCACCCCCACCATGCCCCCGGGACTTGGGCCACCCGGGGGCAAAATGCAATCGAAGCGCGGGAGACCACGCTTCGATTTTTTTTTTTCGGCAGGATTCGCGCACCCTGAGCGCATCCTGCCGATTTTTAAAAAAAATATTTTTTATTTTTTTTGCCCAGGGGGTCCTTGTGGGACCCCCTGAGCAAACCTAGGGGTCAGGGTGTTTCTACCCTGCCCCCTTTGTGCACTTTGCGCACTTGTTTCTGTCCCTCGGTTCTACCGAGGGACAAAATGGCTGCCAACATTTCCTGAATCGGAATGTTGACAGCCAGCTGACAGCCAATTAACATGCAGCTCGTGATCGGGACGGTGCGCGCAGGGTGCGCTGAGGGTACGCGGACCCTACTCGGCCATAGATATATCTATCTTTTTACTTTTGATTTTCTCAGCAACTACTGAACGGATTTACACCATTTAACAAAAGGGTTCTTTCTGAACCAAGAACTACCTCTTTGCCAAATTTGGTGTAATTCCGTTCAGCAGTTCGGGCTGTAGCCGTGTCTAAAGTTTCCTATGGAAAATTGCATGGGGAAAACGCGTTTTGGGACCCCCTTTTTCTCGGCCCCCGCTTGACAAATCCCCCGAGACTTTCAGGGTAGGAGCGGACCGGAGCGCCCCACAAAGTTTGAAAATTTTGCGAAGATACGTCAACCGGCAAAAGAGTTATTTCAAATAGAATGTCGCGGATTTCCTATGGATAATAGGTTGTAACTATAACTATCTACTGGCGACCGCCAGTAGATAATATACATATATATATATATATCAGCAGAAGGTCCCGTAGTAATTGCAGGCAGCAGAGAACACACAGGCACAGACCACAGCAGCAGGTGAAATGGTGAGTTTATTCACAGCATAAACAGGTCCACATAACGCGTTTCGGCCGCCGACCTGCAGCCTTGATCACATGAACACGCTACGTGCAAGTAGCAGCTTATATAGGCAGAAAAATAAGTGTGTTGCAATACGTTGAAAAGTCACTAATGCAAGTGCTTTACGGTATCTGCGGTATTATGACAGTGACAGTGCATAATGGTTTCCTGTAATTTTACTACAGAAGAAAAACACACATGGAATCACGTCAATGCCCCAAGTCATGGTTGAGTTACCAATGACATCTAATGAGATGGTGCCGGAAGAGTAAAAGAGGAAAGACTTAGAAAGGCGGCGCGGTGCGGAAAAGGAAATAGAAAATAGAAAAACGCGCTGCTTGCCAGACTTGCCACACGTGGACAATGGACGTGGGAAAGACGGGGAATTAAAAGAGGTGAGATGCATGTGCAATCTCGGAACGATGTGAGGCAGATGGCCAAATGACCGCCTAATGCTACGAAATGGCAACATAGACGCCATCGCGAATCTGTCAGAAAGCCCAATTTGGGGCTAACATGGGAGGCAGACATGCGATGAGACCACAGTACGCCGTCCTAAGTATCGGTAATTCCAGCAAGGCCATAGCTTATTAAACGGGGCAAACTGCCGGATGGCAGCTCAACGTGAAACGAAAAATGCAACTAATGGTGATAGTTTAATAAGAGACGAGAGTATTAAAAAGGTGGGTTAACTCTAGAAAACGGCACTGACTGGAAATCCTAACTCCGTGTCGATAATACTACGCTCTCAATGAACCCACGCACTGTGCAGCAGGATACCGTGCAGTGAAATAGGTATAACAGTGAAAAGTGGTGCAACATAATAATTAGTGACACAGTGCATAATGCGACGTATAAAAAGGATTACAATAGTAATGTACTCAAGAGACAAAGTTCAGCATGGAACTAAGCTCAAAAACCCAGCCGGGTATAGAAAAAAATCGAAATATTACCGCCTAATGCGCAAATAATAACTCCATAGTGGGAGAAAAATAAGGGACACAATACCCTAAGCACAAAAGGTGAAGAAAAAAGAGGTAAAAATTGAGACATACATAATTAGTGCATAGTTGAAAAGAGAAACAATCTCAGAAAGAGTAATGAACGGGATCACAGCAAGTGCGGCAATAGACATGGAGTAGCAGATGTGGAAAGGACAGATCGGCACAGAATATGACCAACATAATGAGAATGATGGAAGTAGAACAGCTTTATACAAAGAGCACAATGTATGGAAAGCTCATAGATAGTTATACAAGTCCTCACTACTGTTGAGCCCATAAGGTGCCTTAGTGTCTAGCTCAAGGATGTAGCGGGTTTCAAGCTGTCTCAGCTTTTTCTCACGATTGCCCCCTCGCCTCAGTATCGGCACACTATCAATCACAAAATATTGGAGGTGCTCAAGGTTGTTGTTATGTACCTCTTTGAAGTGCCTGGCCACGGGGTAACTCGGGTCATTGTTGACAATCGCCCTCAGATGTTGCAATATCCTCACATGTACCTGAAGCTTTGTACTGCCCACATATTTGAGGTTACAACTGCATTGGAGGATGTAAACTGCAAATTCCGTCCTGCATGTGTATCTGTGTTGCAGTGTGATGGGCTTGTTGCAGAACTTGGCAGTGACTATGGTAGTGTTGACGCCAAATCTACAGGCTCTGCATGTGTTACATTTGCGGAAGCCCTTAGCGTTCGAAAGCCAGTTAGTTCTGTTGATGATCTCAGGGCTGCTCTTAACAAGGGCGTCCCTCATGGAGAAAGCTCTACGGTAAGTGATAGTAGGTCTATTGGCAACCAAAAGGGCCCAGGACTGGGTCAGATTGAACAATTCGCCAATGTTGGTTAATGATGGACTTGATTGCCCGTTCCTCTCTACTGTAAGTGATAATCAGGCGGGTGTCTACTGTGCCCTGGGTCAAGGTTTCGGGGGTACTACTGGTGAGATCCATTACAGTAAGGGATTTAGGAGCTAGGAGTGTATCCCTAGGTATAGCGTTGGCTCTGGCTTTCTGGAGTGAGCTGGTGCTGTAACCCCTAGCTATAAAGCGATCATATGCCTCTTCCTGACAGATTCAAAGATCAGACTCTGAGCTACATATCCTCCTCAGACGGAGCATCTCCCCATACGGTATGCTGGCAATCAGGTGTTTGGGATGGAAGCTAGTGGCATGGAGAGTAGAGTTTCCTGCAGTGTTCTTACGGTGGAGCTTAGAGTGTAGTTTCCCTTCCTCAATGTAGACTGTGAGATCTAGAAACTCTATCATACTTTTGCTGATGTGGGCATTAAATTCTAAATTCAAGGCATTGCAGTTAATGGAGGCAATAAATTAATGGGCACTTTCAATAGAACCATTCCACACAACAAAGACGTCATCTATGTACCGGAGCCAAGTGACGATGTGGGTACCCCAAACCACACTGTTGTTCACCCTGAGTACCTGTTCCTCCCATCAGCCGACATGCAAGCATGCATAGCTGGGAGAAAAACAGGCACCCATGGCGACACCACGCATTTGTTGATATACTGTTCTGTCAAATAGAAAATAATTGTGGTTGAGACACCACTTAATCATGAATAACAATAGATCATTATGTCGATGACACGTGGTCGGGCGTTCCTGTAGGTAATGTTCGCAGGCCCGTAGTCCATCACAGTGTTTGATGCTGGTGGAAAGGGAGGTGATGTCCATAGATATCAAGATGTAGTTGTCGGACCAAGGTAGGCCCAGGATCTTGTTGAGGAAATCACCAGTGTCACGTAAGTAAGAGGGCAAGGAAACAACAAAGTCCTGCAAAAAGAAATCCACATATCTGGACATGTTCTCGCATAGGCTGTTACATGCGGAAATGATAGGGCGACTAGGAATAGGCGAAGTACCCTTATGCACTTTGGGGAGAAAGTAAAGTACAGGTAATGTCGGTGTTTCATGGTGGAGAAACAGGAATTCATCTTCACTGATGAGGCCTTCCATTTTAAAACTATTCAGTTTCTTTTTGAGGGTAATCCTGCTTTTGTTGTATTCCTGCATAGTGGTGATATATATATATATATATATATATATATATATATATATATATATATATATATATATGTGTGTGTATTTACTGACAAAAACATAGGTTAAAGTAACATTATAGGTAGATGTGCTAAAAAGATCTTTGTTTGTGTAGAAAAAACCCTAACGTTCACTGAAAAAACCAAAGGTTAAAGAAACGTTATAGTTACGTGAATTTGTCAGTGATAACATTAACATTTCGATTTTTTTTTTAAAACACAGAAATTCACCAGTTATAGTTAGCAGAGCTAACTGTAACTTACATCCTAGCCATGCACTGCTTACGACGTCACATATTACATCACTCATGACATATTCTATTACATCACTGTTGACATCATTCTATGTTAACGTAAAGTAATATTATATTACCATACGTACAGCCAACTCCTGCCACGGTGGAGGGTTGGCCACATGGCCCTGGGGACCTCAGGGTCATTACTAAATAAAAGGGGAAGGGGGCCCCCCTCCTCGAGCCTTGTTAGGCCCTGGGGACTCCATCCCTCAGAGCCCTTTTTTAAGAGCAGGGAGGGGGGCTGCGTGGCCCCCCTCCCCTAGCCATATTAGGCCCCGGGGACTCCATCCCCCAGGGCTGTTTTTCTTTATTAAAGGGGAGAAGGGCAATGTGGGCCCCCTCTCCGAGCCTTGTTAGGCCCTGGGTACCCCATCCCCAGGGCCATTACTAAAATTAAAGGGGAGGGGGCTCAAAGGGAGTAGTAATTTATGCTGTTCCCTCAGGGCGGGAGCAATATTTTGATCTGTTTCCCTTCCCTCATCAGTGTGGACAGGGAAACAGATCAAAAGTCTGCTCCCAGACGGTGGGAGCATTTTTAAAGCTCCCACCAGCTGGGAGCAAACTTTGTGTTTGCTCCCACTTGGCGGGCGGTTCAGAAATGCTCCCTCCAAGCGGGAGCAAACACAGATATCCCTGTCCACGCCAATGCGGGCAGGGAAACCGCTATGTGCTGGGGGGTGGACTTCCCAGGACATGGCTAATGAGCCGGCCACGGGGAATGAGGTCCCCAGGGCCATTAATGGCTCAGGGAGAGGACTGTCTGGCCGCCAAGATGACATCAACCACCTCCAGAGAAAGGTTGAAGGTGGTCAACTGTCGCCACTCAGTCTCCACACATGAAGGTGGAGGTTGCAGAGGCTGGGGTGGAGAACCCCAGCGTTCTGTTGCGACTGCAGATTCCCCAGAGGGACAGCCTGATTGGATGAAAGATGCTCAAGCAGTGACAAACAGATAGAGCCACGGTTCTCCCCATTCGTGGAAGAGACCTTGCGCCACCTCCAGGAAAAATCCTTGGTGTTCCAGCCATTTCCAGAGGTGCAAGGCCTCCTGGCACTAGTTCCACATGGCGGTGATGTTGTCCTTGAGCACCTGTTTCAGCCTCCCTTTGGTAGATGTCAGGAAGGCGTTCAGCGCTAAACAGATGACCCTCAGTTCCAGAAGGTTGATATGGAGCCGGGACTCCGTCAGAGACCAGATCTCCACCTCTCCTAGATGGCCTTCCCAACCCAGAAACAATGCAACAGTCACCATTGTCAGTTCTGGGTGGGGAGGAGAGATGGGTCTGCCGCTGGCCCAATTGTGTCCAGTAACCACCACTGCAGACCTTTTGCAGTCTCCTCTGAGATCTGAATGTGGTCAGAGAGGTCCCCTCGATGTTGGTCCCACTGAGAATTCAGATCCCACTGCAGAGCTCACATTTGCCACCTTGTGTGCTTGACCAGCAGGATGTAAGAGGTTATCAGTCCCAGCAGCCTCAGAGTTGATCTCAGTAAAATCCAGGACAATGGCTGAAAGATCACAAGCCTGAATGTCCTGGACTCTTTCTCGAGGGAAAGGCACAAAACTGAACCGTGTCTAGAATGGTTACGATCAAAGGTAGCATCTGAGAAGGAGTGAGCCATGGCTTTGGTACGTTGATAGTGAACCCCTAAGATGACAGGAGGTTTTCCAACATCTGGAGGTGGTTGACGACTGCCTGGGGCGAGTGCTTCTTCAACAGCCAGTCATAAAGGTAGGTGAAGACTGGCAACCCTGTCCTCCCAAATGTGTGCTGCAATCACTACCATCACTTTTGTGATCACTTGAGGAGTGCTTATAAGACCAAAGGGGAGCACAGCAAATGGAAAACGCTCCTCTTCCACTATGAACTGGAGGTATCGCTCATGAGCCTGCAGGACGGGAATACAGAAATAGGCAACCTGCAGGTCCAATGCCACCATCCTGTCTCCAGGGCTGAGGGCATTCATGACCTGGGCCCGGGTAAGCATTTTGAACTTCTTCTTGCAGAGAAAGAAGTTGAGAGGGCGCAGATCTAGAAAAGGCTGAAGATCTCTATCTTTTTTAGGGAACCAGAAATTAGCAGGAATAACTACCACGTCCTAATTCTGGCCTCTGCACCCTATCGATAGCCCCTTGACCAAAAGGGCTTGCACCTTCTACTGCAAAATGGAGAGACGGTCCTCCATAAATCATTGGGTGGAAGGTGCTGCGGGGATAAAAGGAAGGGTAAGGTAAGACTTTGCTAACAATTAGGATAACCCACCTGTCCGATGTGACCGCTTGCCAGCCTGGATAGAACCAGTGGATTCTGCCTCCCACCGGGTGGCTGTGACCCTGGAAGGGTACACTAAGGGGGCTTTGCGGTTGGGGCTGAACTTGACCTCCAGGGCGGTGGGCACTACAGCTTCTCCTGCAAAACTGTGGGTCCCTGTTGGGGTGGGATAGGCTGGCAATAGGGGATGCCTCTACCGAAGCCATGAAAGGAACATAGGAAATGTTGCTGGCGAGGCTGGGTGGAAATGCCCAGTTAGCGAGTGATGGCCCTACTCTCCTTAAAAACGTTCAAGGGCAGAATCAGCCTTGTGTCTGAACCGGCGAGTCCCTTCAAACGGCATGTGCATCAGAGAGGAACGGACATCGTCCGAGAACCCAGTTGAACATAGCCACGCATGGCGAAGAATTGCAACACTTGTGCCTGTAGCCCATCAGATGGAGTTGGTGGTGTCCAAGCCACCATGAATAGTGAAGTTGGCTGAATCCCACCATCCTGAATGGCCTGCGAAAGACCAGGGTAAAGATCTTCTGGAACACCTGGGAGGACTTGCCGCACCGAGTCCCATGGGACCTGAGTGTAGCAGCCTAGTAAGCAGGAAGCATTAGTGAACCAAAGCGCCAAACTGGCGGATGAGTGCTTCAACTCCATGTCAGGGGGGGTAGGGAGCTTGTTGGGGTTGGTCCGGCTGGTGGAGGCCTGCACCACAAGGCTCTCAGGTGAAGGGTGTTGGGACAATAAGGCCAGGTCACCTGGAGCAGGGCAATGGCATCTAGCAATCTGCTGGTTAACCAAAGGGCCAGTACAAGGCTTAGCTCAAGCCCCCAGTAGGGTATCTGTCAAAGCCTCATTTATAGGTAGGAGTGGCTCAGTAGCAGTCTGAACAGGCTGCAGGACGTTGGTTTTCAACTCCATAGTGGAGAGCTGGAGGTCAAGGACTTCAGCCTCCCTATGCATTGCCATGGCTTAGGACCCAGATTCTTGTGTGCCTGGGCCAGGAGGCGAGAAAAGGGCAGACTTCACGGAGGTGTCTAGCCCACTGGCATCTTGCAAGTCCTCATACCAATTGTCATCGGCATAGGACTGAGTGAACTCATCAGGATTGTTGTCGGAGTCTGTGCCAAAAAGAGATTGTAAAGAGTGGTGTCTATCTGGTGGTAAGGTGAGAGCAGAAAACTGGGTTGGATTCGGTT
The DNA here is from genome assembly GCA_963921515.1 of Calotriton arnoldi. Taxonomy (NCBI): domain Eukaryota; kingdom Metazoa; phylum Chordata; class Amphibia; order Caudata; family Salamandridae; genus Calotriton; species Calotriton arnoldi. Next base: position 1,128,634 of record CAWUFW010005944.1, read on the forward strand.
GGTACAGTGGTCAAATTCAGACTGGCGTTGAGTGGGTGTCAGAAAGAAAAATTGGGGCCACCACTTTGGGCAGCGAAGCCGACATCGGCGTCAACATACCAGGCTCTGAATTGGATAAGGGCGCTGAGAGCAGCATTGGTACAGTAGCCGTGATCACAAACAGCACAGAGGGTCCATCTGTCGCCAAGAGTGAACCCACCCGCAGTAATCCAGATGGTAGGCCTCTTGTCTCCGTGGGGCCTGAAGGCGCACTAGAAGGAGTCTGTAAAGAACCGAAGCATGGCTGAGCGAAACTGTGATGGTCTTCGGGTTAATCTGCACGCAGTCCCCACAGCTCTTAGAGTCGTGGCCAACCCCAGAAACCACAGGCAAACTTGGTGGGCATTTGTCAGACATTTGTTTGCGACCGTCCCTACAGGGTTTAAAACCTGTCATATTAGGGGGTGACTTCGCTTGCATACTATTGAAATTTTGGAGAAAAAGCTTCAAAAACTCAAGACCTGGCTCTTCGATGGAGACTTCGCACCTACAGGGCCCAGATACCCCTAGGGGTGCCAGCGCTACGCTATACAAATGCTGATTGATTGATTGAAAAACAGACTCTCAGAGATGAGAGAAGCACCAGATCTGCATCAAGAAGCACAGAACAAAGGATTCGACTTCAGCACGCAGGAGTGGCGTCTTTATATGCTCCGCACATCATCTGAAGCGGAACGTGTCAGTGCGGAGCCGCACGATGCCACCTTTCGGCACAGAGGTACTACAAAAAAAAGGCCTGTATCTAGTCTGGTGCCTTGGAGAATATTCAAAAGGTGAGGAATCTGCGGCTAAAAGGCTTTATCAGAAATACTGGTTTCAAAAATCATTCATATCTTTTAGGATGTCTGTTATGTTATGTTATGTTATCAATGATTTGTAGAGCGCTCGTACACCGGTTGGTTTCTTGGCGCTGAGAAAACTAGGGGGTAGCCAGCCCGGAACAGATCATTCGTATGCTTGTGTGAATAGCCAGGTTTTGAGAGATTTTCTAAAGTTGAGTAGGTTGGTGCTTAGTCTGATTTCCAGGGGGATGGAGTTCCACAAGCGTGGGGCCAGGGTCGCAAACCTACATCCCCCTTGGCGCTTCAGCTTGAAGGAAGGCACCGTCAGAAGGTGGAGTTGGGTGAGCGGAGGTTTCGTGAGGGAGTGTAGCGACAGATGAGATTATCGATGAATTTGGGGCTGCGGCCGTTTAGGGATTTGAACACCAGGCAGCCAACTTTAAAGACACAGCGCTGGGGAATGGGGAGCCAGTGCAGCTTCCTGAGGAGAGGGGAAGCATGTTGCCATCTGGGCTGTTTGTATATTAGTCGGGCCGCTTGGTTCTGTACCAACTGAAGTCGCCTAGTAAGGCCAAGTGGAAGTCCCAGGTATGTGGCGTTTGCGTAGTCTAGACGAGATAGGACCAGAGCTATCACAACCTGTACCAGTGCGGCTTGGGACAGTAGCCTGCTTATCTTTCTGATTTTTCGTAACTGAAGGAAGCAGGCGGAGATCACCGTGCCTACGTGCGTTTTAGGGACAGGTCGTTACCTATGGTGACCCCTAAACTTTTACTGAGGTGGAGGGGGCGGGGAGAGCCTAAATCGCTAGGCCAGTATTGTGGGCCCCACTGATTGTGGCCTCCGCCCGTCAGTATCAGTTCTGTTTTGCTAGGGTTTAGTTTTAAATGGTTGTGGTCCATCCATTGCCGGATGAATGTCATGGTAGATTGAAAGTCAGATATTGACTGGGGGGAGTTATCGATTGTGAACATAAGTTGGAGGTCGTCTGCATAGTTGAAGGTGGTCACTCTTCTTTCCTTCAGCGATCTTATCAATGGGAGAAGGTAGAGGTTGAATAGGTGCAGGGAGAGCGAGGAACCCTGTGGGACCCCGCAAGTTGTTTTTAGTTTGGGGGCAGTGAAATGGCCGATGCGGACTGCCTGGGTGCGGTTTTTTAGGAAGGAGTTAATCCAACTAAGGGCTGGGCCCTGGAAGCCTGTCTAAAGAGATAAAGGAGCATGTTATGTAGCGTTATACTCTTTATACCTCCAAGTTAACAAACGTAATTACTAGAAGCAGTGGGATCCACTGTGCACCGTAAGTAGCTGTCATTATTCACATGGGATATAAGAAACCTGTTTACACCGTAATAGGCAGTTATTAACAGATTGTGGAGTGCAAACAAATACACGTTATTGTGTGTTACAGCTACTAATAAATGTGAAGTCAAAAAGGCTTCATACATTTTCCTTACATTATAATGTTCATCGCTGAAATATGTAAGTTAATACATAAAATACTGCAGCTCACTGTCTGTACTAAAGCCTTCACGTACAGTACACAATATATTTATCCCAAAAGTTTCTCTTGCTTTCAGTCTTCCTTCGAGGGCAGCCTTATTCCATATGTGTGAGGTCTATTTTTTGCAGCTAGTTCCCTTTGGACTGGTTTCCTAGCCCCCCCTTCGACATCCTTGTTATGGCTCTGACTGTTGGCCAAACTCCCTCCAGTTTTACATCTATCTTTCATCTTATGTGCCCTAATCTTTCCCCTTAGACACAACCTTATGCCTTGAATCGCCTGCTCCACCCTATGCCCACCAGCAGCTGCAAAAATTGAAAAATAAAATGATAATAAACCATGTTTATTATCATTTTATTTTTCTCTCCCGGGCGAGTCTTGGGGGCAGGGCCATCGTGGGCAGGGGCATTCACGGAAGGAGAGTGGTGGGCACTATGATCAGTGCGCATGACGGTTTGGCCGGCCCTCTCAAGCCGGCCAAAGCGTCATGCGCACTGAAGCTCTTTCTTCAACCCCAGCTGCATTGCTGGATTGGAGACAGCAGTAACAGGCTCCCTGTCTTCCTGGGAGAGCAAATTGAGGGTGCTCAGGCCAATCCCGATGCAGCTCTCATGAATGAGAGCAGCGTCAGGATTGGCTGGAGGCGATTCTGGGAGTCTGTGCTGGTGAGAAGAGCGGTGATGCAGCAGGATGCACAGTTAAGTTATATGTTTTTTATTTTTCTATTTGTTTTTGGTTGTAGTCATTAGTCCCTCCGCCCCGCCCCTCAGCGCGAACACCAGCAGCTGCTACTGTGTTCTATCCATTTCCAACCTCTGCAGCTACCTGGAGCATTTCTACCACGCAAGCTCAGTCTGCCACCTGGGCCCCCACCATGGCTCTCAACACCCCCAAGCTGCTTTTTAAGTGTGGACCCTACGCCTATAAAATCATCTACCAGCCTAACTTATCTAATGAATGGAGCAAAAGCCTTAAAAAACAAGACCCTTTTTGACTGTAAGAAATTGGGTTATTAGTTGAGGGGTGGTAAGTAATAATGACAATCATTCTCACCGCTAAAGTCATCCAATAAACCTGAGCCCAACCCCCTGGTAGCTATGGTACACAGCAGACATGCTCAACTCAGAGGCAATGTGTACAGTATTTATGCAGTACTAAAATAGTAATAATAAAGTTGAAATACCAAACAAAATAAAATGCAAAAAATAGAAGACAATTTACTAAATACAATGACACCAAAATAACAAAAGTCCAGTACGGGGAACTGAAAATATGAACTTATAAGTGGAAATGGTGCCAAGAAGCACAAAGTGCCAATGAGATAGTCAATGGTTGCTGTAGAACAGGACCAAGGTGCAATTTGACGCTAGCTACTATGGAGCACGGGTCAGATACACCAACCAGGTTTGTCCTGGGCAAAAGATATCACCTTCTGACTTTAGTCCTTCATGTCCCAATCCACTTCTACAGCCCCCCCAGGGGACGCACTTAGTGACTCACAGGGTGTCAGGTAGAGGCCAGTCCGGGTCCAGTTGCCACTGATCAGCTGGGCAGTTGTAGAAAAGGCCTCTTAGAGCTTGTGTATCATTGTATCTTTAATAGGAAGGAAGTCAGCCTTATGGCACTTGTTGTCCACTTCTTTGTCTTGGGTACAAGAGGGAAAGCAGGTCCAGTTCTCTAGGCTCTTCTCATGTCTCAAACAGCAGGGTCAGTCCTCTTCTGAACTTCCACAGGTTCAGGAGTTTTCTGAAGTGGGTGCCTAGAGATGCCACATTAATTCCTTGCACAATCAAGTAGGTGGGAATGACTCTTTGGGACGCCCTAATCAATGGGGTAAAGGTTCCCTGGGATAACCCTACCCACTTTGGACATTTTCAAGAAGGCCGAAGCCTTCGACCACACTCAACTTGGGATCTGAGGGCTGGATGTGTATGTGGAGAGAATACTATGGTAATCTTAGTGCCTTCGAACATCTAACACTACACAGTTTGACACAGATCCTGTACCCACAACAACCTCAGAGACAGAAGTCTAGTAGAACAAAGCTGAGATTTCAGCAACCAGACAGTGAATACCCAAAAATTGTTTTGGCCTCCTGTTTCTCACCTTTGAAGTGTGCTCCAAGTGTTATATGTAAACTCAGCAGACCTGTCAAACAGGCTTTGACACTGTAATGTCAAAATAGACCCACTGTCTCTGGGGCCTATCTGGCTGAGGGGGGATGACAAAGGGAGGGCAGTTCCCAAGTGTCAGCTAACATTTGCCTGTGACAGGGAAGGCCTCTTTGGAGTGCACCCCAAGTGTCATATGAAAAACATCAGCAGACCTGTCAAGCAGGATGTCACATTCAAGCAAGATTTGACACTTCTCTGTGAAAAAGGATCCTCACAACCCTATCCTGCATATGCTCTCAGGTTCAGATAGGTCATCTCTGCCTATTGCTTGCTTCTTGGAGTAAGTTTACACCTCATACACGCCTGTTCAAACGCTAATTACTGGCTGACAGACGTCATTGAACAAAATGCAGATTTGGGTTCCAGTGACTTGAGGCAGGGTAAAGGCATCTTTCTAAAAGTTACTTTTCCGTAATATTTAGAAAAAACTGACTTCACATTTGAATTGGATTTTTTATTACCTATTAAAAATAGTTTAGTTATTTTTCTAGCTAGTCTCTTTCCCAAGATACAGTATTACTATTTAATATTGTATCCCAGTGTTGTGCTATGGAGCTACCAGCCTTACTACAGTGAAAATAGCTTTGAGGCGCTAGTCACTTTAAGGACATGTTTAACATTAAATTTGTGCATGTCCTACTTTTAAATACCATGCACCCTGCCTTATTGGCAATAAGGCATACTTAGAGGTGACTTATACATATTTAAGTCACCTGTCAAAAGGGGTTATTTTGACAGGTCGAATTTGCAGTTTTAAAACTACACAGGGGGCGTGGCTAAGATGGCGGCCCGGTAGGACGTGCTATTCTGTCCCTCCGGCTCCGCCGTTCCTGTGCTTTGTTATTGCCCCATCCCCTGGTCTTCTTCTGGCGAGCACGAGCAGTAAGCTGCCTGTGTACCCTCCGGTGCAGCCGAGGAGGTGTTATTTAGCCGCGTTGTTGCTCCGGACGGGGTGATCACCGGAGCGGAGAGAGGAGACGCGGCGGACGCAGCTGAGCTCCTGGCGGGTCTGATGCGGGGTCGGCGGCGGCACTGCACCTACGCGCCGATGGGCTGCCTTTGGTCTTGAGAACAGCCCTGGGACCCGACTGCGCCTTACTGGGGGCTCGGCGGCGGACGGGCCGCGTGGACATGGTAGCGGCCCAGAGCAAGGTATGTGAGCGCCTGCCATTTTACTTGCCGGCCTGCCGTGGCAAAGTCTCCTTCTTGCCGACGGCCCTGAACAGCGCTTTGGGGCCCCTTCACCTGAATCTTGGTGCACACGCGACTGTTCTTCCTGCTTGGCCCGGAGTGAAAGCACCACCCTCGCTCACGCTACGAGCGCTGCACCCTCCTGGGGCGAGCCTGCTGTTCATCCGCCATTTTGTGAGTGGGCCTATAATCCCTGGCCCAACAACTCAGTCTGCGAATCGCGCCCGTCGGCGCTGCGACCTGCGGACTGCCGTCCCCTCCAGCTAACCCCCAGATAGAAGCTGCCGCTTACGGCCCTGTGGGATTCTGCCTGGCACCTGATGGACAGCGTGGTGGTGGCTCTGGGGGTCTGTCGTACCGCTCCTTTCCTTCAGGCCTCTGATACCAACCTGTTTTACTAACGGCAGAGCGACGACTGTTCATGCTGCAGGACTGGCACCTCACAGCTTCTTCAGATGCCCCAGACGGCTGCTTGAGACGTCTTGCCTGGATTGCGGCCTAGCTTGTCTCTGAGCCAGCCCTTGTGTCCACCGGGGTAGGGATCGCCTGGCCCCCTCAGCGCAGCTTCCCCAGCGAAGGCCGCACGGGGCTCCCTGATGGCCTCGTCCGTGGACATATATCCTTACTGGGGGGAGACCAGCAAGATTCCTGGGCACCACTGCACGTGCGGACCCCTATAGACGCTCAAGTCCACTCCTCCCAATGGACTGAAGACTAGGACCACCAAGGTGGGGTCGAAGACATCGATAACCCAGGGGCTAGCTTGACCACTACTGGGGCGCGGTGAAGCGGAGAAGCTAACCTGCGTGCTGCCCCCCTGCATCTTCCAGCTCCAGCGAGATAGAGGGTCAGTCTCTTGGCACGGGTAGGAGAGCTGCCACTTCGGCCTGGGAACAAGTGTGATACTGAGCACTCCACGCCTATGGAGCTACCGACCTGCGGCCCTCCCCTGTCCTACACCTCGGCCTCATTGAAAAGATATGGCAGCGGCCCGAGCGAGAAGGGAGAAGACCCTCAGGGATCTCCTGCTGAAACAATCTGGCACCTCCGATACAGCCCAGGCAGACTTCCAAGCTCCGGGTCATCCCGAATCACTGGAGGGCGCGAATGAACCGGCCACGAAAGCCTTTATGATGGAGCTGTTTGCCGCCATAAAAGAGGATATCCTCGACCTTAAAGGGCAGCTCACAGCAGATCTCAAAGAATTCCGGCTGGAGGTTGACGAAGTGGGCGAAAGGGTGGCTGTTCTTGAAGAACATGAACTAACGCGGGAGGAAGATCTTCATCAACTGCAGCAGGAAGTGCTGAGGCTGCAGGACCAAAACTTAGATCTACAGGCGCATGCAGAAGATCTAGAAAACCGCTCGCGGAGGAATAATATCCGCATTCGTGCAGTGCCCTGGAAAGCGGAAGGAGACAATTTGCGATCCTACATCTTGGCCCTCTTTAGACATGTGCTAGGAGACGACAGCCAGCAGGAAATCCAGATGGACCGCGTTCATCGTGTGGGTCTTCGTAGGGGAGAGAAAGCGCCCCCGCCGGACATCCTCGTGTGTGTGCACGATTTTCAGCTCAAAAGAGCAGATTCTACGCAAAGCCCGAACAATGCAGCAGATACAGTTCCAAGGGCATTCTCCAGCCCTCTTCCAGGACCTTGCAGCCTCCACTTTGGCCAAGCGACGGGAGTTTCGTGTGGTCACCTCCCATCTGCTTGACAAAGGAATCCCGTATTCATGGGGCCACCCCTTCCGCATCATCTTTAAATACCAGGGGAAGCTACGACAAATACGCTCGCTGTGGGAGGCTCTGGCCTTGTTGGGATTAGACAATGCTGAATATTCGACAAAGGGGGACGACTCCAGGGTCCGGTCCCCGCGGCGACCCCGTTGGCAGACTGTTGGGAAGACCTCGATCTATCTGAAGCCAGATCCGGAGGAAGTGGCGAAAGAACGTGAGGCGGTGCTCTCTTCCCTCTCCCAGTCCCAAGACCGCTCGTGTTCCCCTTGAACATTCCAGCATAGACCATGGGGATGGATGTCATAGAGCGCAGCCGGAGGGGCACATGGGCTGACCACCTCTCCTGATCTAACGGGTTGCCTCTCCGCGGCTCTTGGTTCTCCAGGTCTCCTACACTGTGGTTTTCCTCAGGACCATGTTCCCTTTAGGCTTTGCCTTGCAGACGAACTTTTGTCTACTGTTTCTTCTTGGGGTTGAGTTTTTGCGGGTTGTTTTCTTTTATGTATCTGTTGCCTTTCCTATAGGGGTCCCCCGTACCAGTCTCTGCATTACCACCCTTCACTTGCAGGCCCGCGCTCCCTTCCGCCCACATATCGTGCTTCGCACCCTTTCTCCACGATGGGTCCTCCCAGGCTGACTCCCACCCGTTATGACTAGACACCTAAAGATCGTCAGCCTCAATGTGAGGGGCCTTAATCACCCTACAAAACGTGCAGCGATTCTCTCCCTATTTGACCAGTCGGGCGGAGACATATGTCTCCTCCAGGAGACCCATCTGCTTGCCAAAGACACTCCCCGTATGCGCACACGGCGCTTCCCCCGTCAGTATTGGTCCTCTGATTCAACGAAGAAGAATGGGGTAGCTATCCTGCTTGGGGCTAAATTTGAGGGTAAGGTGCTGTCTACTCTGTATGAGCTCAAAGGTAGGGTCCTAGCGCTTCGCATTCAATGGGGGTCTACTGTTTTCACACTACTCAACATTTGTGCACCTAATACCCACCAGGAGGCTTTCCTTCGCCATCATATATCAGAGGGTCTTTCCTCCCCAGACGCTGCTCTAGTGATAGGCGGCGATCTAAATTTGGTCATGGATAGCGACTGGGACCGATCAGGCCAACGATACTCTCAGGTGGCAGCCCTCTCTCCAGAAGGCAAACAATGGATGGACGATAATGGCCTTCATGATATATGGCGCATCCAACATATAGGCCTCCGTGATTACACATACTTTTCTGCAGCACATAAATCCTATGCACGCTTAGACATGTTTTGGGTCTCTCCTACGCTCCTCCCGAGGGTCAGCGATACCACAATAGCCCCACGCTCTCTTTCAGATCATGCACACATCTCCATTTCCCTGAGTCCTGAAGGGGTTGAGCGTATTCCTGCCCGCTGGCGACTGCGCGTAGGCCTCTTACATTCCCCACACATTGTAGAAGGCGTGCGCACCAAGCTTTTAGAATATCTCCAACACAATGATAATGGGGAGGCGTCCCTGGTTACCGTTTGGGAAACCCTCAAAGCGGTGATCCGCGGGGAATTTCTTGCCATCTCTTCTGCTGATAAACGGAAACGTCGGGAGGCCCGCTCAGACCTTGAGAAGGAAGTAGCAGAGCTAGAGGCGATACATAAACGCACAGGGGCTCAGAGGGTGTGGCGATCCCTGGAAAAGAAGCGGTTGCTTCTCAAACGCTTGGACCTGGATAAAGCGGAGTTTGCACTGCTGCGCCTCCGACACAGATTCTACTTGGGAAGTGACAAGTGTGGGAAAATGTTAGCCCGAAAACTACGTGCCAGGGCAATTGCGGGGAATATCTCCTTTCTGACACGGTCTAATGGTGAGGAAGTCCACTTGGATTCCCAGATTGTAGAGGAATTCCGCCGCTTCTACCAAACACTCTACAGCGCAGAGTTTCACGAACCCCCTGATGCACAGGCATACCTAGACTCCAGCAACTTCACTCGCCTCCCTCCCGCGCAGGCAGAGCAGCTGGAAGACCCCATCAGGTTGGACAAAGTGATTTCCGCTATCTCCCGGCTGAAGCCTGACAAATCGCCAGGCACTGACGGCTTCCCTGCCCTGTTTTATAAAACATTTTGTCATGAAGTAGCACCCCTCTTAACCCGCCTTTACAATTCCTTCTTAGACTATGGGGCTGTGACGGATTCTATGTCGGAGGCGGCGATTTCCGTAATCCTCAAGCCTAATAAAGACCCTGGGCAATGCAGCTCCTATCGCCCGATTTCACTGCTCAATGTTGACGTGAAGCTTTTTACAGGAATACTTGCCGCCCGTTTGAACCCCCTGATGGCAGGTCTGTCTGATAGACCCAGACCAGGCGGGATTCATCCCCACGCGCCAAGGCAGTGACAACACCAAGCGCCTCCTCCACCTAATTTATAGTGTCCACCGCTCCCAAAAGGCAGCGATACTCTTTGCGGTAGATGCTGAAAAGGCGTTCGATAGAGTATGCTGGACATATCTCTTCGATGTCCTGCGAGGTTTCGGATTTGGCCCCCGTTTTCTCCAATGGGTGCAGTGCATCTACCGTGCCCCCGGGCATTTGTTCGTGTTAATGGAATATCCTCATCTTCTTTTGCGATAGCCCGGGGCACGAGGCAAGGGTGCCCACTCTCGCCTCTTTTATTTGCACTTTATATGGAGCCCCTCGCACAGAAAATCCGCGATCATCCTAACATCCATGGCATCAGGTTTGGAGGTGATATCCATAAAATAAGCCTCTACGCGGATGACGTCATCCTTTCCCTCGCTCAGCCTCTCACCTCGCTCCCTGCTCTAGTAGACGAACTCAAATCATTTGGGCAGCTCTCGGGCTTTAAGGTTAACCTTGGCAAGTCCCAGGTCCTTAATCTATCTCTCCCACAAGCCCAAGCGGAGGCCCTTCAGCAGTCCCTCCCTTTACATTGGTCCAACGACCCTGTGCCCTACTTAGGCATCCTTTTGACCCCCTCGATTCCACGCATATTTGAACTAAACTACTCGTCCTTGGTGACACAGACGAGGAAGGAACTGGAGGGGTGGACTAAGCATAATCTATCAAGGTTCGGGCGCATAGCAGCGGTCAAAATGACAATTTTACCGCGCATACTCTACCTCTTTCAGACCCTCCCGCTGACACCGCCGCCTAAATCCCTGCGCAACATTCAGCTCGCTCTAAACAAATTCATTTGGGGTAATAAGAAAGCACGTCTATCTATAGCACAATTATCACGTCCCAAAACTGATGGTGGGGTAAAGCTACCGATGGTCCTCAGATACCTCCAGGCTGCACATCTACGCTACGTGCTTGAGTGGAATCGCCCCCTTTCTGAGAAGCACTGGACCTTCATGGACCAGGCCGTAGCTGGGGCGAATGTATGGCATGAACTTTGGCTCTCCCGCCGCGCCCGTTCTTGGGGCCTGTATTCTTCTCCAGTCACGGCAGCAACGATGAAAGTTTGGGATGCGGTGGCACTGACGAGGGGCCTGACGACCTTTTCCTCTCCTATGACGCCGCTGGTGGACAACCCGGATTTCCCTCCGGGGTGTAAGACTGCCATTGCTCAGTGCTGGAGAGAGGCTGGATGTAAGCGCTTAGGCCACCTGTTTGATCTTGAGGGTATTATCCCATTTGACCGGGTTCGCCGGGACCTCTCCCTACCCCAGACAGATGAGTTCTTCTACCTCCAGCTCCGACATTGGGCTACTTCCCCGGCCCTCCTTCCACACGTTTCTCGTAGGCTCACCCCCTTCGAGAAATGGATAGCGCACAAGACAGACGACAAGCACCTCATCTCAGAACTCTACACCTTCCTTGCCCCACGCGCGACAGGGAAGCACTCCCGCGGACAGGCTAGATGGGAAGCAGAATTGGGTCGGGTCTTTACAGACAAGGAGTGGGACAACATTTACTATAGGGCTCACCACACGGCTTACAACACCGCGGGGACTGAATCTGCATTCAAGGTGGCATCCTACTGGTATCTCACGCCAGCGAGGATACACCAATGGGACAAGAACCACACTGAGGAGTGCTGGCGGGGCTGTGGCCTGACGGGCTCCCTTTCACACCTTCTATGGCACTGCCCGCGGTTGGAGAGGTATTGGGACCAGGTGCTTAATGATATTGACGCTGCATTCGAAACTGAAATTCCCCGCTTCCCAGCTTACACTTTGCTAGGGCTGTCCAATCCAATCACCTTTTCACTACGGTCACTTAGAGGCAGACAGATGGCACTAGCTTTGCTTGCGGCGCGCCAGGCGATCCTAATTCACTGGGGTACTGCCACAGTGCCGGACCACTCGGCCTGGTTACATAGGCTTTGGATGATTCTGGCCATGGAACGGCTAACAATGAGTCACGATCACAAGTATAAGAAATATGCCGAACTCTGGGCCCCCTTTATAACATTGCTCTCGAGGGACCTACGCGAGGTCACCTGCCCCAAACTCCTCCAAGTGCTGCGACTCATACCTCCTTCTCCGGATTTAGCAACCCCTACATGAGGGAGTAGTAAGGTTTGGGTGGGATTCAACGGGCTCTGCAGGACATCGCACATCTTTTTAGTGTATTTGGTACGGTTCCCCTTTTCTTCCCTTTTTCTTTCATGTTTTATTGCGGGGGTGGGAGGGAGGGTGGGTCTTTCTTATCTACTGTTTGTTTATTATGGCGGGACAGCAATCTATAGCTTATACTGTTTGACGGTTATGTTCTTCCTGCCTGATATGCCTCACCTTGAGTATCGCCAGCCTACCGAATGTTGGACTACAAGCAGTAACGAGATACATATTTACATTGCATTGTCCTTTAGCCGCCGGCCCCTGTGGTTGTAGGCGAATGGCTGTGTTCAGGTGTAACAGCACCTTCTGACTAAATCAATAAAAAGATTTGTTCCATAAAACTGCACAACCAGCCTACAGTGGTAGGCCTGGAAACATGTTTTACAAGGGATGGCAAACTGAGTGCTGCAGTGCACTGGTAGCATTCAATTTACAGACCCTGGGTACACTTGGTACTATGTACTAGGGACTTATAGACAAATTAAATGAACTAATCAGGTGTATACCAATTTTACCATGTTGATAGGAGGACCACAAAAACTTTACGCCTGCTTAGCAGGGGTGAAGTGCACAGAGTTCTATAGCCAGCAAAAATGGGGCTCGACAAAAAAGCAAACAATCCAGGGTGACTATGCAGAAAGACAAATTTCCAACAGTGACCATCCTGAAACATTGTTTATCAACCCATCCAGCAGCGCGAGGAATGGGATACCGAAAACGAATCTCTTATTCTTCACTCACTACACCGCCAGCTGAATACATGTCTTCAAATAATCTTTGAATGTGGATCGCACTCTGGATGTACTTACGGTCACAGACTTACCTATGTCCCCTCTGCAACCCTTAATGCCCATCTCTCGATCTCCATCTATAACAACAGCAAGCTCATGATCCCAGCGTCAGACTCCACTGTTTGAGTACTGCTCCCCTCCTTTGCATCCCACCTCCTCCCCCGTCTTCAACTCCTGCTCTCCACTCCCCCAAATCCTCCCTCCCCGACCACCGTTCAGACTGTTGTCTGGCTGAACCCTTCTTTCCCTTTCCCCCCATTCATGATCCTAAATGACCACATCAGCATTCACTCCAGTCAAACACTCTCCACCTTCCTGCTTTTTCAGGCCTCTTGCCCTCTTCTCTTACTACACCCCAAGTAGCTCCCCCCTAGATACCACTAAGCCCTGTCCTCATAGATCCATGGCACCTGAACACTCTACTGCTTAATCCTCCCTTATAAGCTGCATCATCCTCACTCCCTCCTTCTCTTCCCCTTCGCTATCTCTCATGCCCAAAGCTCCCCTCTCTTTCTCCTCCCCCTCAACCCCTCTCCCTCTGCCCTAGCATACACTCCTCGACCCCCTTCCTTCCTTCTGGACATTGTCCACCTATGCATGATGCCCACAGACAGATGACGCCAGTCTTTCCCAGCTCTCATCACAGAGGGTCTCCTGTCATGCCATTCTGCCACGCCAGGCAATGCTTTCAACACATGAACATCCAGCATAAAGTCTTTCATCACAGAGCAGGGTCTTCTTTCCACAAAAATCTCCAAACTCAACTTCCTCGCTGCTAGGATCAACACTTCCCCCTCCCATCCCAGACCCCAGCTCCTCTCCAGACTATGCAGATCAGCTCAATCCCTCAGTACTGAGGAAACAACCTCCCTATTGGCCAAACACCAAGCATCTGCAGGCAATATCTGAGCTTCACCCTCCCCTACTGCTCCCCATAAACTGTGTAGAAACCAACATGTGCGCCACTACCCTGGAGCCGTAGACTATCCCAGTGCAGATGGGTATCCGGCTGCCACATGCCCTGTGTGTGAAGTGAATCCCGATAACCTTGTTGAAATTTCTCATCTATCCCCATCCTACGCTGCCTTCTCCACCGCTACAGATCAGCTGTGCGTCATGGCTTAAAGATCCCTAGCAACCTGCCCCAGACTTTCTGATCTCCCCCAACTATGGTACCATATACTTTGACAGAGAAAGCAAAACGGATGGTGGAGTTCCCGTGAACCACAAATGATCTGTCCCCTTGTTAGAAATGGGATCTCTGGTTGGCTAATGCTTGCGCCAAAGCCAGGCAGAGACCACCACTGTAGTCAGGGCAAGGGAGTTACACGCTGAAGATAACCCCTGCTCACCCCCTTGGTAGCTTGGCACGAGCAGTCAGGCTTATCCCAGAGGCAATGTGTAAAGCGTTTGCGCAACCCACACACAGCAACAACATACTAGGCACACCACAAAAGGAACTCCACACAAGGTTATATCAAAAATAGCCTTTGTATTACCATAAACACATTTGAATAGTAATCACACAATATACACTGTGCCAACTGGCACTAGGCAGTATTTACAGGGATTATATACACCTGACAGGGCCAATTGGGCCATTGTCAGAACCATCACTTAGTAAAGATAGTAAATATAGAACATATAACAAACGTAGAACACAACCAGTAATTACTGGCAAACACTGTACTCAGCATTATCCTGCAACATAAACCATATTATGCACAGTATCACATCAGGCGCAAAATACATTATACGCCAACCTCATAAGCCTAAACATATTAGACCATAACCTCCTAATCATAACTCACATTAGGCATAAATCACAGTGGAGAATAACCTCCCAAGCATAAACCACAGTATGCAAAACCTCATAACATAAACCACAGTAGAGGCATAAATCAGGTGCATGAATAACAGTACATGAATCACATTTCCTGCGCACCACATAAATCACATTAGGACCTGGCGCCCTATCAACCTAACAGTCCCCCTGGCCAACTGGCCTTCTCAGAGGGCTCAAATGCCCTATGTCCAAAATGTCAGGGCGGCTGCCAATGCAGCAGAATCCATAAGTGCGCAATTGCGCTGGGGCAGAGGAGTGTATCTCACCACTCCTGTCTCATTCAACAATGCCCCCAAAGAATTGATGGCTTAAACGTTGCAGCTGCCGCTAATTGCTGTGCAGCTGTGAAGTAAAGAAGGCCTGGCACCACTGTGCCCTCTCCTATCCCACTCAGGGACTTCTATACAAATCTGCGCAAAACGTTGCAGCTGCCCTCTATCAGGCGGGGCAGCTGGGTGTAAATCAACGGGGCCCTGGCACGATTGTGCTCTTGGGGCCTCTACTGGGGACTCTCTGAAGAAAACTGCCCCCATCGTTGCAGCAGCCCTCTGCCAGGCGGGGCAGCTGTCAAAAAGAACCAAGAAGGAGGAAGGCACGGGCACCACTGGCCCTCGGGACCCCCACTGGGGCCCTGAAACTACAGTGCCCATCGTTGGAGCGGTCCTCTGTCAGGTGGGGCCGCTCAGACTCCCTAAGCACCGGTAATGTGCCTCGAACGGCACCACAACCAGGGAGAAGCCCCTACTCACCGGAACTGCGGGGCAGGTCTCCTCCGGTCTTCTCTCTCAGCATGCGGGGCTCTCTCCAGACATGGGAGCCCCGCCGACGATCCGGGACCAACTCGCTTGGCGCCCACCGCACCGGGCCTCTCCTCACTTCACCCGGGCCCCCTCCTGGGACCCGGCACTTCGATGTGGAGCCCGCGAGGCTCCGGACTTCTGGCTTCCGGCCGTGACTCCGCCCAGAGTCAGGCAGCTCGCCTGGCTTCCGGGTCGCGCTGCTGCGGCCGGCGGCCCCTCGGCGGCAATACGGGGTAGGCTCCCGTTTTAACTAAGACAATGGCGGGGTGGGCACCCGCCGCAACCAGCACAAAAGCGGGGTGGGCACCCGCCTAAAATAAAAGCATAAGCGGGGTGGGCACCCGCAATTCGAATATTCCATAAGCGGGGTGGGCACCCGCTCGGCGGCAACTCGGGGGAATCCCTACGCCGGGGATTCCCTCTCTTCGTGATGCAGCGCAGCGCTGCCAAGCCCACGCGTTCCTCTCTCCTTGGGAAATTTAAAATATAGCGCTTCCTAGGCGCTAGGAAAATAAAAGGTGTAGCGCTCACAGGGCACAAGGAGCCAAGGCTCCAACAGCAAAAAGTCCTTAGGGATCAAGGGGGCAATGCTGGGCCCAGAGAGGCAAGCCCTCATGGCCCCATCAGCAGCAAGCCCCCAGCAAGTCAGGAACAGCCCACCAGCGTAGAACAATTTCATGGGGTCACAGCCCCTACATTTATACCCAGATTCTCTTTGTCTGCAGTGTAGGGTTTGGGGGGAACCAGATGCAACTGATTCAGGGGGGATTTGGAGCACTTTGTTTTCCAAGCTCCTCTTCCCCTTTGTCAGGTGGGGGCTAGGTGATCAGACACACCACAGGGGGCGGAGCCAGCATTGTACAGGCTGGGCACAGTCCTATTCAGGGTCAGGGGATTACTCCTCCCACTACTCCCAAGGCAGCTGTCCCATTCAGCCTAGCGCCGACTCGCCCAGCCCCTCCTGGAGCCACACACACCTCCCAGCCCCTGTCACTCACAAGCCAGACATGCAATTCACATCAGGCAGGCAGACACATAGCACACAGAAATGCCAACTTCTAAAAGTGGCATTTCTCAACCAGTCATCATAAATCTGCGCACACCATTGCGCAGCATTTATTCTTACAATTTCATACATACTAAACTCGACCACGCTGCTCCTCTCATCCCAGGAATTACCACTGACACACTTATCAGGGAATCCCCAATGCATTCCTATAGGAGGGCAGGCCAACCTTACCAAATGTACACAGAGAGCGCACACACTTTACACTGGACCACAGTGCTAAAGTGCCCAGAGGCCTAAAACCACCAACACCATGTCAGAGACAAAGGCAAAAAGTTTTAGGGGTGAAACTGCGCAAAGGGCCAAGTCCAACACAACCCCCTTCCAGCCAAAACGCAGGGTAGACCAATCACTACCTTGATGGGCTTCCCTGCTTCGGGCGATAGAACACGGACGCGGGACCGCAACTGCAGGGACACCCTCCGGTTCTACGCCACTCTGAACCCATGTGGTTCCCTCTGAAAAAAAACTCTCAGGCCCAACTAGGCTACTCCACTGGTACTCCCTAGTTGTCCAGGACCAGGCCCTTGCCAATCCACAGAGTAGGGGGCAGTAACCCCTGGCACATTAAGGCCATTCTCCACTCTTCCTCTCAGTGTAGTTCCAAACTGCCACTGATCCTCCAACCTAGGGTCCGCACCCTCAGGCTGACCAGAGGTCACGGGCGAAGCGTCTCCTCACCCTACCTCCCTTCTGGGGTTCCGCACTCTCCCAGGAGAAGCACCCCCAGAACACAACTCTCCCACCAGTTCAGGACCTCCCTCCATTAACTGGTCTACCAACCTGGGATCTAAAACTCTCCGGCTGCACCGGGGTCAGAGGCGAGGACTCCCTCCCTCTGCACCCCCTTCCAGAGCCCTATACCCTCCCAACTGGAGTGGTACCCCTAGAAGACAACCCGGTCAGGACACTGATTACAGTTGCCCTTCCCTCCAGGTCAGGAAACACCTGAACCTGGCCTCCCAACCCAGGGACGGTACCCTTTGGTTGGACAATTGCCCGGCGAGCCAGGACTTCCTGGGCAGTACATATACCCTCCCCGAGGGTGACACATAACTAATGTGTTGTGTGACAGTCTGCCTGGCGCAGAGCTCACGACCGCCTGTCCATCGGACAGTGCGTGAAGATGCCCCAGGACAGAAGTGGCGTCACCATGGTCAATCACTGGTGACTCAGCCCTTCTGGCTGGCCCCTGACCCAATGGTTCTTCCACTGGGGACTCTTTCCCCTCTCACCCCTCAATCTGGACTTCTGCACCCTCCACTTAGGAGTGGCACTGCCAGACACCAGAACTGATGGAGGCCTGATTACAGACACTCCCAGCTCACCTAACAAGGGGAGATCCCCCTCAAAGAACGGTCCAAAAGGACAGACTAGGCACCCTACCTGGTGTTTCCTTAAAAAACCACCCAGTACTGGAGACTGAGGTGTGGGCACTTCGGGACACAGCCCAATCTCACTCCTTCTCCTGCGAGACAGGATGTGAGTCCCTACAACCTCCTCACTATAAGGGCACCTAGCTGGGCTACTCTGAACCATCTCCGCTGCACGGGTTGGGAGATGCCTGCACCATTCCTCTAGGATCACTCCCCAATGCAAGCTCCCTAGAATCAAAGAACTCACACACTCCAACAGGGGTTGGCGCGACTCCGGAAAACAATTACGGGGCATGTGCCTCTCTGACAAAACAGATTGAACAGCCCTTTAACACCATTTACCGTGCTAACCAATCACCCAAACGTCCAGTGCACCAGAACACTCATCCACATACTTCCCCCCTGCCCCCCCCAAGACTGGTGAGACAGTATCTTACTGCCCCTGAATCTCAACCTGTCCCCCTCTTAACTGGGAACCAGGTACCATACTCTGGGAACTAGGAATGGGACTTCCTGCACTGGACTTCCTATTGCTGCCACCACTGGATCCCACCCTTACTGGGGATTCCAGAAAACTAAAACTGCACTTGGGGGATAATCTACCCTCCCGAGCTAGTTACTCCATGCCAATTAAGTTACCACTGTAGGCCAACCCTAGAAATAGCAGACAGCACAGGGGCAGTACAACTCCTTTAGCTTCAGGCCAACCCAAGAAATAGCACAATGGCACAAGGGCAGTCAACTCCTTCAGCTTCTCTGGTTTCTGTCCTTGGCAGGACCCCCAACTCATAGTGCAACAATAAAACACATTTCAACGAAATGATACTTAAAACAAACTCAGAAACAATAATCCCCATCCATGTGACTATCTAAAATGCAGAGCTTGTAGTGCAACCAGTTGTCGCTGTGGTACTGCGCAAATGCAAGTCCTATCCTCACCGCTGACAACCAATGTTAGAAATGGGATCTCTGGTTGGCTAAGGCTTGCGCCAAAGCCAGGCAGAGACCACCACTGTAGTCAGGGCAAGGGAGTTACACGCTGAAGATAACCCCTGCTCACCCCCTTGGTAGCTTGGCACGAGCAGTCAGGCTTATCCCAGAGGCAATGTGTAAAGCGTTTGCGCAACTCACACACAGCAACAACATACTAGGCACACCACAAAAGGAACTCCACACAAGGTTATATCAAAAATAGCCTTTGTATTACCATAAACACATTAGAATAGTAATCACACAATATACACTGTGCCAACTGGCACTAGGCAGTATTTACAGGGAATTATATACACCTGACAGGGCCAATTGGGCCACTGTCAGAACCATCACTTAGTAAAGATAGTAAATGTAGAACATATCATAAACGTAGAACACAACCAGTAATTACTGGCAAACACTGTACTCAGCATTATCCTGCAGCATAAACCATATTATGCACAGTATCACATCAGGCGTGAAATACATTCTGCGCCAACCTCATGAGCCTAAACATATTAGACCATAACCTCCTAATCATAACTCACATTAGGCATAAATAACAGTGGAGAATAACCTCCCAAGCATAATCCACAGTATGCAAAACCTCATAACATAAACCACAGTAGAGGCATACATCAGGTGCATGAATAACAGTACATGAATCACATTTCCTGCGCACCACATAAATCACATTAGGGCCTGGCGCCCTATCAACCTAACAGTCCCCCTGGCCAACTGGCCTTCTCAGAGGGCTCAAATGCCCTATGTCCAAAATGTCAGGGCGGCTGCCAATGCAGCAGAATTCATAAGTGCGCAATTGCGCCGGGGCAGAGGAGTGTTTCTCACCACTCCTGTCTCATTCAACAATGCCCCCAAAGAATTGATGGCCTAAACGTTGCAGCTGCCGCTAATTTCCGTGCAGCTGTGAAGTAAAGAAGGCCTGGCACCACTGTGCCCTCTCCTGTCCCACTCAGGGACTTCTATACAAATCTGCGCAAAACATTGCAGCTGCCCTCTATCAGGCGGGGCAGCTGGGCGTAAATCAAAGGGGCCCTGGCACGATTGTGCCCTCGGGGCCTCCACTGGGGACTCTCTGAAGAAAACTGCCCCCATCGTTGCAGCTGCCCTCTGCCAGGCGGGGCAGCTGTCAAAAAGAACCAAGAAGGAGGAAGGCATGGGCACCACTGGCCCTCGGGACCCCCACTGGGGCCCTGAAACTACAGTGCCCATCGTTGGAGCGGTCCTCTGTCAGGCGGGGCCTCTCAGACTCCCTAAGCACCGGTAATGTGCCTCGAACGGCACCACAACCAGGGAGAAGCCCCTACTCACCGGAACTGCGGGGCAGGTCTCCTCCGGTCTTCTCTCTCAGCATGCGGGGCTCTCTCCAGACATGGGAGCCCCGCCGACGATCCGGTACCAACTCGCTTGGCGCCCACCGCACCGGGCCTCTCCTCACTTCACCCGGGCCCCCTCCTGGGACCCGGGACTTCGATGTGGAGCCCGCAAGGCTCCGGACTTCTGGCTTCTGGCCGCGGCTCCGCCCAGAGTCAGGCAGCTCACTTGGCTTCCGGGTCGCGCTGCTGCGGCCGGCGGCCCCTCGGCGGCAATACCGGGTAGGCTCCCGTTTTAACTAAGACAATGGCGGGGTGGGCACCCGCCGCAACCAGCACAAAAGCGGGATGGGCACCCGCCTAAAATAAAAGCATAAGCGGGGTGGGCACCCGCAATTCGAATATTCCATAAGCGGGGTTGGCACCCGCTCGGCGGCAACTCGGGGGAATCCCTACGCCGGGGATTCCCTCTCTTCGTCATGCAGCGCAGCGCTGCCAAGCCCACGCGTTCCTCTCTCCTTGGGGAATTTAAAATATAGCGCTCCCCAGGCGCTAGGAAAGTAAAAGGTGTAGCGCTCACAGGGCGCAAGGAGCCAAGGCTCCAACAGCAAAACGTCCTTAGGGATCAAGGGGGCAATGCTGGGCCCAGGGAGGCAATCCCTCATGGCGGTTCCTCCTGGGCCCCAGCAGCAGCAAGCCCCCAGCAAGTCAGGAACAGCCCACCAGCGTAGAACAATTTCATGGGGTCACAGCCCCTACATTTATACCCAGATTCTCTTTGTCTGCAGTGTAGGGTTTGGGGGGAACCAGATGCAACTGGTTCAGGGGGGATTTGGAGCACTTTGTTTTCCAAGCTCCTCTTCCCCTTTCTCAGGTGGGGGCCAGGTGATCAGACACACCACAGGGGGCGGAGCCAGCATTGTACAGGCTGGGCACAGATCTATTCAGGGTCAGGGGATTACTCCTCCCACTACTCCCAAGGCAGCTGTCCCATTCAGCCTAGTGCTGACTCACCCTGCCCCTCCTGGAGCCACACACACCTCCCCGCCCCTGTCACTCACAAGCCAGACATGCAATTCACATCAGGCAGGCAGACACATAGCACACAGAAATGCCAACTTCTAAAAGTGGCATTTCTCCCATAGTCATAAATCTGCGCACACCATTGTGCAGCATTTATTCTCACAATTTCATACATACCAAACTCGACCACTCTGCTCCTCCCATCCCAGGAATTACCACTGACACACACTGATCAGGGAACCCCCAATGCATTCCTATGGGAGGGCAGGCCAATCTCACCAATGTACACAGAGAGCGCACGCACTTTCCACTGGACCACAGTGCGAAAGTGCCCAGAGGCCTAAAACCACCAACACCATGTCAGAGAAAAGGCAAAAAGTTCAGGGGTGACCCTGCACAAAGGGCCAAGTCCAACATCCCTGTAAAAGGGTGGAAACAGAACCTTACCCAACCTTCCGATCCCTCACTATAGACTAAGTCTTCAACTGCCAAACCCATGAAACTCCTCTACCATCCCTCCGGGGGCAACAAATCTGTAGTAAATGATGGTCAGCCACGCAGGGAGCTGGTCCAAAGGGTATCAAAATTCAAATACAAGCGATTCAGGGAAGCTTCTCAGCCACCTCCAACGCAGGAGGTAAACTGACTCTTCTACATTACAATCTGAGCCAGGGTTCTGCGTTCCAACCTCCCCCCCAGATACATTCTACCCCCTAAGCATTGGAACACTGTAAGAAATAACACATAACACAGATAATATAAACATAATACATTGGGATAGTGCACAGCCAAAAATTATCTATCCCTTCTAAATGGATGTGAACAGAAACTTGCCCAACCTTCCAATCCCTCACTATAGACTTTAAGTCTTCAAATGCCAAACCTATGAAACTCGTCTACCATCTCCCCGGGGGCAACAAATCCTTTGCTGAACACTGCATTGACTTTATCACCTCACAGTCGTCCTGTCCAACCATCATCATGTTTTCTTAGGAGACTTCAACCTCCACAGGGATAACCCCAGAGGCAACGCACTGCTTCACACTTTCTTACAGATAACGAGTTGATGCAACATTCCCTGAAGCCGACTCACGTCAAAGGAACTCCTCTAGACCTAATAACTACAAGAAAAGATCTTATTTTAAACCTCTGACTTCATTGTTGTTTCCCCTATCCCTATCAAGTTCCCTTCGAACTGTCTTTCTCCAAATCTATAACACATGGTCAACCTAAATCCCGATTAGAGACACCAATAGCATCAACCCTAACTTGATTGAGGTTTCCTCACCCCGGTGCATACCAGGACGCTACCTCTGCAACTAGGTTTCTCAATATCACACTTACTGCGATCATGGGTGGTGGAGCCCTGACCAAGAGCACCCATTCTTGGTACACTATAGACCTTAGTGAAGAGAGACAATGCCTCAGACTTGGTGAGCGCTCCTGATGCCAAAACCTCGCTGGGCTGACTCTTGCACTCCGCAGCTGTAGGCGCACATACAAAAACATCTCTCTGAAGCTAAAGCCAAATCTGTCGGTCCCAGATTTATTGAGGTGAAAATAGATCAAAATGCTGTTTAGTTGTAAAAGCAGCAACTGATACCAGGACTCCCCAGATTATACTTTGCCCCGGCAAACAAATTGAAGAATTTGCTCACTTCGACACCAAGATCACATTTCTTAAGATTTCAAAACACCCACAAATCCTTACAGTACCCTAACCAACAAAGCACCCAACTACTGGCCTACCTTGAGGGACACCTTCCAGCTTGAACTCCATTACATCATCTCCAAACTCAAGCATTTTAACCACTTCTTTGTCTCTGATCCTGCATTTCTGGTGAACGAAATGCGTACTATTCTTAGACCCAATTGGATCAGCCTCATTAACTTGTTCCTACACCAAAGAATTGTTCCCAACTGCCTGAAAGTTGGTCAGCTATCTCAACTTACTAAACAAATGACGACCTTGAAGACCCAAAATAACTATCATCCTATCTCAGGTCTACTCTTTCTCACCAAAGTCCTTGAAAGTATATCAGTGTCTGAGTTATGTTCCGAAAAGAAAACAGTCTGCTGGACAAGTTCCAATCTGGCATCAGACCAGGTTGAAGTAGAGAGATCACAATATTGCATATAATTGATAATACACTCTGAATCCTGCACAGTGGTGTCTCATGCCTCCTCATGCTCCTTGATCTCTCAGCGGCCTTCGACACCGTCAAACGCAATATCCTCATTTCATCAAAGGATCCGCACTGAATTGGTTCACCTTCTACTTAGAGAACTGCTCTCATCTGCTGAAGATTAGGCTTGTCTTGAGTACCCTATAGCTGTTCCTCAGGGGATGCCACAAGGATCTGTGCTAGCCCGTACTCTGTCCAGTCTCGACCACAAACTGCTAGGTGTGCTTCTAAGGACTCTGGCCTTTCCTACCACCATATGTTGACGACTCTCAGCCCTACTTAAATGTCTCTTCCACAGCTGACATATCTCGCTCAGCCATAATCCTTTGCAAAATGAAGCCCTGGATGATGACCTTGCACCATCTCAAGCTCACTCCTCTTTTTGCTAGTCTTCCTCTTGGCTGTATTTGACCAATTATGCCGACTTCTCACCATTGATTGCCGAGAATGGCAGATCCCTCGGCTACACTCTGGACAACAGACTGACGTTCATAGATCACATCAGCCTTGCTGCAAATAATGGCAACTTAAACTCATTCCTGAGGAAGATCTTAAAGGAGTCATTCCAGCCATGGTGCTTTCTTGACTTGATTACTGGAGCACCGTTGTTTGACCCGACCCTCTCTGCAGGGTCACCCCAGAGTTTTGTCTATCCTGATCTATCTTTGCTTAACCCTTTTTTGTTGGCCTTTCGGACTCTGCACTTTTTCCCTGCTAACCTGTGGTAAAGTGCTTGTGCTCTCTCTTCTAAACATGGGAGAACTGGACTACACACGATTGATACATTTGATTTACTTAGAAGTCCCTAGTAAATGGTGCTACATGTACCCTGGGCATGTAAATTAAACTCTACTAGTGGGCCTGCAGCACTCATTGTGCCCCCCACTCAAGTAACCCTGTAAAACTTGTCTCAGGCCTGCATCTGCAGCCTATTGTGCAGGTTTAAACTGGCATTTCAACTTGGCAAAATAATCAGTTTGCCAGGCCTAAACCTTCCTTTTTAATACTTATGTCACCCCTAACGTATCCCCTAAAGGCTCATAGGGCAGGGTGCATGATATTTGAAAAGTAGGACATGTGTGTTTAAGGTTTACATGTCCTGACAGTGAGAAACTCATGAAGTCGTTTTTCACTGGTGTAAGGCTATCTCTTCCAAAGGCTAACAGAGGGTTACCTCACTACACTTAATAAATGATAACTTCAGATTGGGAACATGTAAAGAAATGCTGTTTACACTCAATTGAATTGTAATTTTAAATCCTGTTTAATGGGAACGTTGGATTTTGAGTTACTATTACGAAAATGCCACTTTTAGAAAGTTGGCATTTTTCTGCCCAAACCAACTGTGTCTTTTTGCCAGTGTCAATGTCGCATTACTATGAATGGTTCTCCTGTGGTGTTTTGTGTATTGCTCCCAGACACGGAGACAAAAGGGCCTTGGATGTGGAGCAGGGTATTGCTCTACTAAGCAGTATGTCTTGGGGGGTTGAACTCCGCCTTCCTGAGTTTCAAAGGGTAACCTCAGGGCTTGCCCACCCCCTTCCTGGCTTCTAAGGGCTGCCTGCTGCCACGGACCAATGCAGCTTACATCTAGGTCTGCCTGCCGTTTGTTACTCTAGACAGTTTGAAGCCAAACCCAGGAAAGGAGGAAGCTTGGAAACATTTGCTGGCGCTGGGGATAAACGTAGCACCATCAGAACCTCTCATCAGAACACTCCTGGACCTGTGGAAGATTCAGAAGAAGGACTGCCCTGCTGTTTGAAGAAGACGTTTGGACCTGCTTGCCTTAAACCTAGGTTCTCCAGAGTGACTTCAAGAGTCAGATGGCTGAGCTCCTGTTTGAGCTACAGGGACACAAGAAGCTTCCAGAGGCCTCCTGGAACTGCGTAGCTGATGACCTCAAATGGACCTACCTGAGCCCTGCTGTTGGCCTATGCTGGAGTAAGTATCGATCCTCAAAAGGAGCCCCCCAAGCCATGGACGCTTGGCTGGCGTCGGAGTGTACTCTTCCTGAAGAAAAAGATATAGATAGAGAAGTTTTGGGCTCCTCGTGACCACAAAGTGACCTTTTCATGCTGAAATTCGACTACCTGTGACAACCACAACACGAAGTTCCAGGGGGCTCAACCCGACAGCATCGGTCTGCACTGACCCCCAGTGCTAAGCTCCAGCTAAACCTGCTCTTCGTGCTGACAGCGACAGCCCTGCGTTGACCACCAACGTGAAACTTCAGCTACACCTGGGTCTTCGCCCTACAGCAGCGACCTTCTGCAATGCCCAACCTGACTTGCTCCTCACGCCAACAATGACCTCCTCACAGCCCCTACCAAAGAACTCTTCACACAGACTTGAAAAGGTAACTCTTCGGTGGGACTAACCTAGTTCCAATGCTGCTCCAGCGCGGTCGGCCTGAACTTGTCACTTCCTTCCAGTCCAATGCGACCAAATAACTGCGAGAATGTCTTTTTGGCACTATTTTCCCCAGAGACCTTTAAAAACTCATATCTCCGGTTCAAATGATTGGATATTTGTTGTTTTAGTGTGATTTTATTTATGAAATATGCTCTATTGTTCTAAACTTGTTTGGGATTTTTCTTGTGTTGAGTTTTTACTTTATTACTATATGAGCGCTGCATAAATACTTTACACATTGCCTCCAAGTTAATCCTGACTGCTTTGTGCCAAGCTACAGAGGGTTAAACCCAGATTTAAATAATGACTTTTGTGGTTCACTCTGACATAGATTGTGGTTGCTACCTAAGTGGGGCTCTCACCCCCCTCAACTAATAACCCAATTTCTTAGAACCATTCTTTCTAGCATTGCTAAAATGCACAGAGCCCCAAACAAAGCCTCTCTAAATGCTGCTGCTTGCCTGGCCACAGAATCTCGTCGCCTTGACCACATCCCCCCTCTTCTGTCACCCCTTGTCCGGCTCCCGATCGAAGGCAGATCATGGCGTGAAACTGCCTGCATTGTTCATGAGATCATCCATACCAACCATTCCCATCACTTGGCCAACTGCTGCAGCACTCATCACCTTCAGGGCACTGACTCTCTTCTTCTTGTAGTCCCTGTCATCAGCAATAAGAGTCCTCTGAAACAATCCTTCTCAGGCTGTGCACCTAGAGTTCGTAACTCGTGTCTCCCTCACATCTGGATCATGCCCTCACATCCAGCCTTTAAGACAACTCAAAGACTTTCTCCTGACCAAAATGCCCCCTAATGTTCCTGCATAATATCTTATTTGCATCTTATTTGTACTTATAATACGGGTCATTGCTTGACTTTGGTTGGAATTCTTTGGCTCATCTTTCCTCAGTCTGAGACTTTAGTGACCTGCTGCATCTCTCCCTTCGGTTTGCCATCCTTAGCCTGTTTTCTCATTTTTTTAATTGTTATTTTCACTGTGAATATGCTTTGGCTGTTTTTGTAAAGTGTTATGACGCTCTAGAGCCTTCTACACTCTTTATAAAATCTGAATACATAAAAGTCTGAATAAATAATGCTCTTCACAGCGGGGTCGTCTCCAGGCGGGAGCCCCCAAACACAGGCGTGAGCCACACCTGACAGTGATCAGAAAGAGACTTGGCTGCCCTTTTCTAAGGCCCTTCCCATCCTGACCACACCCTTGACTCCAACCATCCACGAAATGGCAGTCTTCAGGAAGACTAATCAGCAGCCTTTGGCATCAAACGGTCTAATCCAACTTGGAAGGGGGAGCCGGTCTCCTTTTTCCCCACTTTAGTGTCGGAGATCCATCCCTCCCGTCTCAGGGGTGTGAGCAGTACACTTCCACTGTCTGAGAAAGTAACTCCGCTTCCATTTTGTGCAAAGGAACGGCTCAGGGCCTCTGAACTGGAACCCGCAACCCTGTGCCGATCCAGCACACGCATACCATCATACAGGGTGTAACCTGCTCATGACACCACACACATATATCCAGGCACTATGGATCTCAGTGCTGGGATTTGGGTTCATGGCTAGCAGCAGAGATTTACATGAATGGGCCAGTAGGCTTCCGCTCTTGTGACGCAGATAAAAGGTCTGGTCACAATATGTTCACTACAAACCTCGGTAAGCGGCCACCACCGCCCATAATGCATGAAACCATGACAGTAACAGTAGTCCTGTGCCACTACACAGGGCACGCACCCCTCCAACCATGACAGTAACAGTAGTCCTGTGCCACTACACAGGGCCCGCACCCCTCCAACCATGACAGTAACAGTAGTCCTGTGCCACTACACAGGGCCCGCACCCCTCCAACCATGACAGTAACAGTAGTCCTGTGCCACTACACAGGGCCCGCACCCCTCCAACCATGACAGTAACAGTAGTCCTGTGCCACTACACAGGGCCCGCACCCCTCCAACCATGACAGTAACAGTAGTCCTGTGCCACTACTGAGGGCCCGCACCCCTCCAACCATGACAGTAACAGTAGTCCTGTGCCACTACACAGGTCACGCACCCCTCCAACCATGACAGTAACAGTAGTCCTGTGCCACTACACAGGGCACGCACCCCTCCAACCATGACAGTAACAGTAGTCCTGTGCCACTACTCAGGGCAAGCCCCCTTCCTGGTGCACGACAAGTCCAGGACCAGACTTTTCTCAAAGGCTGGCCTCGGCGTTCGTGCTCCGTTCAGGATCAGCATGAGCCTGGGGACAAAATCCCAAAACTGGGATCCCAGATTCTCTCAGTTGGGCACGTAGGTAGGGGACACATTGTACAATAGGTGGCGGACATTCACTTCGCAACAAAGCCCTTGGAAGGAGAAGGGCAGAATGGATATTGTTCAGGTGAGGACAGGGGGAGGGTTGTTCTGATGAGGACTGGGGAGGCACACGTAGGTAGGGGACCCAACTGTACACTAGGCGGAGGACATTCACTTTCCAACAAAGCCCTTGGAAGGAGAAGGGCAGAATGGATGTTGTTCTGATGAGGACTGGAGAGGCACACCCATCTTCTTTGGTGTTGTTCTTTCCTGGTCTGTAGGTGATTGTCAAATCATAGTCACTGAAAGCCAGTGTGCAGTGTAAGTGCCGGGCATTTAAGGCGCAGGCGGACCAGAGGAACTGTAGGTTAGAATGATCAGTTTAGGTGGTGACAGTGTGGGGTGCCCCTACGAGGCAGTGATGTCACTCTTGAAAGGTTGTTTTAGTGGCCAAGAGCCCTCATTCTGCTATTGGATAGTTCGCCTGCAGAGGTTCACAAACGTGAAGACTCCAGGATGGAACTGGCCATTGACGTTGTTGTATAAGACAGTCTCGCCTCTCAAGGTGGTCTGTGGAATGTCTGCTTCATCAGGTGGTGGTAGTTCATGGTTGGGGTGCTGCAAGACTGTAGTGGTGGTAAACCGCTTGTCAGTGTTCTAGACATGTCACAACATCCAGATATACTTAACCTTTGAGGTGGGTGAAGAAGGATCAGGGACCCTCCGCGAGTCGATGACCCACTAAGACCTCTCCAGATGAGAAGTTCCATTGTTTGTTGACAGACATTTTCTTTTGCTGGTGTATCTGGGAGGGCATGTGGCTGGTGCCTCAAGGGAATATCAAGTGCCTTTTGTACCTTTCAAGATGGAAAGTCTTCTATGGGTGGCTCTGGGCTATAGATCTATAGCGGCAGGTCGGCAGGTGGATGATTCATTTCTATGTCTTCGTCTGGACCATCAGTACTTAGGAGTTTCTTGTTGTAGGTATCATTTCTAAACTTCTTTTTATCTGAGTCCATGAGTCAAACACATTATCTTAGCGTGTTTTTTGGAGCATGCATGTATGTTGTATCCCTTTAATGACCATACATCAACAGTAAAGCAGACTCCATAGACCAGTAACATGTTGGTAAGGGAGGGTTTATTTTAAACTAAAGTGGCTTTAAGTTGCCCAAGACATTTCCAGTAAGAAAGTTATTCCTCCAAACCATGATTCACAACCTGAGGCAATAGCTCATCTCTTTAAGATATTAATCCCAAAACGGAGAGATCTGTGGAAGTCCTTCCGAGCACAGCACTGCGCCCCTTACCATGCATGGCAGCCAGCCATGCATGGCCACACCTCGGGACCCGAGCTTCATTTAATACTTGTACTAAATATGACACTAACTCTTTGGTGTGACAGCAGCCAGCGCTCACACTCTCAGCATGCAGGGACCACATCTGTGGTCTGCTATCAGCTTCCAAGACCAGCCTTACATGTAATTGATGCACTGATGCTGCTGAGTGTCACCTAAACAACGCCAAGAAAGAAATGGAAAATTGAGGAACATGTTTGTCACCTGTGAAAAGATATCAACAAAAATATACAAAGAAAAGATGTTAGATGTTCTGAACTTCTCCCCTTCACAATGGCGGATGGTCTAAACCTGCGTCGCTCTTCCAGATACTGGTCTTGAAGAATACTGTTCATGGTACGTAAGTACGTGTGGTGTGGCCTAGGGGATGATGAGGTACCAGAGGGAACCGCAGAAAATTCTCCTAATGTTTCTCACTCCACCTAAAAGTTCAGCCTGCTTAGATGTCACGTTCCCCCTGTGGGTTTCCTAACTATATCTTTCATTTCTCTACTAGGAGCTGGAGGAGGAAGAACTGACACCAACAGTCCCAGTGGCACAACCCACAGAGCCAAGCACTTGGGAGAGCCCCGTGGACAGAGTGCCACAGCTGGGAATGATTGGCAGAGCTGAATCCCAGATTGTTATGTCTCCAAGGTAACTTCGTAAGATGGGAGGTAACTTGGAGCGTGTGTCCTGCTTTGTTTTAGCTGGGTGTAAGGTGTCTCCTACTGGGTGTAAGGTGTCTCCTACTGGGTGTAAGGTGTCTCCTACTGGGTGTAAGGTGTCTCCTACTGAGTGTAAGGTGTCTCCTACTGGGTGTAAGGTGTCTCCTACTGGGTGTAAGGTGTCTCCTACTGGGTGTAAGGTGTCTCCTACTGGGTGTAAGGTGTCTCCTACTGAGTGTAAGCGGTCTCCTACTCAGAATATTACTCTGTGTTTAGGAGATAAGTTGCCATCACGGATTTATGTAATGTTGCAGGCAATGATTGTTTTGGGGAATCACTGATAGCCATTATCGCTGTGTTTTCTTCGGCACTTGTGATGGTTTGTTAATGTCCAAGTGATCGTTATTGTGTAAATGTGCATTTCAGTGTGGGCCATGCACAGGCATACTGCAAACTGACATGTACCTCTCCTTATTAAATGTCAGACTGTCTAAAAGACAACTCCAAGAATATGTGGAGCTAAATCCTCTCCCCACGACCGGCCGGCAGTCTTGTTCCATACACGCAAAGGGCCTGAACCAGGACGGAGCGCCTCCATTGTAGGGACGAGGACAAGAAGCCGCCCTTACACTCCTCGACTTCGGTCTGTGATACTGTGATCACTCCAGGCTTGAACCATGTGCCGGTGTCTGGACTGGCTCCGTTGTCCACTCCTTTCTCACCAACTGCAGACAAAGCTCCAGGATTGTGTTAGTTGACCTGTCCTCATGCCCTGTATCTTGCAATGTCCCACAAGGATCCTTCCCCATTCTGTACTGTTCAGCCTTTACAGTACATACAACTCTGTCAAACCGATTTCTTCAAGAGTGTCTCTTTGGAGACTGGGCCATAAATTTGTTTTTTTCTTCTGAGCCATCATGTCCAACATTTCCTAGACGGCTCTCTTCTGGAACTGTGGAGTGCTCGGTCAATGACTGCCTGGTCGACAGTCATTTCATCAACAAAGAAATCCTCATTGATGACATTGTCCACACCAACGTCATCTGCTCCTCAGACCGTTGTAGGTGAGTCGAAGGACCTGCTACCAGGTAATCTACCACCCAGCACAGTAACTCCTCTTCTTCCTGCGAACATCCTGGAGGCAGATGTGGAGGAAGGCGCCAAGGACTCTGAATATGAAGGTCCATTCAGACCTGCTGATAGCCTGATGGATCTGAGTGTGAAATGCCAGGACATAGATGATGATGGCGATGAAGGACTTCCAAAGACCAGGTAGCACCTCATCATAGAGAAGAGGAAGGTCGTAGTTGGTGCTATCACCAGTCACAGTACAATAAACACTCGATGAGTTATGGCTGTGACGGATGTGATGAGTTTACCACGAGCCACCTGTCACACAGGTTCCCGTAGCTCTAGTCCATGATCTTTAGTCTATGATGATGGGTTGTTACACAAGGTTCCCACCTGTTCCTCAAACTCAGGTGCCCAAACCTATCCACCAGCTATGTCTCTGTCAGTGCCACAGCAACCTCCTCCGCCACCCCAAAAACTTCCTCCGCCACAACCACCCCCGCAACAACCACCTCCACCGCAACAACCACCCCCACCACCGCAACAACCACCCCCACCACCGCAACAACCACCCCCACCACCGCAACAACCACCTCCACCGCAACAACCTCCTCCGCCACCGCAACAACCTCCTCCGCCACCACAACCACCGCAACAACCACCTCTTCACTACTACCGCACCTAAAACGGCTGTGGATGCACCGAGTGACAGCAGTTTTAGACTGTACACCACCTCATGACGGGTAAGAGACTGGGATGACTATATTGCAGACCCATCAGAAGAGCTAGGCCACCCTCTCCCAACTCCTCGCCCCTGGCAGATCTCCTTCATATGAAATTTGATTCCTTCATTGAGAGAGTGTCAAAAAGATTCTTACTTCCTTCGGCCTTAGAAGAAGAAGACTGCTTTTTCAGTGAGTTTGGAGATCTGTCCTGGGGAACATTTAACAGTGGATCATAACTAGTTGGAGGGGAAGAAATGAATGCAACCACTGTCCCCTGTTCCAGCTGTGCTACCTTGGCTGGAGCAGTGCAGACTTCCAGGTGACACTACTGTCTGCTCAATCAGCCATCCCAAGGTGGATTCTGTGGGGGTTCAAGTGCACAGTCACTCCTGCGACCCGACTACACCAAGCACATCCCCACTTGATAGGAAAGAACGTTGCATGGATGTTTTTGGCAGGTGAGGGTCATCTTTAGCAGCCACATGTTCCCTGGGAATATTAGAAAGATGGAGTCGCCAGATGTGGAGTAATATGGGCCCGTAGAGTTACTTCCAGAAGGAAAAATAGGAAGAAGCTAGAGCAATCTTACGAGAGGGCAAAGAGAATCTAGCGCTGTCATTGAGGCCTCTGTGAAGGGTCTAATGTTGGGTTTCGCTAGTTCGCTGCCTCTTCATCGTCAGGGCTGACTCCATTGCTTTTCTTTCCACCTGGAAGTTCAGACTCATTCTCTACGTGTCTATTGATGGCAAATGTCATTTTGCGCTCTTCAACGATGAAGCACTCCAACACCTAAAGGAAGAGCCAGGTCGTTAGGCATCCTGCAGGTCCACCGTCCACAGCCAGTTTGAGGCCCACATGGACGTGCATCACTGTACTTTCTGCCAGCATAGCAGCCATATCACCAGAAACAAAGAGGCCAAGAATGCTATTACAGAAGGCCCTACTACTCCCTTTCTAGCCTAGAGTATCGAACAGAACCCCGTAGTCCTATCCATCTTAATCTAAGAAATCTGGAGGCAGACATACAATATTGCAAGATGCGAGACTCTAGTGATTCCCACTGGTTCCGGCTGCTTCTCTGCCCTCCTCCCTCTGTTTCATGTGGCTGAGAGGATCACTGCCTACCTTCAAGGATGGTCCAACATCAGGTCCAACAGATGACTTCTAGATCTTACTCAGAGGGGACATACCTTTGAGTTCACTAGAGACCACAACCTATGTCCATTAGCATCATCCGCAATTACAGACAAAGATTCTTTCAGTTTTGTGAAGAGAAACCCTCAAACCTGTCCCCAAATCTCAGTGAAACAGAGTATTTTATTCAAGGTTCTTCCTTGTAAAAGAGAAAAGGTCTAAAGAGCGGCAACCAGTCTTGGATCATTGTAGCCTGGACAAGTAACTCCAAAATCACTCTTTTCAGATGGTGACCTACAGGAGATCCTTCTCACCTTGCCGAAAGGAGAGTGTGCAAGCTGGCTCTGTATACACTATACCAAAGTGAGGTATAGTGTGCACAGAGTCCAGTGGAACCCCAAAGGTAGGCAGAGGTAAAGTTAGATAGCACCTCACTCTCTATTTGTGGTAGTGTGGTCGAGCAGTAAGGCTGTATCAGAGGACAGTGTTAAGCATTTGTTGTACACACTCAGTCAGCAAATGCATTCACACACTCAAAGACTGAACTTCAGACCAATTGATTTTGTATAAAAAATATTCTTTTAGTTATTTTATTTCCTAGAACCAAGCAAGCCTGGCACAGGTAAGTGATAAATACTTTGCAGTAAATATACAGTTTGGATTGTAATTGTATATGCACTTTGTTTCGACTTACAGTATTGTTTCTGAGAAATGCAATTCTTTGGAAATACAGTACATATACTTTGAATGGGCTTTTTAGTAAAATGACTGGTACATTACTTTCAGATTACTTTTCTTACTCAGTGTAGTATACCTGGATACTACACTGGGACATTTCCTGTAAACAGGTAAGTAAAAGTGTTTTGTTATTTAATACAGTTGTAAAAGGATTTCTTAGATTTTCCAACTCCACACTTAAAAACTTTTCATAGAAAAACAGTCAATGTTATCCTATGGAGGAAAATACTGTTATCGGTTCAAAGGTAAGTACTTTGTTGTGGGAATTGGTATTCTAGAGTTAGACGCAGGGGTCCCCCCGGGTCAAGGATGCACTCTTGTTACACCCTCAGCGGCACTAGGGTGGCCGGGAGCAGAGTGCTGAGGCCCAATGTTATCCAATGGGGGATAGGGGGCCTCCGGTTGGTGGCTGCTGGCGAGCAGGCCACTGGGTTGTGGGAGCAAAGCTCCTGGACTTAAGATCAGGGCAAATGGGGGTTTAGGCCAGCACAAAAGATGCACCCTCAGCGGCACTGGGGCGGCCGGGTGCAGAGTGCTGTTTTGACATCGGGCGCCCTGTTGTTTGCAATGGGGAACCTCCGGTTTGCAAAGGCACTGCAGGCTCGGGGACGAAGGTCTTCTGGGTGCGACCACCACTTGGAGAGGTATGTTGGGGGTTAGTTAGGCACCGTCGGTTGGGCCACCCAAGGTCGTGGGGCGTCGGGTGCCTTTTAGGGTCGGATCTTCTTACCAGCTCCTGGCCGCGGTTGGGGTGGACCTTCCGGTTTGAGGCTGCAGGCGTCGGCTGGAGGCTTCAGGCAGGTCAGGGGTCGCCGGATCTCGGGTCAGGATCACCAGGGAGACCTCCTCTTGGTGTTGGGCCACTCGAACTCGGGCTGTGGGCGTCGGGTGCAGACCCGCAGATCCTTGCGGAGCTGGAGTCTGTTGTTGAACAAATTCTGTGTTCACGGGAGACAGAGTCTTTGGGATGGAAGGCAGGCAGGTCCTCCAGATTTCTCAAGGTTGCTAGCTGCAGGACACATCGGGATTTCGCTGGAGCAGGTTCGAGGTGGGGACAGGCCAGTAGTGCTGGGGCCAAGTCAGTGGGCGTCCTCCTCTTGTTAGCTTCGGCACGGCTGTTCGGTCCTTCTTCTTTTCTTCTTCTGGTTTCTTTTCTGAGGAAGCAAGGTTCAGGGGTGCCCCTAAACACTAGATTTAGGGGCGTTACAGGTAGGTAAAAGGTTGGGACCAATGGGTCCCTTTCCTGGGGTGGGTAAACCCCCTATTATGCCACTCTCCAGTGGGAGAAGGGAACATAAGCCTTTCCCTGGGTGGCTGGGTCCCCCCATATGCAAGATGGCGGGGACTGAGAGTTGTGCTTCACCTCGCCTCCCCCACCTGAGGGGTGGAGTTGGCGGAGGTGGGCACACCTCTCTTCCTCACTTGTTTTTCCCGCCGGTTCTCCCGCCCAAAGTGGGGGGTCAGAACCAGTGGGGACCAGTTGCTGAAAGCAGCAAGTGGCCTGGGGAAGCTCACAAAGGCAGCAAGCCTTTGAAGCTTCCCCTTCGTCGTGGACCCTGCCCATCCTTGGGGAGGAGGCTTGGCACCTCGTCCCAGGATGTGCATTGTTTCAGGCCCCAGAGAGCAGCAGGCTCTCGACCCAGGGGTCCAGAAACATGTCTGGTGATGGCAGCTGAAAGCAGCCATTCAGCCTGGACACTAGTAGTAGGTCGTTTTTCAGGGGGCATCTCTAAGATGCCCTCTGTGTGCATTTTTCATTAAATCCCACACTGGCATCGGTGTGGGTTTAATGTGCTGAGAAGTTTGATACCAAACTTCTCAGTTTTCATTGTAGCCCTTATGGTGCTGTGGAGTTTGTAATGACAAGCTCCCAGCACCATATACTCTTAATGGCAGGACTGCACTTACAATGTCTAAGAATGGACTTAGACACTGTAGGGGTGCAGGGCTCATGCATCTGTACCCTCACCACTGGTATAGTGCACCCAGCTAGAGCGGTAACTGATCTATGCCAGGACAGTGAGTTGTAGACATGGCACACAGGGATGTGTTAACCAATTGATGTGTACAGATCCTGTCACATGCAACAAGGTGCACTACTCATGCCCATGTGGTGCAATACTACTTAGAAGAAAAGTCTTTCATAAATTCAGTTGTTAAACATTTTAAACCAAGTTCATTAGCCAGTACATGCAATGTGAGACAATGTACTCAATTCTATTGATAACCAGAGAACAAAAAACAACAGTAATCATGTTCACATCGACACTTCACATGTGTCATCTGTGCAAGTTTTTTAGTGCTCTCTTAACATTATTCATTTAACATGAGGTTTTTCTGTGCCGTGTTCCCAGTGCATTTCGGGAATCCCTTCGTCAGGGGAACTCCGGTCCAAAATTGACCTCAACTACCAATGTTGAAGGTGTTTTTCCGATGTCATGAAACGGCGTGAAATTGCCAATTGAGTCAAGACGGTTATATGCGGCTAGTTTTCTCGAACTGCTCTCAAATGCACTTCATCCGTCCCTAGAAAATCGTAAACACCTTCAACATTGGTAGTTGAGGTCAATTGTGGACCGGAGTTCCCCATCTCAGTCTGCCTTCCGTTCCTTTCTTGGCTACAGAAGGGGCGCCCAGCCACATCCTGTCTATCCAAGCCACAGAGTCACGAAAACTGTCCAGCCTCTGTGGCCACGGACGTGGGACCCAGTGTCCTCACGGGTCAGGGAGCCAGCGGGCTGGCCAGTCCACCCTTTCCCCCGGTCACAGCCTCCAAACCTTCCTCGTCCAATGTTTCAGGCCCATCAACAGCCAGTTGGAGGCAGGATCCACCATCTCCTCCTCCACTAGCAATCCCTCACATTGGACAGGTGGGTTCTGCAAATCCATGCCACCTTCTTACAATCACATGACGGAGGATCATTTGGCACTTCTCCGCCAGAAAGTATTGTCTCTCTTGGCCAAGGGAGCTATAGAGAGGGTCCCTGTGCCAGAAGTAGGTCGTGGTAGTTATTCCTGCTCCTTTCTGGTAGCCAAGAAGGACGAAGGCCTGCGTCCTATCTAAGATCTCCGGGCCCTCACCTCATCCTCTGGAAGAAGAAGTTCAAAATGCTCACCCTAGCCCAAGTTCTATCTGCACTCGACCCAGGAGACTGGCTAGTGGCTTTGGACTTGCAGGATGCTTATTTTCATATCCCCGTCCTGACGGCCCACTGACGTTACCTTTGGTTCACAGTGGACCACAAGCACTTTCTGTTCACCATGCACCACTTTAGCCGTACCAGTGCCCCTCAGGTTTTTTCAAAGGTGATGGCAGTGGTCCCAGCTTATCTGCGCAGATCAGGAGTTCCAGTCTTCCGCTATCTCGAAGATTGGCTGTTGAAGGCTGTCGTCTCCCACATACAGACTATGGCGGACCTCCTGCATTCGCTGGGGTTCACTTTCACCGTGCCGAAGTCACACCTGACTCCCTCTCAGTCGCTCCCGTTCATCGGAGCTGTTCTGGACACAGTGCAGTTTCGGGCCTATCCTCCCGAGCAGACAGTCCGGGATATTCGGGCTATGATACCGATGTTTCAGCCTCTATCCCGTATTTCGGTGAGAATGACCCTGAGGCTGCTGGGCCTCATGGGCTCCTGCATCCTGCTGGTGGATCATGCCAGGTGGCATATGCGGGCTCTGCAGTGGAACCTGAAGTTCCAGTGGACGCAGCATCAGGGGAATCTTTCCGACTATGTTCAGATCTCAGAGGGAACTGCGACACAGCTGCAGTGGTGGTTAACGGACCAGGATTGGGTCAGAGGCAGATCCCTCTCCTTTCCCCAACCAGACCTCACAGTGGTGACCGATGCATCACTCCTGGGAAGGGGCGGCCATCTGGGAGAGGCGGAAATCGGAGGCGCCTGGTCTCCGGCAAAGTTTGGCCTCCATATAAACCTTTTGGAGTTCTGGGAGATCAGACTGGCACTGAAAGCATTCCTTCTCTCTCTCAGGGGGAAAGTGGTGCAGATTTTCACCTACAACACCACCGCCATGTGGTACTGGGACAAAATGGGCTGGGTGGGGTCGTGGACCCTTTTGTCAAAAGGCTCTCCGTCTCTGGACATGGCTGGAACATCAGGACATGACCCTGGTGGTTCATTACCTAGCCGTCTCCCTGGTCGTCAGGGCGTACAAACTCAGCTGTCTATGCCTATTCGATCACGAATGGCGTTTCCATCCAGAGGTGGAGCAAGGACTCTTTCAGTGGTGGGGAGAGCCTTGGTTAGATCTGTTCGCCTCTGAAGAGAACATGCAATGTCGACAGTTTTGCGCGGTGCTCACTCGGCGACGCTTTTCGTCGCGAATGGAGCTTCGGCCTCCTGTATACCTTTCCGCCTGTACCACTTCTGCCCAGAGTACTCAAGAAGATCAAGCGTGACTGGGCACAAGTCATTCTTGTAGTTCCGGACTGGGCACAAAGAGTCTAGTACCCCGACCATCTGAGCATGGCCATCGATCCTCCGATCAGATTGCCTCTTCGGGAGAATCTTCTGTCTCCGCAGCAGGGGACGGTTCTTCACCCGAACCTGTCCAGTGTCCACCTCCTTGAGTGGAGATTAAGCGGTGGCAGTTGACAGCTTTCGACCTTCCGCCCGAAGTCTGTGATATTATCTTGGCAGCCAGGCGTCCCTCCACTAAATCAGTATATGCCTGTAGATGGAACAAATTTGTGGCTTGCTGCGTAGCAAAGGCTGTTGATCCCCTTTCTGCTCCTCTTTCAGAGGTTCTCTTGTATATACTTTCTTTGGCCCAGCAGGGTTCTGCCTTGGGCACTCTTAAAGGATATCTAGCAGCCATCTCTGCTGTTCCTCGGCTCCCAGATCAGCCTTTTTGTATTCAAATTACCTATCGATTACAGATTCTTTAAGGGCCTGACTCATCTGTTCCCTCCAGCTCCTTTCATTTTGGCCCAATGGGACTTAAATCTGGTTCTAACTTTTCTTTTGTCTGTTCCCTTCGAGCCTCTTCATAATTGTCCTCTCAGGTTGTTGACTCTTAAAACTGCCTTCCTTGTTGCCATCACCTCTGCTTGCAGGGTGAGCGAGCTGCAGGCTTTATCTTCTAAGCGCCCTTTACTATCTGACTATCTGGATAAAGTGGTACTTCGGGCCAAGCCTTCATTCCTTGCTAAGGTCGTCACCCCTTTTCATGTGGGACAATCTATCACACTGCCCACCTTTTATCCACCCCCGCATCCCTCCAAGGAGGAGGGGAGACTCCACCATCTGGACCCATAACGTGCATTGTCTTTTTATCTTGATCGCACAAAAAACTTCTGGGTGGATGATCAACTCTTCATTTGCTATGTGGGTGCCAAGAAAGGTCGGGCTGTTAAAAAATTGACCATCTCCCGATGGGTTGTCCTCTGCATGAAAATATGCTATGCTTTGGCGAAAAAGCACCCCGCCCCTTGGGGCTGCGTGCTCATTCCACCAGAGCAACGGCGGCAACCACAGCATTAGCACGTGGAGTTCCAGTCCTTGACATCTGTCAGGCAGCAACGTGGGCATCCCTGCACACAGTATCTGAAAGAGACACGTTAGTGACAGATTCCTTACCTTAGAATATCCCCAGGCGTCAGGCTGGATCCGGAAAGGTTTTTGCGTAGCAGTACCCTTGCGCGTCGGTAGGCGGCGTCGTGCGGCTCCGCGTCCGTCGTCGGCGTCGTGATCGCCGGGATGACGTCGCGGGCAGTACTTAGGCGCCGCCCCTGCGCGCTGACGTCAGTTCTTCTTTTTCCGCGCCAGTAAGCGCAGATCCGGGAAGAGCAGTGCCCTAGTCACTTTTTGACTATCTTTTTGTGAAATTTTTCACTGTTCTCTTCAACGAGTCTTCACGACTCCTAAGGTGTCGTAGGGATGCCCGGCTTTAAGCCCTGCGAGGTATGTGGTCGTATGATGTCCATCACGGACCCCCACCTCGAGTGTCTCTTCTGCCTCGGCCGAGGCCACGACACGAAGTCGTGCCCTGACTGCCGGAAACTTCATCCGAAGGCTTTGCGAGAGCGGTCTCGAAAGCTCCTTGAAGTCCGGCAGTCGGCTCCGCGCCGCAGCAAGCCCCGGTCCCGGGAGAGGTCGAGGGCCGGACGCGGAGTCCCCGCCGTTCGTCGGAATCCAAGTCTTCGCGCTCCTCCGGTAAGTCGAAGCACAAGAAGTCTAAGCGGCGTCATCGCTCTAAGACTTCGCCTCGCCGGTCGCGCGACTCGGCTGAGGTCCCTGTCGGCACCGTCCCCGCCCCGCGGCCCCGGACGTGCCTGTCGAGTTGCCCCCGCATTACCCGTCCTTCCCGGGTTCGGGGCGACTCCGGCCGAGCTACAGAAATTCCTGTCGGCCATGGCCCGCCTCTTCGGGCCTCAAGGTCCCTCCGGTGCGCCTTCGGGCCCCGCGGGTCCAGATGGGGTTGCTCCGGCGTCGCCGTCGACTCCGGTCCCGGCGTCGCCTGTCCCACCAGCCTTCGTCCCGGCCTCGGCTCCGGCCCCGGCCTCGACCCGGTTCCGGTGGTGCCGCAACCTCCATCGACGCCGGTTGACCTAACCACGCCTCCGCCCGGCGCCGATGTCCCCGGTGCCGTTTCCGGCGCCGTCCGGGGCTCCGGGCGGCGTCGTTCCCGGTTCTCCCGGGTCCGGACATGGAGCCGGACCGGCGTCGCCCGACGCCGGTTCCGGCGCCGATGAGGCCTTGGGTCCCTTATGTCCCTCCTCCTCCATCTTTTCAACCTGAGGAGGACCAGGAGAGCTGGGAGGGTCTGGCGACCCTCTCACACAACAGTGCGAGTTTGACCCGGACTGGGTTGAGGAACTTGGGGATGCCAGTGGGCTGGATACCTCCCCCGACTCTGGCATGCTGTCTCCTCCCGTGGCAACGGAGGAGGGGGCTAATTTTGCAACGGTGTTGCGTAGAGCTGCTGGAGCCTTAAATCTCCAGTTGCCTACAGTGGCCGTCAGGACTAACCTCCTGACTGAAGTGCTTCAGCCGGCGGCCTCCTCTTCGGAGCCTGTGCTGCCGTTCAACGATGCACTCACTGACGTTCTTTTGGGTGCCTGGTCCAAACCCACCACAGGGGCTCC
Source organism: Calotriton arnoldi (assembly GCA_963921515.1). Taxonomy (NCBI): domain Eukaryota; kingdom Metazoa; phylum Chordata; class Amphibia; order Caudata; family Salamandridae; genus Calotriton; species Calotriton arnoldi. Next base: position 1,169,515 of record CAWUFW010005944.1, read on the forward strand.
TGTGGATAGGAACGTGGCCCGACGCCATCGCCCGGCTCCGGGCGACCCCCTGTTTCTCTCCCAACACCCCACCCCTGAGAGCTTGGTTGTCCAAGCCTCTGCCTCCCAAACAGCCTTCCCTACCGCCCCTCCGGATAGGGAATCCAAGCGCCTGGATCACTTTGGGAAGAAGGCTTTCTCTTCCTCCAGTGCTGGCTTGCGGTCTGTTAATACCGCTTGCCTCTTGGGCCGATACACCCACTCCCTGTGGGATTCGGTGGCTGATGTTTTGCCGCAGTGTTCTGAGGAGGTCCAGACACTGCTTACCGCGCTATTGCGGAAGGGCGTGATGCGGCTAAGTATACCATCCGCTGTGGCCTTGATACCGCCGACTCGCTGGGCAGATCGCTTGCAACGACGGTGGCGCTGCGTCGCCACGCCTGGCTGAGAACCACTGGTTTTCAGGGGATGTCCAGAATACTCTCATGGACATGCCCTTTGATGGAGTCGGTCTCTTTGGTTCAAAGGCGGACCATGCGCTGGAGCGTTTCAAGGATTCACGGGCTACTGCTAAGTCCCTGGGCCTTGCTGTTGTGCGCCCTCCGCATACGTCTGCTTTTCGCCCCTTTCGTGGCCACGGAAGGGCGCCCAATCACGTCCACAGCCCGGCCAACGGCCCGCGCAGCAAGCGCCTTCGCGTGGCCGAGGACGTGGATACCGCCGTGGCGGTTCGGGCAACCAGCGTGCGGGTCAGGCCACCACCTCCAACCCGTCCGCGGCCTCCAAGCCCTCCTAGTCCCTCCTTTCAGGTGCACAGCACGCCAGTCGGGGGCAGGGTCCGCCATCACCTTCACCACTGGCGTCCCATCACCTCGGACAAGTGGGTCTTGGACATTGTCCGAAGGGGCTACTCCCTCCCCTTCGAGACCACCCCCAGCCATGCCACCTCAATTCCACCGCATGTCAGGGGATCACTTGGTGCTTCTACAGAAGGAAGTCACGGCCCTCTTGGCCAAGAGGGCCATCGAGCATGTTCCGACCCCAGAAGTAGGGCGTGGTTGCTACTCCCACTACTTTCTGGTGCCCAAAAAGGACAAGGAGGACATGCGTCCTATCTTGGACCTCCGGAACGTCAATCGCTTCCTCCGGAAGGAGAAGTTCAAGATGCTCACCCTAGCTCAGGTCTTGACTGCCCTCGACCCCGGAGACTGGTTGGTAGCGTTGGACTTGCAGGACGCCTATTTCCACATCCCCGTCCTGCCGGCCCACCGGCGTTACCTTCGGTTCACGGTAGGCCTCGAGCATTTTCAGTTCACCGTGCTCCCCTTTGGCCTTACCAGTGCCCCTCGGGTGTTCACGAAAGTGATGGCGGTGGTCGCAGCTCATCTGCGCCGGGCAGGGGTTTCAGTCTTCCCCTACCTCGACGACTGGCTGCTGAAGGCGGGCTCGTCCCAGGCAGTTGTCTCCCACCTCCAGACTACGGCCGAACTCCTGCACTCGCTGGGGTTCTCCATCAATGTGCCAAAGTCGCATCTGATTCCTTCTCCACAGCTCCTTTTCATCGGAGCAGTTCTGGACACGACGCAGTTTCGGGCCTATCCTCCCGAACGGCGAGTCCGGGATATTCAGGCTATGATTCCGATCTTTCAGCCCTTATCCTGGGTTTCGGTACGGATGACCCTGAGGCTGCTGGGCCTCATGGCCTCCTGCATCCTGCTGGTCACTCATGCCAGATGGCATATGCGGGCTCTGCAGTGGGACCTGAAGTTCCAGTGGGCGCAGCACCAGGGCGACCTGTCCGATCACGTCCAGATCTCGGAGGGGACTGCAAAACAGTTGCAGTGGTGGCTCTCGAACCGGCAATGGGTCATGGGCAGATCCCTCTCCCTTCCCCAGCCAGAGCACACAGTTGTGACGGACGCGTCCCTTCTGGGATGGGGCGGTCACATGGGAGAGGCGGAGATCAGAGGCCTCTGGTCTCCGGCGGAGTCCCGGCTCCATATCAACCTTCTGGAGCTCCGGGCGATCCGACTTGCACTCAAGGCATTCCTTCCCTCTGTCAAAGGGAAGGTAGTGCAGGTGTTCACAGACAACACCACCGCCATGTGGTACTGCAACAAACAAGGCGGGGTGGGGTCGTGGACCCTTTGTCAGGAGGCTCTGCGCCTCTGGACATGGCTGGAACACCAGGGCATGTTCCTGGTGGTTCAACACCTGGCAGGTTCCCTGAACGCCAGGGCGGACGAACTCAGCCGCAGGTGCATGATGGATCACGAATGGCGTCTTCACTCGGAAGTGGCGCAAGGACTCTTTCTACAGTGGGGAGAGCCTTGGTTAGATCTATTCGCCACCGAAGAGAACGCGCAATGTCATCAGTTCTGCGCGTTGGAATTTCCAAGGCGGCACTCGCTCGGCGACGCTTTTCGTCACGAGTGGAGTTGCGGTCTATTGTACGCCTTTCCGCCTATACCACTTCTACCCAGAGTGTTGAAGAAGATTCGGCGCGACCGGGCCCAAGTCATTCTTGTGGCTCCGGACTGGGCTCGAAGAGTTTGGTATCCCGAGCTACTCAATATGAGCGTAGATCCCCCGATCCGTCTGCCTCTTCGGGAGGATCTTCTGTCGCAGCAGCAGGGGACGGTCCTCCACCGAACCTGTCCAGTCTACACCTGCTTGCGTGGAGATTGAGCGGCGGCAGTTGATTCCTTTCGACTTGCCTCCCGAAGTTTGTGATGTGATTCTGGCAGCCAGGCGTCCCTCCACTAAGGTGGTATACGCCTGCAGGTGGAACAAATTTGTGGCATGGTGCACAGCAAAGGCTGTGGATCCCCTTTCTGCCCCTCTTTCTGAGGTCCTTCTGTTCCTTCTCTCTCTGGCCCAACAGGGTTCTGCCCTGGGTACCATCAAGGGTTATCTTTGTGCTATCTCGGCCTTCCTCAGGCTCCCTGATCAGCCCTCCCTTTTCAAGTCCCCTGTTGTTAACAGGTTCTTAAAGGCGTTACTCACCTCTTCCCTCCTGTTCCGTTTGTGATGCCTCAGTGGGACTTAAACTTGGTTCTTACCTTTTTAATGTGCGCTCCCTTTGAGCCTCTACATAACTGTCCTCTTCGTCTTCTGACTCTGAAGACAGCCTTTCTGGTGGCCATCACCTCCGCTCGGCGGGTGAGTGAGCTCCAGGCTCTATCTTGCAAACCTCCCTTTCTGTCTGTTCATCCAGACAAGGTTGTTCTTCGGACGCGTCCGTCCTTCTTGCCAAAGGTGGTTACTGCTTTCCACATTGGGCAGACCATCACTTTGCCCACCTTCTTTCCGCCTCCGCATCCTTCCAGAGAGGAAGAGAGGCTCCACCGTCTGGACCCAAAACGTGCGCTCTCCTTCTATATTGACCGCACAAAACACTTCCGGGTGGATGACCAGCTCTTTATTGGCTACGTGGGCGCCAAAAAGGTCGGGCGGTGCACAAGAGGACCATCTCCCGCTGGGTTACCTTGTGCATCAAGACCTGCTATTCTTTGGCTAAAAAGGAGCCTCCTGTTGGGCTGCGTGCCCATTCCACCAGGGCAACGGCTGCTACCACGGCCTTGGGCCGCGGTGTTCCGCTGCCGGTTATCTGTCAGGCAGCTACGTGGGCCTCGCTGCACACGTTTACAAAGCATTACTGCCTTGACAGTCAGGTCCGGAGGGACGGCTTCTTTGGCCGTTCTGTCCTCCAGGACTTCCTTGTCTGATCTTTGTTCGCAGACCCACCACCGGGGTTGGTATTGCTGGGGTATCTATTCTAAGGTAAGGAATCTGTCACTAACGTGTCTCTTTCAGATGCACAAGTTACTAACTTGTGTAACGATATATCTGTAAGAGACAGTAGTTAGTGACAGATTCCTACCGCCCACCATCCTCCCCGTTCTGCGAACTGATTTCTAGGGTTAAGGACATCCCTTTCAGGGCCCTAGTATTTTTCAGACACCTATGTCAGCTTCTTGCATGGCTCTGCGTTCCTGGCGCGGAAAGTCGTGTACAGAACTGACGTCAGCGCGCAGGGGCGGCGCCTAAGTACTGCCCGCGACGTCATCCCGGCGATCACGACGCCGACGACGGACGCGGAGCCGCACGACGCCGCCTACCGACGCGCAAGGGTACTGCTACGCAAAAAACTTTCCGGATCCAGCCTGACGCCTGGGGATATTCTAAGGTAAGGAATCTGTCACTAACTACTGTCTCTTACAGATATATCGTTACACAAGTTAGTAACTTGTGCTACTAGACACTACTGCCTGGATAGTCAAGTCCGAAGGGAGGGTACTTTGCCCGTCCGGTTCTCCAGGACTTTCTGGTTTGATCTTGGTTCGCAGCTCCTCCTCTGGGGATGGTATTGCTGGGGTATCTATTCTAAGGTAAGGAATCTACAACTAACAGTCTCTATCAGATGAACAAGTTACTTAACTTCGATAATGATGTATATGGTAGAGACATATGTTAGTTGTAGATTCCTTACTGCCCCGCCCATCCTCCCCGCTCTGCGAACTGATTTCTAGGGATAGGGACTCCCCCGAAGGGCCGTGGTTTTGACACACCAGTGGTCATGGTCTTTCATGGCTCTGTGCTTCTGGCCTGGAAAGTTGTGTTAAGAACTGATGTCAGGGCGCATGGATGGCGTCTAAGTAGGTCCTGCGACGTCATCTCGGTGCTCACGACGGCCGCGGAGCCAACCGACGCCACCTAACGCCACGTAGGTGTATTGCTGAAGAAAAAATCTCCGGATCCATACTAACGCCTGGGGGAAATTCTAAGGTAAGGAATCTACAACTAACATATGTCTCTACCAGATACATTGTTACCGAAGGTAAGTAACTTGTTCTTCTATAATGTATCGTCTAGTAAAGAGTACGTTGCCATAGGCACCAAGAAAAAATGCTGAATAGTCACTGACTTATTTTGTGTAGCATTTGCTGCAACAGGCTAATGGTTAAAAGCTACGGTTTACAATGACGTCCAGATTATGGACCCCTGGAAGGATGAAAGTGAGGCAAATCACAAAAAATGATACCAGTGACTGGCCGGTGGCATGCGGATTGATGCAGTACGCATGCCTACTCTCAGAGCTGTGCACAACTACGATGCTTGGCCATAGTCTACTGTTGGAGCGCCCACACACGTTTACACATTGATCACAACACTGCTCTTGATGTTTGCAGTTTCGGATCTGGAGTGTTTGGGGCTTCCTTAACACATGGTTCTGTAGGATTTAATAAAGGAACTGTGCCAGCTGGGATGAAGGATCTGTGTGCCAGCACCTGCCAGAAGTCAACAACTTAACAAAGGCGCCAGGTGATGCGGCACGCGACCTATGTCCCTGCTGCTGAGGATGGCCGGGCTAGCGATGTCCTCAGTTAGATGCTTCAAGTCCCCAAGGCCGGTGTTGGTGTCATAAAAAGGAACAACTTAACAGAGGCAGCAAGCAGCCCACCCCCTCTCTGGACAGAATCCTATCATAAGTGATGTAAGTACTGCGCAAAGTAAAAGGGATTAGCGTAGGGGTCCGAACTGAGTAGGGTATACCAGAGAATAGACATGCTCACCTTAATAACTTAGATCTGCCCAGCTGTGCTGCCTAGGATCAAGGCTAGTACGTCCAGATGTTGACTTGCTGTTTATCATTCAATTACCACTGTAGTTCACATACTGGCCTCACCACCGGGTGACTTGAATAAGGTAACAAGGCCATGTTGTTCACGTGGGTCTCATCACTCAGTGATCAGAAAGATGCTTTGTGAGCCCTGTCTTCTACTGTCACACATCTTTTGTATTAACTGGATATAGAAAATAATCATTTACATTCCACAAAAAAATTGTATTTTTTCAGAGGTGTTGTAATATCTATTTGATGATTCTTGAACATGTTTCTGTGTACTTCCCATTGGTGTTTGCCGTTTGCTCCGACGGTTCCTATCCTTAAATCTTCTCTCTAACTCCCATTAGGTTCTCTTTGGGTCATTAATGCTTGTGTGAAATTGCTCTCAGTATTATGTGCCATATGTGTAGACCTGGTGACTGCTTGAGGTAGTGTTGGGCACAGGACCTCTTAACATATTTATGAAATCACTTTTTTGTACATGGATGGAATGCATGTTTTGGGCTAGTCCAGCCCTTTGCCGTCACCAGCTCTGGGCTTTCTTGGGGTCTCGCTTCTGCATGCAGGGCGGATTCTTTTCTGTTAAATTCTCTGTCTGGCCCCACCCTTTGTTTACAGCAAAATGGAGCCCAAGCAGCTCCGACGGCCTCGGAGTACGTCCATGAAGGACCGTCACACTTCCAAGATGCAGAATGATCGAGGGAGCAGCTTGGAAAGTGAAAGCTCGCCTGATTCCCGCCAAAATAGTCAGGTTTGTTGCCTGTGGATCCGCTTCTTGCCATAGTGTCATGCTTGAAAGCCCCTCAAAACTCTCCATAACCCTAGGGATTGACCTCACTGCAAGTATGTGCCATAATACTACAGCATGGCCCTCAAATGAATCCTGCTCCAGCCTGTTCTACTCCCGACTCCTCAGACCTCTCAAGCAGAGGACACCACACAAGGGAGCCCAACTGGTCCCTGATAACAATTGTCATACCCTTTAATGACACTGGCTGGCACTGTACTCATCGATTCAGCTAATCAATGCGTCCTATCTTCAACTCTTAAGTGGCAGAGTTTGCACATCACCACCGCTGTCTGTATGGTAGGTCCATGCTGAGGGGGTGAAGAGGAACGCATGGCGGGCGTCCTTACCAGATCACAAGTTCACCGTCCCTCTTGTTTGTGTGTTTAGGTCCCTCGAAAGTCTGTGTACGATCAGCTCAACCAGATCCTCGTGTCTGACGAGCAGCTTCCTGAAAGCATCATCCTCATCAGCGTCACCGAGTGGCAAGGACAGGTGAGCATCATCCTCATCAGCGTCACCGAGTGGCAAGGACAGGTGAGCATCATCCTCATCAGCGTCAGAGAGTGGCAAGGACAGGTGAGCATCATCCTCATCAGCGTCACTGAGTGGCAAGGACAGGTGAGCATCATCCTCATCAGCGTCACCGAGTGGCAAGGACAGGTGAGCATCATCCTCATCAGCGTCACCGAGTGGCAAGGACAGGTGAGCATCATCCTCATCAGATCACAGGAGCAGAGGTCCAGGGCTGTGTCGGGGTGTAGCTGGGGGCTCTTTTTCCTATATTTGGTCTACCTTCTACTGTACGTCCAGATCACAGGAGCAGAGGTCCAGGGCTGTGTCAGGGTGTACCCTGGGGGCTCTTTTTCCTATATTTGGTCTTCCTTCTACTGTACGTCCAGATCACAGGAGCAGAGGTCCAGGGCTGTGTCAGGGTGTACCCTGGGGCTCTTTTTCCTATATTTGGTCTACCTTCTACTGTGCGTCCAGATCACAGGAGCAGAGGTCCAGGCCTGTGTCAGGGTGTACCCTGGGGGCTCTTTTTCCTATATTTGGTCTACCTTCTACTGTACGTCCAGATCACAGGAGCAGAGGTCCAGGGCTGTGTCAGGGTGTAGCTGGGGGCTCTTTTTCCTATATTTGGTCTACCTTCTACTGTACGTCCAGATCACAGGAGCGGAGGTCCAGGCCTGTGTCAGGGTGTACCCTGGGGGCTCTTTTTCCTATATTTGGTCTTCCTTCTACTGTACGTCCAGATCACAGGAGCAGAGGTCCAGGCCTGTGTCAGGGTGTACCCTGGGGGCTCTTTTTCCTATATTTGGTCTTCCTTCTACTGTACGTCCAGATCACAGGAGCAGAGGTCCAGGGCTGTGTCAGGGTGTACCCTGGGGGCTCTTTTTCCTATATTTGGTCTACCTTCTACTGTACGTCCAGATCACAGGAGCAGAGGTCCAGGGCTGTGTCAGGGTGTACCCTGGGGGCTCTTTTCCCTATATTTGGTCTACCTTCTACTGTACGTCCAGATCACAGGAGCAGAGGTCCAGGGCTGTGTCAGGGTGTAGCTGGGGGCTCTTTTTCCTATATTTGGTCTACCTTCTACTGTACGTCCAGATCACAGGAGCAGAGGTCCAGGGCTGTGTCAGGGTGTACCCTGGGGGCTCTTTTTCCTATATTTGGTCTACCTTCTACTGTACGTCCAGATCACAGGAGCAGAGGTCCAGGGCTGTGTCAGGGTGTACCCTGGGGGCTCTTTTTCCTATATTTGGTCTACCTTCTACTGTGCGTCCAGATCACAGGAGCAGAGGTCCAGGGCTGTGTCAGGGTGTAGCTGGGGGCTCTTTTTCCTATATTTGGTCTTCCTTCTACTGTACGTCCAGATCACAGGAGCAGAGGTCCAGGGCTGTGTCAGGGTGTACCCTGGGGCTCTTTTTCCTATATTTGGTCTACCTTCTACTGTACGTCCAGATCACAGGAGCAGAGGTCCAGGGCTGTGTCAGGGTGTACCCTGGGGGCTCTTTTTCCTATATTTGGTCTACCTTCTACTGTACGTCCAGATCACAGGAGCAGAGGTCCAGGAGCTGTGTCAGGGTGTAGCTGGGGGCTCTTTTTCCTATATTTGGTCTACCCTTCTACTGTACGTCCAGATCACAGGAGCAGAGGTCCAGGGCTGTGTCAGGGTGTACCCTGGGGGCTCTTTTTCCTATATTTGGTCTACCTTCTACTGTACGTCCAGATCACAGGAGCAGAGGTCCAGGCCTGTGTCAGGGTGTACCCTGGGGGCTCTTTTTCCTATATTTGGTCTACCTTCTACTGTACGTCCAGATCACAGGAGCAGAGGTCCAGGGCTGTGTCAGGGTGTAGCTGGGGGCTCTTTTTCCTATATTTGGTCTACCTTCTACTGTACGTCCAGATCACAGGAGCAGAGGTCCAGGGCTGTGTCAGGGTGTAGCTGGGGGCTCTTTTTCCTATATTTGGTCTTCCTTCTACTGTACGTCCAGATCACAGGAGCAGAGGTCCAGGGCTGTGTCAGGGTGTACCCTGGGGGCTCTTTTTCCTATATTTGGTCTACCTTCTACTGTACGTCCAGATCACAGGAGCAGAGGTCCAGGGCTGTGTCAGGGTGTAGCTGGGGGCTCTTTTTCCTATATTTGGTCTTCCTTCTACTGTACGTCCAGATCACAGGAGCAGAGGTCCAGGGCTGTGTCAGGGTGTACCCTGGGGGCTCTTTTTCCTATATTTGGTCTACCTTCTACTGTACGTCCAGATCACAGGAGCAGAGGTCCAGGCCTGTGTCAGGGTGTACCCTGGGGGCTCTTTTTCCTATATTTGGTCTTCCTTCTACTGTGCGTCCAGATCACAGGAGCAGAGGTCCAGGGCTCTGTCAGGGTGTAGCTGGGGGCTCTTTTTCCTATATTTGGTCTACCTTCTACTGTACGTCCAGATCACAGGAGCGGAGGTCCAGGGCTGTGTCAGGGTGTACCCTGGGGGCTCTTTTTCCTATATTTGGTCTACCTTCTACTGTACGTCCAGATCACAGGAGCGGAGGTCCAGGGCTGTGTCAGGGTGTACCCTGGGGGCTCTTTTTCCTATATTTGGTCTACCTTCTACTGTACGTCCAGATCACAGGAGCAGAGGTCCAGGGCTGTGTCAGGGGTGTAGCTGGGGGCTCTTTTCCCTATATTTGGTCTACCTTCTACTGTGCGTCCAGATCACAGGAGCAGAGGTCCAGGCCTGTGTCAGGGTGTACCCTGGGGGCTCTTTTTCCTATATTTGGTCTACCTTCTACTGTGCGTCCAGATCACAGGAGCAGAGGTCCAGGCCTGTGTCAGGGTGTACCCTGGGGCTCTTTTTCCTATATTTGGTCTACCTTCTACTGTACGTCCAGATCACAGGAGCAGAGGTCCAGGGCTGTGTCAGGGTGTAGCTGGGGGCTCTTTTTCCTATATTTGGTCTACCTTCTACTGTACGTCCAGATCACAGGAGCAGAGGTCCAGGCCTGTGTCAGGGTGTACCCTGGGGGCTCTTTTCCTATATTTGGTCTACCTTCTACTGTGCGTCCAGATCACAGGAGCAGAGGTCCAGGGCTGTGTCAGGGTGTACCCTGGGGGCTCTTTTCCTATATTTGGTCTTCCTTCTGCTGTACGTCCAGATCCACAGGAGCAGAGGTCCAGGGCTGTGTCAGGGGGTGTACCCTGGGGCTCTTTTTCCTATAGTTGGTCTTCCTTCTACTGTACGTCCAGATCACAGGAGCAGAGGTCAGGGCTGTGTCAGGGGTGTAGCTGGGGGCTCTTTTTCCTATATTTGGTCTTCCTTCTACTGTGCGTCCAGATCACAGGAGCAGAGGTCCAGGGCTGTGTCAGGGTGTAGCTGGGGGCTCTTTTTCCTATATTTGGTCTACCTTCTACTGTACGTCCAGATCACAGGAGCAGAGGTCCAGGGCTGTGTCAGGGTGTAGCTGGGGGCTCTTTTTCCTATATTTGGTCTACCTTCTACTGTACGTCCAGATCACAGGAGCAGAGGTCCAGGGCTGTGTCAGGGTGTACCCTGGGGGCTCTTTTTCCTATATTTGGTCTACCTTCTACTGTACGTCCAGATCACAGGAGCAGAGGTCCAGGGCTGTGTCAGGGTGTACCCTGGGGGCTCTTTTTCCTATATTTGGTCTACCTTCTACTGTACGTCCAGATCACAGGAGCAGAGGTCCAGGGCTGTGTCAGGGTGTACCCTGGGGGCTCTTTTTCCTATATTTGGTCTATCTGCTACTGTACGTCCAGATCACAGGAGCAGAGGTCCAGGCCTGTGTCAGGGTGTACCCTGGGGGCTCTTTTTCCTATATTTGGTCTTCCTTCTACTGTACGTCCAGATCACAGGAGCAGAGGTCCAGGGCCCTGTCAGGGTGTACCCTGGGGGCTCTTTTTCCTATATTTGGTCTACCTTCTACTGTACGTCCAGATCACAGGAGCAGAGGTCCAGGGCTCTGTCAGGGTGTAGCTGGGGGCTCTTTTTCCTATATTTGGTCTTCCTTCTGCTGTACGTCCAGATCACAGGAGCAGAGGTCCAGGGCTGTGTCAGGGTGTACCCTGGGGGCTCTTTTTCCTATATTTGGTCTACCTTCTACTGTGCGTCCAGATCACAGGAGCAGAGGTCCAGGCCTGTGTCAGGGTGTACCTTGGGGGCTCTTTTTCCTATATTTGGTCTACCTTCTACTGTGCGTCCAGATCACAGGAGCAGAGGTCCAGGGCTGTGTCAGGGTGTACCCTGGGGGCTCTTTTTCCTATATTTGGTCTTACTTCTACTGTACGTCCAGATCACAGGAGCAGAGGTCCAGGGCTGTGTCGGGGTGTAGCTGGGGGCTCTTTTTCCTATATTTGGTCTTCCTTCTACTGTACGTCCAGATCACAGGAGCAGAGGTCCAGGGCTGTGTGAGGGTGTAGCTGGGGGCTATTTTTCCTATATTTGGTCTTACTTCTGCTGTACGTCCAGATCACAGGAGCAGAGGTCCAGGGCTGTGTCAGGGTGTACCCTGGGGACTCTTTTTCCTATATTTGGTCTTCCTTCTACTGTACGTCCAGATCACAGGAGCAGAGGTCCAGGGCTGTGTCGGGGTGTAGCTGGGGACTCTTTTTCCTATATTTGGTCTTCCTTCTGCTGTACGTCCAGATCACAGGAGCAGAGGTCCAGGGCTGTGTCAGGGTGTAGCTGGGGGCTCTTTTTCCTATATTTGGTCTTCCTTCTGCTGTACGTCCAGATCACAGGAGCAGAGGTCCAGGGCTGTGTCAGGGTGTACCCTGGGGGCTCTTTTTCCTATATTTGGTCTATCTGCTACTGTACGTCCAGATCACAGGAGCAGAGGTCCAGGGCTGTGTCAGGGTGTAGCTGGGGGCTCTTTTTCCTATATTTGGTCTTCCTTCTGCTGTACGTCCAGATCACAGGAGCAGAGGTCCAGGGCTGTGTCAGGGTGTACCCTGGGGGCTCTTTTTCCTATATTTGGTCTTCCTTCTGCTGTACGTCCAGATCACAGGAGCAGAGGTCCAGGGCTGTGTCAGGGTGTAGCTGGGGGCTCTTTTTCCTATATTTGGTCTTCCTTCTACTGTACGTCCAGATCACAGGAGCAGAGGTCAAGGGCTGTGTCAGGGTGTAGCCTAGGGGCTCTTTTTCCTATATTTGGTCTTCCTTCTACTGTACGTCCAGATCACAGGAGCAGAGGTCCAGGGCTGTGTCAGGGTGTACCCTGGCGGGAGCTCTTTACGTATATTTGGTCTTCCTTCTGCTGTACGTCCAGATCACAGGAGCAGAGGTCCAGGGCTGTGTCAGGGTGTAGCTGGGGGCTCTTTTTCCCTATATTTGGTCTTACTTCTACTGTCGTCCAGATCACAGGAGCAGAGGTCCAGGGCTGTGTCAGGGTGTAGCCTGGGGACTCTTTTTCCTATATTTGGTCTATCTGCTACTGTACGTCCAGATCACAGGAGCAGAGGTCCAGGGCTGTGTCGGGGTGTAGCTGGGGACTCTTTTTCCTATATTTGGTCTACCTTCTACTGTACGTCCAGATCACAGGAGCAGAGGTCCAGGGCTCTGTCAGGGTGTAGCTGGGGGCTCTTTTTCCTATATTTGGTCTTACTTCTACTGTACGTCCAGATCACAGGAGCAGAGGTCCAGGGCTGTGTCAGGGTGTACCCTGGGGCTCTTTTCCTATATTTGGTCTACCTTCTACTGTGCGTCCAGATCCTACAGGAGCAGAGGTCCAGGGCTCTGTCAGGGTGTAGCTGGGGGCTCTTTTCCTATATTTGGTCTACCTTCTACTGTACGTCCAGATCACAGGAGCAGAGGTCCAGGGCTCTGTCAGGGTGTGGCTTGGGGCTCTTTTTCCTATATTTGGTCTACCTTCTACTGTGCGTCCAGATCACAGGAGCAGAGGTCCAGGGCTGTGTCAGGGTGTAGCTGGGGGCTCTTTTTCCTATATTTGGTCTTACTTCTACTGTACGTCCAGATCACAGGAGCAGAGGTCGAGGGCTGTGTCAGGGTGTATCCTGGGGGCTCTTTTTCCTATATTTGGGCCTACTTCTGCTGTATGTCCAGATAACAGGAGCAGAGGTCCAGGGCTTAGCCTGCTCCGCGAGACCACTGGTTGTTGCAAGGTCGGTGATGGGCACTAACACGGCGTCTTCTGTTTGCAGTATCTGTGGGACCTGCTGAAGGAGCAGCAACAGCCGATCGTATCCACGTGCTCCCCAGCTGATGTCCAGGCCGCCTTCAGCACCATCGTCACCCGCATACAGAGATTGTAAGTACTGATGCATCGCTTGGCGCTGTCAGTAGAGATGTGTCCAGGTGTGTACGCATGGCTGATGCTTGCATGGGGCATGTAGACCAGGAACAGGCATGTCTCTACATGTGTCTATAGACGGGCTGCGGAGAGCAGGTCATGACAGGGTGGGCTGGAACATCACCCCTCTGACTTTCAAATGCTGTGCTTTTCATGTAAGTGTAATTTCCTCTCATCACCAGTACTTCTCCTGCTCCCACTTAAAACAGCAATGCTGACCCATTCTCTCCATGAGTATCGTTACAGCTTCTATACCAATACTGCCCTACCCTGTACAGTAGTACTGTGTGAGTCAAGAGCGGTACTGTTCTGATGGATACCCCTAACCGCAGATAGCTCACCTTTTGAATCCCTGCCTGCCTGGATCTGGAAACCTTTTAGCAATTGTTTCCACCAGTTTCCGATGGCTATGTCCCGCCCCCGGAAGCTTGCCCGTTCCCGCTGTAAGTCCTGGTCCAGGTTTTCTGTCCTCTTTTATGCCTAAGAACACATTTCTGCACACATACAAGACTCCAGACAGGAGTCTTTTCCCTATTGCTCCTGCACCAGATTGGAATTGCACAGTAAGCTCGCGAATGAAGCACGAAGGTGTTGGAACTACAGTGGTCAGCTGTGGAAACAAAAGGTTATTTGCGTACACAAATCCTGCAGTCTGACCCTCCAACTGCAAGGCCTTTTCTACCGTTGAGTGAATCTCTGCCAGGCCCTTAAGGCAGCTTGATTGAAACCATGTTCGGCGCCTCTGGTTAGTCGCCACATCTTAGCTGTCATAGGCCTGCTCCTGGTAATTCTCGCTTGTTTGTTAATGCAGCTCTCCTCGATGGAAAGTTTCAGACTTCAGCTAGCATGGTGAACATAAAATCCTTCCCTATGCCCCCGACAGAGAATCAATGACTGTGTGGGGCGTGCTATGGACACTAATGTGGTGATTCGCCATCTCGCTTGGATGTGCACCACAGGTTTATCTTAGTACTTGCAGACCTCCATTATAGCTCTACCTTTTGATGGCTCCAGGCCGGTTGGCCCCGGTTACTGAGTGCCCTAGAAACGCGGGAGAATATCAGGCTGATTTTGGAGCCACAGTTCTTCAACACCTTTATGCGGAAGGACACATGTCCGATGCTCATTTTGCCCAGGTCTTCTTCCCTGTAGATCCTGGAGAGTAAATGGTGTCCTGGGATAGCAGGGCGCATATTTCCCCTTGTCCCCCAGGTTATGTTATGTTATGTTATCACTGATTTGTAACGCGCACAGCTACTCAGAAGAGTGTCCCGGCGCCAGCCCAAGAGTATTAGCATGTTTCGTGTATTTCCAAAGTTGACGAGATGGTCGCGGCCATTTTCACAGGTTGGAGGTGCACGTATTCCCATACTTTGATGACTGGCTGTTGAAGGTGGCTCAACACAGTTGCAGACCAGTAGCGGACAACCATCTTGCTGCTGTCCTCCCTGGCCTCCTTCGGCAGTGCGGAGGATTTACTTTATAGGAGCCATTCTAGACATAGTGGCGTTCAAAGCTTTTACTTTATAGGAGCCATTCTAGACATAGTGGCGTTCAAAGCTGTTACATCCCACAGCAATTCTGGGACTTTCAAAATATGATGCTGATGTTTCGGGTTCAATCCTGTGTTCTGGGTCGGGCGATGCGGAGGCTTCTTGGTCTCCTGGCCTTGGGAATCTGAGTGCTGCCTCCTTCCCGTTGGCACATGCGGGCTCTGCAGTGGAACCTCTGTTTCAAGACTCAGCACTAGCAGTGTCTCATGGATAACATTTGTGTCAGACAAGGCCGACCTGGACTTTTAGTGGTAAATGAAGGATTCCAACCTGATTTGCAGGAGGCCTTTTTCCCTCCCCGTTCAGAGTTCGTGGGGTTAACAAACAGTTTCTGGGCTTGGGAGCCCTATTCTGTATGATTCTCTTATGAGGCCAATCTCCTTCCTCAAATGTGCCTAAGCCTCTTCCTACTGACCTCTCTCTGAATCGAAGAGCACCCTTTGAAGTGCACTGGGGGAGCCAGACTCTCTCTTCTCCAGTGTGTGTCTCACCCAGATTACAGAAATGCAGCAATTCACAAATCCGTCTGGGGGGAATGCCTCTATTTCCTCATGCTCCTCTAGTCAGCCCTAGGTCTCCCAAAATGGAACCCAGAAACTTTCATGTATTGTATCATCCACAGGGACATAACCACTACATACAGCACATGTATAATACACACGTGCTCCACAGCTCTCCTCATCAAACCGACGTAGGCTCAGAGTGACTTGAGCACACGGCAGCTGAGCTTTAAGCGAGCGAGCCTGTAGGCCTCACTCCAGTGACATGGGTAAAAAGGTGTGTCCACTCCTACTGATCACTGCACGGCGTGCTGCCATCACCGAGCTTGTGCTGCTTAACTCCTGGCAAATGCAGTAGCATTTCACCATATGAGGGTTGCGCTTTGGTGCCCTGCCCGGTCCAAAAACGACCGCAATCGGCGAGACAGGCCTGGGTCATGGCACAGACGCATGCTCCGTGTTCGCCCATGACAACAAAAATTAGCATCAGGGATCAAGACATCATTACAGTCAGGGCACAGGTGTATGTCTATCACCCTGGGAAGGACTTTCCCATAAAAAAAACCCACAAAAATGTGAGATTTTAAGTTCTGTATGGACTCTCAAAAAATAAATGTCTGTGACAGAAACTCATCAGGTGTACCGTTGGTGTCTAGGGTTGGGTCACGACTTTAATGCCTGCAGTGACTGCGTCGGTGAACCTGAAGCCCATCCGCCATGGCGTTGAAACTGACCTTTGGTACGAGCATTTTTCTTTTTAATAGTTGATGTGACGCAAGCTTGTAGAAATTTTAGAATCGGTTGGGGGTATTTTTCGTTCTTTTAATTGGGCTCCTTTAATTCAGTTTTGTTTTTAGCTTTTTATATCCTTGAGCTGGTTTTTGTCCTTTCTCCTGGGTCTGGTTTTTAGGAGTGTGCGCCATATTTTGGAGAGATTAGCCACTGCAGAGGTGCTATTTTAATAAGGTTAGTGCTCTAGTGGTTGGCAGACTTGGGTACCTCCCTCTATCCTAAAAAGACGCATATCCCACTGATGTGCACATCGTGCACGCCAAGGCAAGCTGGAGAAATGCAAATCTGACTTACCTGGGGATCCATTCCCTCCTCAATTTTTAAGGATGGTCTCCTCTACCGTCAACCCTGGGTTAAATAAAATCTTCAGTAATTCGCTCGATTCAGGGGTGTTTCCAACTGGCTGGAAACAAGCATTTCTACTTCCGCTACTAAAGAAACCCTAAGCAGACTGCGATACGAAACAATTATAGACCAATCTCTCTTTTAGTTGCTGCTGCTAAAATTCTAGAGAAACTGGTCAATAGGCAGCTAACTTTTTATTTGGAATCCAGATTCTAGGTGTGGGGTGGTCCGCCATGGTAGTCCTGCTTGACCCATCGGCCGCCTTTGATACGGTCTCACATTCTACCATTCTGGAGAGAATCAAATTGGCTGGCATCCAAGACCAGGTTTTTGTATTGTTCAAATATTTTCTCGAAGGTAGATTAGAGTCAGTTCATCTCCCCCGTTTTACAGCCACCCCCAAACTTAAGTATGGAGTCCCTCCATCTCGGCTGCGAGCCTCACCTTTTTTAATCTATATCTAGTTCCGTTAGCTAAGTTGATCAAATCCTGGAATGTGAAGGTAGTGTCGTATGCTATTATGACAAGTGGGGGTGCGCAGCTCAAGAATTCCAATAGGCCAAGATTAATAGAAAAGTAACTTCTGTATTCAATTTTTTTTTCTTAATATCATCAGATATAGAAAATCCAGCCTACGCGTTTCATTCCCATATAGGGAACTTCATCAGTGTAGAAAAATATATAATTTGTAAAAGTACAGATTGCCAAGGTGCCAACAATTTTTATTACTAGCTTCAGAGCAGTTGGCTTCTCACCAAAGACAATATGTTCCTATATAGGCCTGTTTGTAACGGTTTGTTAAAATTCCAACAATTACCAGGAAGACTGATCCAAATATGATAAAAAAAACCCACGAAGACAGGTCGACGGGCAGATGTAATGTGTTGAAACAGCCCATAAAAAACGCCAATGCAATTCTAGTAGACGAATCCGTATGACACAATAAAAAGGCCCCACAGAGAAAAGTCAACAGGAAAATGTAATTAGTAGCGCCTCTATGTCCACTGTGTGTCCTAAACAATTTCCAATAATTCAAAAGGTCAAGTGTATTGCACTGTGGCCCATATTCACTCTAAGCAGATATGAAGATTACTCTCTTCCGAGAGAGGAAGTTTCGGTCGCGACGCTGAGGAATCTTCGTATCTGCTTAGAGTGAATATGGGCCACAGTGCAATACACTTGACCTTTGAGTTATTGGAAATTGTTTAGGACACAGTGGACATAGAGCGCTACTAATTACATATTCCTGTTGACTTTCTCTGTGGGGCCTTTTTTTAATGTGTCATGCGGATTTGTCTACTAGAATTGCATTGGCGTTCCTATGACTGTTACAACAGATTACATCTGCCCGTCGACTCTCTTCGTGGGTTTTTATCATATTTGGATCCGTCTTCCTGGTAATTGTTGGAATTTTAACAAACCGTTACAAACAGGCCTATATAGGACATATTGTCTTTGGTGAAAAGCCAACTGCTCTGAAGCTAGTAATAAAATTGTTGGCACCTATGGCAATCTGTACTTTACAAATTATATATTTTTCTGCCCTGATGAAGTTCCCTATATGGGAATGAAACGCAGCTAGATTTTCTATATCTGATAATCTTAAGAAAAATGTTTTTGAATAAAGAAGTTACTTTTCTATTAATCTTGGCCTATTGGAATTCTTGAGCTGCGCACCCCCACTTGTCATAATAGTTTCTGATCTGGAGCACAGTGACGTCATTCAACGGCTGGCGCAGGGGTAGATTGCACGGCGAACTTACTTATAGGCACTGGCACGAGGTGCGGCACAGGAGGTCCGCCGTTGTTGTATCTGAGTAGTGTCGTATGCGGACGACACTCAGCTCCTACTGTCTTTTCAGGAGCATAAAGATAAGGCCTTGACCGTCTTCAAGCATTGCCTGCAGGGAGTTGCCGAGTGGTTGAATGACAATTTTCTTAGATTAAATTAAGAAAAAACTGAAATTCTTTTTTTTTTTTTTTTTACCAAAGTGCCCTCCTGATCTATGTACGTGGTAGCCAGAGGAACTTAATCCTCCCCCTGCTCCCTCTGTCGTGCAGTTCCCACTAATCTGTAGGATCCACGTGTTTGTTGGACAACATAAACTTTGGGTGAGGTACCTAGACTGATTTCAAGCACCGGATATGTTGGCCTTGGGACCATCTAGCTCACAGTGCCACCGTAAGCCCCCTAACCTTACGAGGAGCGAATGTTTTCTGGCAACCACTGAACATGACAACCCTGACCCCTGTAGGATCGTGGTAACAGATCAAGACCCTTCCGCTCAGTCACCCGTGCTTACTTGTACTTCGAGAAATATACAGAATACACAGTGTGACATTTTCAATATATTTATTGAACCAACGTTATTATTGTATAGAATACATGTGCTACGATAATCAGCGGACCGAAGCAGATGAAAGTGATTACAAGCAGCAAAAGAGTAAATAGTAGGTATAGTTCCACCATGGTGCTATGGACAGTGTATATATGCAGGCGTATGATACAAGGCAGTAATCAGGCGTACTCCTACTATGCAAACCCTACTCTGTGTATGTCTAGAGTTTGTGTAGGTGTAGAGCCAAGAAACCCCCCACGGGATGATCCAACCCTATTACCTGGTCCGAGAGAATGTAGGACCCCGTCCTGGTCACAAACTGGACACCCCTCACGGTGATGTCAGACCGCTGCGTGGTGAAGTCTCAGCATGCAGGGACCCTCGGTGTCAGCTGAAGTACCTCCTCTGCTAATCCTCTGAGATGCTTATTATTTATATTAAAAAGTATCCTTGCGATGTATGTATAGATTAGCAATGTTATGGATGTGTAGATAGCCCTGTCGCCCCGTGGATGAAGATAGAATTACATTTGTACATTGTGCATAAAGGCCTTGTACTTGGTGTTCGAGGCATCGTGATAATGTTATGCGGAGCCAGATGCATAAACAGAAGTAGTTTCAGAGAAACTAATCCAACATTGTCACGCACGCAAATATGTGCAAAAGGTCACAGCAGTAATGTTATTGTGCAGAAAGAGAACAATGTAAGAAAATGTGCAGCTAAGTTACATGAGCCTAACCCAGGCACGGACAATCTGGAAAGCAACGGACGACAGTGCGTGGGAGTGTCGCCTATAGAGGCCCCACACGTCATTTCCAAAGCGGAACAGCATCAGTGCGGAGCTGCACAGCGCCACCGACCGGCATGCAGAGGTACTGCTGAAATGTTTCCGTATCCAGTTTGATGCTAGGGGAGCATTCAAAAGGTGAGCAAACTGTGGCTACATAGAGTCTTTATCGAAAGTGTTACCGAAGGTAAGTACCTTGTTCTACAGTGCGATATAACTGCCTGTGCACCAATTCCAGAGATGTGCCCTGTAGCTGTGTCACCGAGGTCATACCTTATACCTCGATCCCCCGGGTTCCACCTGGGTTAGGTGTGAGAGAGTAAGGGGGGACAGGAGCTAGTGATTTGTGTCTAATTGAGGTTTGTCACAGTTTCTCAAGGGGCAGGCATGGGTATGTGGCACTGCCTTCTCATCAGTGTGCGGTCTTTCTTCCTTTGGCAGCTGTAACTGTAACTCCCAGATGCCCCCGCCAGTCAAGGTGGTCGTTGCTGGAGACCAGGTCTTTCTGAGCATCATCCTTCGGTTCTTCGTGGATCAGCTGGCCAGCAAGACACCAGACTGGCTAAACCACCTCCGCTTCCTGATCCTTCCGCTGGGTGAGAGAGGGCTGGTTAAAGAGTCCAGTACTCATCTTAAGAGTCAGAGTGAGAAGAGAGACAGAGAGAGAGGAAACAGGGAGAGAGGAGATAGAGAGAGAGGAGAGAGAGAAAGAGCTAGAGAGGGAGGAGAGAGAAAGGTGAGGGAGAGAGAGAACGATAACAGAAAAAAATGGAACAAAAGAGAGGCTGAAAAAGAAAGATGTAGAGAGGAAGAGGGATACAAGAGCGAGAAGGACAGAATGAGAAGGCCATGGAAGAGAGAGTGAGAGGCATAACGTTCGAGAGAATATCAGCAACAGAAGAGAGACAGTGAGAGAGATATAAAGAGAAAATAGCATTGGCAAAGCCAGTGGGTCTCGCCTGTGAGAGAGCTCCTAGCTTTGTCAATGTTTTTTAGTCATGTTATACAGCAGCGTGACCGGGAGTGAAATACAAATGCTGTAACGCAGCCAGCGCTGGCTGCTTCATAGCACCTTTCTTTATTGCTGGAGGGAGGACGAAGCGGGAACCCTCATGGGGGGAGGGAGGGTGTGCAACACGGAGGATATGGGGTAAACCGTGTCATGTTGTTTTTTTTTGTTATTCCAGGTGGGGAGGGGCAAGCAACAAGCAGAGGGTTGGCAGAAAGCAATGATAACAGCATTTGCATGGCTGAGAGTTTAAAACAATGTGCTATGACATGTCTAGCGCTGGCCACTTCAGAGCCCATTTTTTGTTGTAGCTGGTAGGTGGGGGCAACACAGACAGCGGGAGGAGGCAAGCCACAACACGTAGGCCGAGAAGGGGTCAAGCAACAACATGGTGGTAGGAGGGGGCAAGCAACAACACAGACAGTGAGGGGAGGGCAGAGGGGGAGGGGGCAAGCAAAAACTACACAGACAGCGGGAGGAGGCAAGCCACAACACGTAGGGCGAGAAGGGGTCAAGCAACAACATGGTGGTAGGAGGGGGCAAGCAACAACACAGACAGCGGGTGGAGACAAGCCAAAACACAGAGGGCGGGAGGGGTGTCAAGCAACAACATGGTGGTAGGAGGGGGCAAGCAACAACACAGACAGCGGGAGGAGACAAGCCACAACACGTAGGGCAGGAAGGGGTTAAGCAACAACATGGTGGTAGGAGGGGGCAAGCAACAACACAGACAGGGGAGGGGAAGAGGGGGCAAGCAACAACTACACAGACAGCGGGAGGAGGCAAGCCACAACACAGAGGGCGAGAAGGGGTCAAGCAACAACATGGTGGTAGGAGGGGGCAAGCAACAACACAGACAGTAAGGGGAGGAGACAAGCCACAACACAGAGGGCGGGAGGGGGTCATGCAACAACTTGATGGTAGGAGGGTGCAAGCAACAACACAAACAGTAAGGGGAAGAGAGGAGGGGGGAAGAAACAACTACACAGACAGCGGGAGGAGGAAAGCCACAACACATAGGGCGAGAAGGGGTCAAGCAACAACATGGCGGTAGGAGGGGGCAAGCAACAACACAGACAGTAAGGGGAGGGCAGGAGGGGGCAAGCAACAACTACACAGCCAGCGGGAGGAGGCAAGCCACAACACAGGGCGAGAAGGGGTCAAGCAACAAGATGGTGGTAGGAGGGGGGCAAGCAACAACACAGACAGTAAGAGGAGGGGAGGAGGGGGCAAGCAACAACTACACAGACAACAGGAGGAGGCAAGTCACGCCTCCAGGAGCCACTCTCCTGAGGCGTGAGCCGGGAGACATCGAGGCATTTATTCGTATTTGCACTGTTGTATTGCACTGATGATATATTTTGCACATTTACCGAATATATGAATTTTAAAATTTAGCGTTTTAAAATCAATTGTTTTATCTGTTTGGGCATACCTCTGTTTTTATGTTGCTCACTGGGGACTGAAGCTTTCTTTTTAAACCAGTCCAGACTCGTATTGAGTTGGGCGGGGGCCGCCATCTTGGGGGTGCGACGGTCGGCGGACTAGGTTTTTCCCTGACCTTTACATAAATAGAGAGGCTGGCGAGAGCGCGCAGCGGACGCGCCGCCAGCGCACCAAAGGCAAGCTTGTCTGCGCCTGTCCGCGCTCGGCCCGCACTGAGCGCCAGGACCCCTGCCAATTTTCCGTCAGGTAAGCCCTCCATCCGTAACTACTCTAGATCAACCCTGTTAGGACTGAATATGGTGGGTAAGGGTATGGACTGCGTCTGTCTCTCTTTGAACTCAAGGCCCTCACCTCTTCCAACGGCCTGCCCCAACTGTAAAATAACCTTACCGAATATCCAATACCAGCCCATTAGGTCTTGTGAGGGCAAAAGGATAGTGACATTGGGGTATGAAACTCAAGTGTTTAAATGCATATAGCTTAATGCAAGGTCCTTAGTTAAGCACAGCACGGAGTGTGCAACGCTTATTGAGGAAAGGGACATAAAGATGACTTTTATTACAGAAGCATGGACTGACGAAGCTTCTGGTCCGGACTTAGTGAAAGCCACCCCACCAGGGTTTTTATGCCACACCTTAAACAGGCCTATCAGGAAAGGGGGGGGATTGGCAGTGATCTATCATAGATCTATTAAGGCAGTATTTCAGTCCGCCTCCAACTTAGCTTGTGAGGCTTTGTCTTTTAATTTTAGTTTATTCCACCACCATACCTTTAAAGGTATTTTATTGTATAGACCACTAGGTGCTAGGAACCCCTTTGCAGCATCAATTGGAAATTTACTGGAAGAGGGTCTTTGCACTGACGCCTATACTATTATGGGAGATTTTTACTACTATCTGGAGGCTTCTTCTGAACCAGATACAGTGACTCTGATCGACATGATGAACAGCGCTGACCTTAGGCAGCACGTAATTGGTCCGACTCATGTGGCAGGACACACCCTGGATGGTATCTTCTCTAACCACCCTTGTCTTCTGTTCACTGGTTTACTACCACTTGTATGGACTGACCATGCGGCCGTCCAATTTGAGTTGACTCTTACGGATCAGCGCATTAGCGGGAAACGTCTTAAAGGACAGATAGAAATCAGAGCCTGGAATAAAGTTGAGGGGACCGCTCTGCAGGAACTCCTTAACTCCATGACGGCCCAAATGCCTTCGGGAGTGGAGGAGGCCACCAATGTATATACCAAATGGGTGGAGCATGCCTGCTGTAAACTAGCCCCAGTAAAAAAACTCTTCCCCAAAAGATTACAACCCTCCGCTCCATGGTTTTGGGAAGAACTGAGAAATCAAAAACTCATATGTAAGCGTCTTGAGCGGAGCTGGAGGAAAGGCTACAAAGAAACGGAGAAAAAGCTATATAAAAACAGCCTCCAGAGTTATAAACAACTCCTTTTTTCCGCTAAACAAAAGTTCTACACAACCCAAATTGACTTAGCGAAAAACTCTACGAAAGAGCTGTTTAAAACGGTATCAAGCCTGGCTTCTCCTGGCCCGGCTAGAGTTCAGTCGAGTCAGGAACTATGTGAAGATATCGCCAAGTTCTTTTTGAATAAAGTGGAGACCGTCTTCGCGGCCTTTAGCGGCCCAAGCGGAGCTGGGACAGATATGGTACGAGAGGAACTTAAGTCTCTGGAGGTTCCCCCCCATACCTTTGACAAGTTCCTGCCAGTGTCCTCTATTGATACTCTTAGGCTCCTTATGACAGCAAAATCAGGATCACCTTATGATCTATGCCCGGTCGCTGTGGTCAAATTGGCCCCGGGTCCGGTTGCCCGCTCACTGTCATCTATTTATAATGGCATGTTTGAAACAGGGCAGTTCCCTACACTCTGGAAGGTTGCTTCAATTCTGCCACTTCTAAAGAAGCCCAGCCTGGACCCTAAGGATCCAAATAACTTTCGCCCAATTTCTCGTCTTCCGCTTCAATCAATCAATCAATCACAGAATTTGTAAAGCGCACTACTTACCCGCGAGGGTCTCAAGGCGCTAGGGAAAAAAGGGGGGGGGGTGCTGCTACTGGTTGAACAACCAGGTCTTGAGTAGCCTCCTGAAGGTCAGCAGGTCTTGGGTCTGTCGTAGGCTTAGTGGAAGGGTCTTCCAGGTCTTGGCGGCGAGGTGGGAGAAGGATCTGCCGCCGGTGGTAGTTCTTCGAATGCGAGGGACGGTGGCGAGGGAGAGGTCGGCGGAGCGGAGTTGGCGGTTGGGGACGTAGAAGAGGAGTCGTCTGTTGAGGTAGGCTGGGCCAGTCTTCCAGCAAAACTGATTGAAAGAACCATGAATCGACAACTTAGTGCCTTCTTAGGCGAAACAAAAGCCTTGGATTCTACCCAATATGGCTTTAGAGAGGGACATAGTACTGAGTCAGCTCTCATTAAGGCCACAGAGGAGATTAGGGAATCCGTGGATCGGGGTGGCAGAGCAGCTCTTATCCTACTGCATCTGTCTGCAGCCTTTGATACTGTCCATCATTACATCCTGATGGATCGTTTAAAGGCATGTGGGATCCAGGCTAAAGCATGGGACCTTGTAAAATTCTTCTTAACAGACAGAGTACAAATTGTATCTCTGGGTGAATACCAGTCTAAACCTTTTGCACTGCCCTGGGGCATTCCGCAGGGGTCTTCACTAAGCTCTACACTTTTTAATGTGCATGTCTCATCGTTGGCCCCTCTTATTAGTGCTTTTGGGTTTGGTCTCACCTCATACGCAGATGACACCCAAATTGTGGTGTCTCTGATACCAGGTCAGGAGGTGGGATTGGAAAAGCGCTTCCAAGATTGTATGGAATCAGTCGGGAGATGGATGTCCGAAAATTGCCTAAAACTTAATTCAGTCAAAACTGAAGTCATACTGTTTGGGAATGATGCCAGCTTTTGGACCCCAAATTGGTGGCTGGACTCTATGGGCACTCTCCCCATGCCTTCAAAAAAAGTTAAAAACCTAGGAGTAATAGTGGATGAGCGACTTACTTTTGGTGACCAATTAAATGCAGTGGCATCGACTACAGCGTATGTTCTTAGAACAATCAAGAAAATTCTGCAGCTTTTACCACCTGTCAGCAGGCAACAGTGGTCACAGCACTGGTCATGTCAAGGCTGGATTATTGTAACACTCTCTATTTAAATATTCAAGAAAGATTTATGAATAAACTCCAGCTGCTGCAAAACGCAGCTGCGAAATTACTCACTGGTACACCCAAGTTTTGCTCAATCTCTAAAGAAATAAACAAATTGCACTGGCTCCCGGTGAGGAATCGAGTGCGTTTCAAATCCCTCTGTATGGTTTTTAAAGCTCTTCAAGGGATAGGACCCGACCATTTAAAACATCAGTTTCAATGGTATACACCGAAAAGAACTCTTCGCTCGTTGGGAGCCAAGTGGGTCACAGTGCCTTCCACAAAAAAAGCATTGTGGGGTGGTAGGAGTTTTTCTTTCTGTGCGGCAAAAGCCTGGAATGACCTTCCGTTCCACCTCAGAAGTGCCACTGATCTTTTGGCATTCAGGAAGGGACTAAAAACCTGGCTTTTTGATAAGTGAAACTCCTGTCCTCCGTTTCTGCCTAAGGAGAAGTGACTAGCGCCAGGACACCCTCGGGTAACCGCTGCGCTCTAAAAATATCTATAACATAATATAACAGAGGGCGAGAAGGGGTTAAGCAACAAGATGGTGGTAGGAGGGGGCAAGCAACAACACAGACAGTAAGAGGAGGGGGCAAGCAACAACTACACAGACCACAGGAGGAGGCAAGCCACAACCCAGAGGGCAGGAGAGGGCAAGCAGCAACATGAGCAGCAGGTGAGAGCAAGCAACAGGAAAGAAGCAGGCATGTAGGGGACCAATGGGGGAAGCAGCACAAAGACACATGCACTCTCACAGAGCACTTCAACAATAAGAAAAAAGTAACACACAAAACACGAACAGTGGCATAACACAAGTACTTTGGCCATGCTCCTGGCCAAGCAGAAGAAAAGGATGTGAAGACTCCACGTGTTAAACCAGATGCAAGCGAATAAGAGTGACGATGAAGTCAACCAATGGTAAGCAATGGGTGAGCTCTACACCCACTCTAAGCTAACAAAATGTCTTCCAAGCGACAGCATATGCGCTGTCTCAGGTGAGACCTAAAACGAGACACTGGAATTTAGAGAGATAGAAAGAAAGAGAGGCCGAGAGAGGGAGAAAGAGACAGGGAGAGAGACAGAGGGATAAAGTGGAAAAAGAAAGAGACAGGAAGAGAGGTTGAACAAAAGAGATAAAGGAAGAGAGACAGAGAGGGAGATATAAAGATAAGGAAAGAGACAGGGATTGAGACAGAGGGAGAAATAGAGATAAGGAAAGAGAGACAGACAGGGAGTGAGTGAGTAAGAGAGATAAAGGAAGAGAGACCAAGAGAATGTGAAGGTGACAGCGTATCCCTGTTATGGTGCTTTGTTTGCTCTCTGTTCCATGTTTCCCTGTTGTCTCTGTATTCAGTGTGTGTACTTTCTCTGGTGTTTGGACGAGCTGTGAGTGGAGGATGAGACTTTCACAGCATAATGTATAGTCCAGTGTGAGATGAGCCAGGCCCTGCACACGGGAGCTGCTATTCTAGGCTATGTCTGTAGGAAGTTCCCGCACTACGTTAGGTGCCTTAATGCTCTTTCTAGCAGCTCTTCTCTCCCTGGCACTGTGCATCACTGCCTCCTGAAAGTGCCAGATCTTTCTGGGGAGACACTGCTGCCCTCCCTGGCACTGTGCATCACTGCCTCCTGAAAGTGCCAGATCCTTCTGTGCAGACACTGCTGCTCTCCCTGGCACTGTGCATCACTGCCTCCTGCACAGTGCCAGGTCCTTCTGGGGAGACGCTGCTGCCCTCTCTGGCACTGGGCACCACTTAATAATGGTTGAATGAGGTTGTGTTTTGCCTTAGCGCAGAGTAGGGCAGGATGCCATCAGAGCCAGGTTAAGAACCCGGGACATCTTACAGAAGCTTAGTGATTCACTGATTATAATATATTTAAAACGCAGCACTGCTCAAGGCACCCTGGCACTGAACACCACCACAAACATCAAGGGAGGAAGTTGAAGGCTTCTGGTAAAGACAAACATTTTTAGTTTAGGTTTGATGCCAAAGATCTGCAGCACCCGAGGGAGGGGTGGTTGGCAATCAGTTGCCAGGTACTTTACTTCTCCTGTAGTGTTCACAGGACCAGGTAGTACTTTATTCCTGTAGGTAGTTATCTGCTCATGTAGTATTCATGGGGTGTGTGGCCACAGCAGCCGTTGGCAGGTACTCCTCTGCTCCTGTAGTGGTCACAGGGTCAGGTACTTCTCTGCTCTTGTAGTGGTCACAGGGTTAGGTACTTCTCTGCTCTTGTAGTGGTTACAGTGCCAGGTACTATGCTGCTCCTGTAGTCTTCACAGGGTATGTGGCCGCAGCAGAAATTGTCTATGTACATCTCTGCTCCTGTAGTCTGCACTGGGCCAGGAAGTACTCTGTTCCTGTAGTGTTCACAAGGTCAGTACTCCTCTGTTCCTGTAGTCTTCACAGGGCCAGGAAGACCTCTGTTCCTGTAACGTTCACAAAGTCAGGTACTTCTCAGCTCCTGTAGTGTTCACAGGAAGTGTGGCTGTGGCAGCAATTGTCAGGTCATCCTCTGCTCCTGTAGTGTTCACAGGGCCAGGAAGTACTCTGTTCCTGTAGAGTTCACAAGGTGAGTACTTCTCTGCTCCGGTAGTCTTCACGGGGCCAGGAAGTACTCTCTTCCTGTAGTGTTCAGAAGGTCAGTACTTCTCTACTTCTGTAGTCTTCACAGGGCTTGTAGTGTTCACAAAGTCAGATACTTCTCAGCTCCTGTAGTGTTCACAGGATGTGTGGTAGTGGCATCAATTGTCAGGTCTTCTTCTGCTCCTGTAGTGTTCACAGGGCCAGGAAGTACTTTGTTCCTCTGGTGTTCACATGGTCAGTAACTTCTCTGCTCCTGTAGTGTTCACAGGGCCAGGAATTACTCTGCTCCTGTAGTGTTCACAGGGTGTGTGGACGCAGCAGCAGTTATTGGCAGGCACTCCTCTGTTCCTGTAGTGTTCACAAGGTCAGGCACATCTATGCTCCTCTAGTGTTCACAGGGCCAGGAAGTACTCTGTTTGTATAGTGTTCACAGGGCCAGGAAGTACTCTGTTCCTGTATTGTTCACAAGGCCAGGTACTTCTCTGCTCTTCTAGTGTTCACAGGGCCAGGAAGTACTCTGTATAATGTTCACAGGGCCAGGAAGTACTCTGTTTCCGTAGTGTTCCCAAGGCCAGGTACTTCTGTGCTCTTGTATTGTTCACAGGGCCAGTAAGTACTCTGTTTGTATAGTGTTCACAGGGCCAGGAAGTACTCTGTATAGTGTTCACAGGGCCAGGAAGTACTCTGAAGAGTCACAGGAATTATTCTTGTGACGAAACACGTGTCAGCTGGTTGCTTTGTTTCTATAATTTTGTTTTCTCTTAATAAATATCACTGAACTCTATCCAGACATTAACAACTGTGATTTATCTGAACGAGAATCTCATACTACTGGTATACCCCTAATACGTGTGCCCAGGATTGTGTTTACTAGTACTCTGTATAGTGTTCACAGGGCCAGGAAGTACTCTGTTTGTATAGTGTTCACAGGGCCAGGAAGTACTCTGTTTGTATAGTGTTCACAGGGCCAGGAAGTACTCTGTTTGTATAGTGTTCACAGGGCCAGGAAGTACTCTGTTTGTATAGTGTTCACAGGGCCAGGAAGTACTCTGTTTGTATAGTGTTCACAGGGCCAGGAAGTACTCTGTTTAGTGTTCACAGGGCCAGGAAGTACTCTGTTTGTATAGTGTTCACAGGGCCAGGAAGTACTCTGTTTGTATAGTGTTCACAGGGCCAGGAAGTACTCTGTTTGTATAGTGTTCACAGGGCCAGGAAGTACTCTGTTTGTATAGTGTTCACAGGGCCAGGAAGTACTCTGTTTAGTGTTCACAGGGCCAGTAAGTACTCGGTTTGTATAGTGTTCACAGGGCCAGTAAGTAATCGGTTTGTATAGTGTTCACAGGGCCAGGAAGTACTCTGTTTGTATAGTGTTCACAGGGCCAGGAAGTACTCTGTTTGTATAGTGTTCACAGGGCCAGGAAGTACTCTGTTTAGTGTTCACAGGGCCAGGAAGTACTCTGTTTGTATAGTGTTCACAGGGCCAGGAAGTACTCTGTTTGTATAGTGTTCACAGGGCCAGGAAGTACTCTGTTTGTATAGTGTTCACAGGGCCAGGAAGTATTCAGTTTGTATAGTGTTCACAGGGCCAGTAAGTACTCGGTTTGTATAGTGTTCACAGGGCCAGTAAGTACTCGGTTTGTATAGTGTTCACAGGGCCAGGAAGTACTCTGTTTGTATAGTGTTCACAGGGCCAGTAAGTACTCTGTTTCCGTAGTGTTCCCAGGGCCAGGAAGTACTCTGTTTGTATAGTGTTCACAGGGCCAGGAAGTACTCTGTTTAGTGTTCACAGGGCCAGGAAGTACTCGGTTTGTATAGTGTTCACAGGGCCAGTAAGTACTCGGTTTGTATAGTGTTCACAGTGCCAGTAAGTACTCGGTTTGTATAGGGTTCACAGGGCCAGGAAGTACTCTGTTTGTATAGTGTTCATAGGGCCAGGAAGTACTCTGTTTGTATAGTGTTCACAGGGCCAGGAAGTACTCTGTTTCCGTAGTGTTCCCAGGGCCAGGTACTTCTCTGCTCCTGTAGTACGGCGAGGTATTGAGCATGTACTCCTCCTGTGTATGAGTGCTTTGACGCTCCCTTGATGATTCTGAGGTATAGTTTCGTTGAAGAAAACAGATGGCTAGAGTTGTCTTGAGAAAGTAATTTATTGATTACATCCTGGTTGTTGCAGAGTGTTGTGATGTTGTAGTTGGAACGACAGCCGACTTGTGTTTTGCCCTAAGCGGTCACTCGGACCAGGGCTTTCTCAAGGCTGTAACAAGGAAGCAATATAGTGGTGTGAGTAAGACCAGAATTAGGAGACCCAAAAGTAAAACACCACTGGGTGCACGGTGCGAGACGGTCGAAAAAATGATAGTGACGCATCCTCTATTGGGGGTCTTTAAAGCGAAGGTGTTGGTGGTGGAAAAGTGCATAGGACAGAAAGGGTGTGGTACACGAAAGAAAAATAGAAGGGTAGTGAGCAACTAGTTCTGTTTGGTTTGTTTAATTTTATTGTATGGTGCTGGCAGGAAGGGAGAGGCTTAATTCGGATGTTATTTTAGTTAGACCTGTGATCGGACATAAGATACTATAGTGCCCAGTTAAAGTTAGTCAAATCGTCATGCTGATTATTAGTATAATTGGTTCAGCGTAGAAAGAGAGCCGTAACTTCCACAGCTAAGAGGCGCTATAATGCGTGACAATGCATTTCAGTGCGGCGATGCGGACCACCACACTGAAATGCGTTAGTCTAACGCCTGATGCGTGATAGTTGGCAGGGCGGCTTCCTTATGAGTGTGTTAGCAGTGAAAAATTCAAACAAAAAATGGGAACATATCAAATTATGCACAAGTATAGTACGTTCACAGAATATTGAGATAGTCGAAACTCAATTTTATACATTCCATTAATCTTCAGATAGGTATCTGGTAATTAGATGCTGAGATCTGGAAGGGAAAGAGAGATAGAAAAGGAAACTTAGGGGGATATTCTCAAGAACGAGTGTTAACTATCGCCAAATTCGCTTAACGCAACTTCTCACATCACAGTCCATCGCGGGAAAATAACACTGTGTCAACGCATTATTCCCAACCCTGCGGCACCATGCGATAGCCACACGTTAACGTGACAAATGCCCGCGTTAAAATTAACGTAACGCTGAAAAAATGCAAAACACGAACGCCAAAAAAGTTGCGAAGTCCCAAATCGCGAAACAAAAAGCAGCGATAACCAGCTACAGGCCTGTGAATCCCACGCGACATGCGGGAAAATGCACTATAAAAGCAGAGAAAAAAAAAAGATTAAAAAATGCAACTGCGTAACACCATGGACGCACTCGGACCGAGTGCAGAGGACAACGCGAACCCCACAAGCCCCACAGACGACCAGCCAGGACCCCCGGGGCCGGGGAAGGGCAAGGAGAAGAGGAAGACGGGGCAGTCCGCAGGAAAACCTGATCATCGTCACAGAGGTGACAGGACACTACCAACAACTGTCCGTCACCTCCACTGTGTCATCAGCCACACAAACGGAAATATGGCAACACATCCTGAACAACGTGAATGCAGTCGGAGTGTCGAGGAGGACAATGGAAAAGGCCAAGAGGCGCTGGAATGATGTGAAGGGCAAAACCAAGAAGAAACCCGATGCCAACATGAAAGCAGCAACGCAGATTGAAGGTGGGGGACCAGCGGCACACCAGGAGCTAGATGACATGGAGAAAATGGTGGCCACTGTCATCAGTCGGGATACAGTGCCAGGAGTCGGGGATTGGGACACTGCTCAACATGACCTGACACAACATCAACAGGGTGAGTACCAACCAGGGACTGGGGGGACGGGGGGAGATGGGCACAATGCCACACATGCACAATTAAGTACAGCACACTGCACACCCACAATGACTCTGGATCATGTCCCTGATCCCAGTGCCACACTGCAACACACATACAGAAACTCAGGGAATTCGTGTTGAAAAGAATTTATTTGCACATGCTGTGCCTGTGGTCATTTTGTACTGTCTCATGATTGCTAAGGACTGCCAAAATGTGACGTCCTCATGTGAAGAAATTATGGTGTTCCTACGGGCTATTCCTGCTGCAGTGGGGTGTGGTCCACCTGCCTCATCTTCCTCATCATCATCCGGTGCATCTGGCACTCGTAACCATGGGGCATTGGTGCGTACACATATGTTGTGCAACACACAACATGCAACGATCATCTTGCACACGATGCCTGGGCTGTACAGGAGCCTCCCACCTGTGATGTCCAGGCACCTGAAACGTGACTTCAACACGCCAAATGTGCGTTCCACGATGCCCCTGGTGCATTTGTGGGCCACATTGTACTGCCTCTGGGCCTGTCTGTTCGTGGCTCGGAGGGGTGTCATCATCCAAGGGCAGAGTGCATATCCTTGATCACCTGTGACAGTGCAGAGAGACATGAGTCAACAGTTGGTCCTGCATGATGTGTTGGCAGGCTCACTAGTTCATTGGCGTGTGATATGTGTGTCATAGTGATTACTGTTTGACATGTACTGCTTGTAGCAAATGAGCGCCATCAATGTGTACAACGTAGCCTCACCTCTGCTCCTCCCTCCCCCCGAGCCCATTTACTTGTGTGCGCTGCCCGGTTGCATCACTTGCACTCCTACGGCACACCATCATCATGCCTGTCTGCGCATTTCCACAAGCCTGACAACGACACTGTGATGTTGTGCGTTGAAGGTGGGCGCCCACGTGTGTGTAGGCCTATGGTAAGGATAGGGCGGACACAGATGTAGAAGGCATGGCTGGCTGAACTCGCGATGCGGTCGAGGCAATACCTTTGCCCTATGCTGCGGTAACAGCGACACAAACACAACAGTTGGCATGTATGATCCCGGACCTCGAGCGGGCTTGCGCTCATTCATTTATCCCTTCGGCCGAGCCCGCACTCCGGGGGAATGCTACATCGCAACATTGTCCATTGCCGGACGAGTGGCGCCGACACTACAACAGAGACTCACGCCTTAGGTACTTCATTGGCAAGCCCAACACTTAACCACGCCCAGGGCCCCGGGGTGATCATCCACACCACACGCTGGACTGTCGTACGCCAGCCCACTCCGGCAACGCCTACAGGGGGGTGCGACACAGCTACATGTCCCAGGTCTCCCCCACTGCCTGAGGTGACATGGTTGCGTCCACTGTCCAGTACACTGCAGACACCAGCAGTGTATGTCGACATGGAAGTGTCTGTGGTCTGCATACTGCAGTCTGTCCAGCGCATCCACGCCACACTTGGCATTGTGTACATTCACATTCATGGGTCACTTGCCTCCTTCGCACATGCCGGATTCCCACCTCTCCCCACATTCTGCTATTGTGTGGCTGAGGTGCCATGCCGTTGATGGCTTGTGTAGATGGCTAGCCCAGGTTGCCACAGTAAGTTGTGTTGTCGTGTTTGGAATGTGGGGATGTTGGTTGTCATGTTGTATGTGATTTTGTGACGTGTGCATTCCCAGAGTTGTGAGTTGTCTGATTGTGGTGTGGAGGTGTGTGGTGTGTTCCGTTGGTACTTACCGACGAGCAGTGCATTTCCATAGGTGCCATCCTGGAAGCGCTGGTTGATGATGGACTGTCGGAAGATGAAGGAATCATTCACACTGCCTGGGTAGTTGGCGACGACATTGGTGAAGAGTCCCCAGTGGTCCACTATTGCCTGCACATTGATGGAATGCGTGTGCTTTCTGTTGCAGTAATTGTGTGCAGTGGCGGCAGGGGGCACGAGGAGTACATGTGTGCAGTCACTTGCCCCCAACACGTGCGGGAAGCCAGCTATGACGTAGAAGCCTTGCTTGATCTCCAGCTGTTCCTGCGCAGTTTGTGGGAAGTAAAGTTGCTGGGGTACCAAGCTGATGATGGCATCCAAGACAGGTGTGAGGAACTTTGACAGGGCTGGCTGTGAGACTCCTCCGACTATGGCAGTTGTAGGTTGGAAGGTCCCAGAGGCCAACAGGTGCAGCACGGCCAGCAGCTTTGTCTGCGGAGGGATGTTGGTTCTCCGCTGTGTTGGTACCGTCAGCCTGTGGGCAATGATGGTCAGGATGCGGAGGATGGTTGTCCTTTTGAGCCTGTAGTGGACGATTACTTCCTCTGGCGTTAAGTCTCGGAGGCTGGTGCGTTTTCGGAAGGTCCGGTGTCTTTGTCTGCGCTGCCTCTGTGGTAGTCCGGGGGGGAGGGGGGTCCTGGGGGTTGGGGGGCCTGGCGGTGGTGGCGGTGGGTGTTGTGGCCCTCTTGGGGCTCCGAGCTGCATGATCAGTAGCTCCATGGCATCTGTTGTTCTTCTGGTGTGGCTGTGGGCTGGGCTCCCTTTTATGGTGCAGGTTGTCGTCCGCTTTAGCACCAGGTAGGGGCAGGTGTTGAATCCCTGCTGCTAACGCGCCTTATCGCATGTTTTTGAATCTTATCGCCGATCTGGCTTGTCGTTGGGAATGTTGCGGAGTGGTGATTTCGGGGGATTTTGCACGGGAACGCCTACTCTGCATCTCATTAGCGTTAGTTGCCGGTGTCATCCGTGGCGATGTTTTTTGCGGCTGCTATCGCAGGTAGATTGGTGATATTGGCTATTAGCACCAGCTTGTGAATGGTGCGATGGATTTATCACCACTTTGGCTGCGATAAAGTGCCGCTAACTCGGCGATAAGTCCTTGAGAATATGCCCCTCAGAAAGGAATTGAGGTAAGTAGTGCTGTTTTGAATGCAACATTGTACATGTAATGGAAACTGATGTCAAAAGGCAATGTAGAGAGGGTCTCTCTATAGTGCCTGGATAGATGATGTAGCGGTTACCTCGTTATCATGAGAGTAATCCGTACTGGGGCAGCATGGGCAAGCAAGGTAGTGAGTGCCTTGTGCTAGGCAAAGGAAGAAGGCTAGCTGTTGTTGCGCACTGGCAAATATTTGTAATTAATAGGCGTCCTAAGTGCGCTACAGACTACAGGCGTATTTTAAAATCGGGGTGGTCACCTCAGTACCTAGCACTGATCACACATAAAAGCAGTTAATGCTAGAGGGGTACCACATTCAGCGAACAGCCGGGCAAGTCCGGAGAGCGGACGCTAAAGTTAAGCAGCGGTTACCAGCGAACCCCGCATTGCAGGGGCTGAGCCTCAATATATTAGACAGAATTAGACTTACTATGACAAAGTGGTTTGAGGCAAGAGTCCCGGGATAATCCCTTGTCTTCTCCTGGCGGTCTGACGGCGTGCGGTGTCAGCGCCATTTAAAAAGGGGATGAGGGCGTGGATTCGAGAGGGATGTCATCGGCTGCTGGGCGCCATTACTAAATGGTATTTCTCGATGGCATATTACAGAGAATTCAGTGATATATCTCGTACGGCCTCAATGTACATGATAGAAATAATTATTCAGTAAGCCGAAGTGACAGCGGTGTAAGCCTGCAAAATAGAAGATCATTATTCTAGTATGGCTTCGTGACCAAGATAATAATGATAGGTAGGCGGAGTCGGGGCACGGGTGAAGAGATAGCACTCCGTGTATTATGAATAACAATTCATACATATTGGACCCTAAAATGAATTTAAACCAGAGCTATTGAGTTAGTCCTATTGTGATAGGGAGTATAAGTGAGACCAAGTGACTCAGTCCTACTCCTAAAAAATGTTGTTTTTCGGGCGCCATCTTGGGTGTCCTTGTTATACAGGGAGTAACTGGAAGGAAACCTCCCTTGGATCCACGGACATGGTGTGCCATGAATAGTCATACACAAAAGAAAGTAAGGTAAGTATAGGTCGCAGTTATTTCATATAAGGTTGAAATACATGGAACCATGTATCTGGAGCACATCCACTTTGTAAAAACTGCCCTCACCCACAACAAGTTGTGGCATGCTTCATCATAGGGCTGCTGCAAAACGCCTCAGCGCAGACCAACGCTCGAGGCGGAGCAATAGGGAGGGGTTGACAATACAAACAAATAAAGAAGGAAAAGAAAAAGGATCCTGAATAAGTGCAGACAATAAATGTTAAAACTAACAAAGGGATACCCTCATAACAATTTTATTTCTGGATTCCCTTGTCAGGATTAAAATAAGGGTAAGAGGTACCCCCGGATGGTGGTGGTGTGAGTGAATTATGCACTCTCCACCCCTCCATTCTGCATAGAGGTCAACATGTTTCTGCCGGATCCCGTCTCTCTACCGGCATTCATCAGGACAAACGGATCCCTATAATGAATTTCCTTGCTGTCACATATACCCCTAGTATTCCCACTATACTAAGTGTTACTGCACCTGTTAATATGGTGTAGTCCAGTACACTTACTCAAGTATGAGATCTGTAAGTGAGAAAATAAAAACAGTGAAAAGGGTCTGTACAGAAATGAACAGACAAACAACATAAATGATACAAGTGAATAAATTGTGCTCTTAATAATACCTTTTAGAATCAACCAATTTGTTGCGACATGGGCGTCCTTTCAAATTAAGATATGCACCCGACAATATGGGCTAACAATGGCCCTCTATTATTCTAATTTTTTATGAACACTCAGTGTGAGTGTCATATGTTTATAAAACATTACGTGCCTATGTCCATTGGCGAGAATGAACACACCTGTATAAAAAAGAGGATAATGGTGGTAATCATGCCCAACAGTACTCATAGTATTAGGCCTATCAATAAGTGTGTTTAGGTTCACACACGTCCCTCCACTTGGCACATCTTACCGAGTTTATTGAGTTGAGCGCTAGAAATGGCACAGGAGTAGAGGGCAACCCCCTATAGTCACACACTGTGAGGGAAAATGGCCGTTAGGTAAGTATTTATAGAGAAAAACTGAGAAAAGCCCACTAACAAGGGTGGCTAGCCACGTCCATAGTATTAGCCTGTCATGAAGCTAGTCC
Organism: Calotriton arnoldi; assembly: GCA_963921515.1. NCBI lineage: Eukaryota > Metazoa > Chordata > Amphibia > Caudata > Salamandridae > Calotriton > Calotriton arnoldi. Next base: position 1,206,161 of record CAWUFW010005944.1, read on the forward strand.
GGTATGGTATGCGTAAAACCAACCGCACCTACAACAGCAAGTAACCTGGACTGACTGCCGATAACCCCCGTAGTGGTACTCTTGTTAGGCAGACCTTGATAGTGATGAACAGACCCCCCTCTCCTTACTTCGTCAAGGGTGGCTCGCTGCATCCAACTTGGTCTCTCCAAGTGCCGTGTAGGTACACAGTCAGGCAACACTCAGCTCTCTATATGCATAGATACTTCCCGTCACGAGGGTCGCCGGTGACAGCTGAGTCACGAGACGCATATGACGTATTACAATCCGGGAAGCGACTAGAGCGGTGACTCGCTCTATTGCACGCATGCGCATAGTACTACTATCGCACGATTACCAATACAGTGTTCCGGTGCCTCACACAGCAATATAATGGTGTCATACGTTTGAGGATCCCCCTCGCCCGGGCTTGGAGTCTATCAAACGGACCCGGGTGTCCTATGGTGATAGTGTAACCGGGGCCACAGGAGAGGTGAAGAAGCACCCGTAGAGTAAAACATATATCAATAAAGCTATGTTGACAGGGTTAGTCATTGATGGGATAAAACCTTATTGACCCTGGTAACGGGGCACTATGCAGGGAGCACAACTGGAGGGTATGACACTGGCAATGTAAGGGTGGATTGTAGCAGACTGGACGAAGTTGCTAAACGCATATGCTCTACAGAAGTAGGGCCTTCTGTATAAAAGGCTCACTGAGTCGATATCTAGCTCGGTGGTAGGTGCGCATATAAGATGTTAGAAACAATGCTAGGGCAGTCACTAGAGTCCCACAACAGTTTGGTAGGCAGACAGAGACGGGTCAGTGTGAAGTAACTTGTAGGGTGTTGGATCAGACTCTATTACAACACATAGATATTAACCAAAGGGGTGCCATAACACGGTACAGTTACAGGTACGTCACTAACCCTTTATGACCTGCCCAGATTCGTCCATGGGATATCATAATTCAGGCCTATCTCATGACTCCGTATTCTGTAAACCTATTTTTGTTCACGTATAAACAGGGTACGAGTCGGATCTCTGGTGTTGGATGGGACGTATGGCTTATCCAGCACGGTCCAATACATATCCTCAGGGGTGTGTGCCTTCTCTGCATAATGTGATGTCAGGCGTGTGGTGGTCCTAGCACAGCGAATGTTACTTCTATGCTCTATGCTCCATGATTCTCACTTTTACTTTTCTGAAGGTCATACCCACATAGATCAATCCACACAGACACCTGATCATATAAACCACGTTCGTGGAGTTGCAGTTAGTGTGCACTCGTTGTTCCCACGGGTAACTCAAACCCACGTCTACACTTTTCGTGCTGGTGGTTAATCTATAGACATCATACGAACCACACCTAGTGTGTCCTGTGACTGGTGGGAGGTACCCGGGCCCCTGAGGAGCCCCTTGGCGGCAAGTGCAAAGTCTAGAGTGGACCAAATGATCTCTGATATTTGAACTCTTTCTAAATGTAAATAGTGGTTTCTCGAGATGGAGGCCACTAGAATTGAGTATGCGCCAGTGTTTAAGGATAATGCGTTTTATGTGGGTAGATGCTGTATTAAATGTAGTAACACAGATAGTGTTCTTTTTCTCTAGTCTCTCTACCTTCTCCAACAGCGCTTCCCTATGGCAGTTCCATGCTCTTTTCTGTGCCCTTCGTACCACTCTCATAGGGTACCCCCTACTACCCAGTTTCTCTGATAAAAGGGCTGCTTCTTCTCTGAAATTCTCATGCTCAGAGCAATTTCTGCGCAAGCGCAGAAATTGCCCCACCGGGAGATTCTCCCTGAGACATTTGGGGTGAAAGCTTTCAAACAGTAATAATCCATTTTTATCCGTAGGTTTGTGGTAGACCTTCGTGGACAATTTCCCTTCATTTGGAAAAATTACCAGGTCCAGCAATGGAAGGCCTTCCTTAGTGATGGGCGTGGTGAAGTGTAAGAAGGTATTACGTGTGTTCAACCATTGCATGAAATCCCTCATAGATTGTTCATCTCCTTTCCAGATCAAGATAACGTCATCTATGAAGCGCTTCCAGATACAGATGTTACTAGCCCAAGGGTTACCAGCGTCAACGATGTGTTTCTTTTCAAAGGCCGAGACATACAATCCTGCCAAACTAGGATTGGGTTTGTAAGTAGTAGGTCCCTTTGTACTCACAAAAGTTTTTTGTAAGTGCTATCTCAGCCAGGTGGATTATGAATGGCCTTGGAGTGCAGTATTGCCAATCCTGCTCAAACAAGATCTCCTCCACTACCCTCAGCATTTCCATCTGTGAGATACTGGTGTATACGGATTCTATGTCCAATCCCACCAGGTATTCTTCATCTGGGTTGAAGTCCATATCCCTAAGTAGGTTCAGGACATCTGTGGTGTCCTTGAGATAAGCTTCTCTACTCTGGACCAGGGGCTTAAAAAAGAAGTCGCAGAATCTTGACAAAGGTTCAAGGATGGAACCAATGCCAGCAACAATAGGTCTCCCTGGTGGCGGTCTTGTGGCCTTGTGCACCTTGGGTAGTGTATAAAAGGAAGGTATAGCAGGATATTTCTGCTGCAGGAAACTGGCTTCATGCTCAAAGATCCAGTCGTTGTTCAAGGCCTCTTCTATCATGGTGGAGATTTCCCTCCTCAAGTCTGGTGTGGGGTCCCTTGGTAGGACCTTATAGTTCCTTTCATCACCCAGTAGTCTTAGGCATTCATGCTCATATACTGTTCTCGTTTGGATCACAATAGCCCCACCTTTGTCTGCAGGCTTTATAATCCATTCCTGATTATTTTTAAGTTCATCCAGGGCCTCCTTCTCTTCCCTTGACATGTTCCTAAAGGGTTGAGTATGAGCTCTGCTCAGGTCCTCTATATCATGGATGACTGCCCTTTCAAAGGTAGCAACTTCCAGGGGAAGAGAGGAGCTCGGAGGGGTAAAGGTAGATTTTGGACGAAAGTTGGTATCACCTCTATTTTCCTCTCTCTCAGTTTTGATCTCAAAAAAGACTTTAAGTCTAACTGCCCTAAAAAATTCGGACAGCTCTTGTCGTAGTCTGAAGATGTCCAAAGTGTTCGTAGGAACGAAGCCCAGACCCTTATTGAGCAGTGATTCCTGGAGAGCGGTGAGTTGGGTGTCTGTGAGGTTGATGACTATAGGGGGTCGCCCTCTACTCCTGTGCCATTTCTAGCGCTCAACTCAATAAACTCGGTAAGATGTGCCGAGTGGAGGGACGTGTGTGAACCTAAACACACTTATTGATACGCCTAATACTATGAGTACTGTTGGGCATGATTACCACCATTATCCTCTTATTTATACAGGTGTGTTCATTTTCGCCAATGGACATAGGCACATAATGTTTTATAAACATGACACTCACACTGAGTGTTCATAAAAAATTAGAATAATAGAGGGCCATTGTTAGCCCATATTGTTCGGTGCATATCTTAAATTTGAAAGGACGCCCATGTCGCAACAAATTGGTTGATTCTATAAGGTATTATTAAGAGCACAATTTATTCACTTGTATCATTTATGTTGTTTGTCTGTTCATTTCTGTACAGACCCTTTTCACTGTTTTTATTTTCTCACTTACAGATCTCATACTTGAGTAAGTGTACTGGACTGCACCATACTAACAGGTGCAGTAACACTTAGTATAGTGGGAATACTAGGGGTATATGTGACAGCAAGGAAATTCATTATAGGGATCCGTTTGTCCTGATGAATGCCGGTAGAGAGACGGGATCCAGCAGAAACATGTTGACCTCCATGCAAAAGGGAGGGGTGGAGAGTGCATAATTCACTCACACCACCACCATCCGAGGGTACCTCTTGCCCCTTTTTTAATCCTGACAAGGGAATCCAGAAATAAAATTGTTATGAGGGTATCCCTTTGTTAGTTTTAACATTTATTGTCTGCACTTATTCAGGATCCTTTTTCTTTTCCTTCTTTCTTTGTTTGTATTGTCAACCCCTCCCTATTGCTCCGCCTCTAGCGTTGGTCTGCGCTGAGGCGTTTTGCAGCAGCCCTATGATGAAGCATGCCACAACTTGTTGTGGGTGAGGGCAGTTTTTACAAAGTGGATGTGCTCCAGATACATGGTACCATGTATTTCAACCTTATATGAAATAACTGCGTCCTATACTTACCTTACTTTCTTTTGTGTATGTGTGTTGACTTGGAGGAGGGCAGAGTGAGGTGCAGTCCTTCTCCCCTTTACTTGTGTACAGTGCCATAAATAGTACCTGTCTTTAATTTCATCTTCCAAGCAAAGTGTGAAAGAAGGAATTTATTTCCCGGAGGGGAACTTCCCATAGTTAGATTAGAGTGATGTATTTAAGCAATAGTTGGTTCCTTGATTTTAATTAATCTCACAGAGGATATGAGAATGGGAACGGAGCAGAGTGCAACCTAATCATTAGCCTTTGGCAGGATCGCCCAAAGGCTAATTATTAACCCTTAACGGATAAAAGGGGATGCAAAACTATACTCACTGTATAAGTACTACATTGCGGGAGCCGGAGCCTGGGTAGAGTTTATACAGTAAAGGCCAGTTTCATTAAGAAACTTCTCTGCTCCTGTAGTGTTCACATGATGTGTAGCTGGGGCAGCAATAGTCAGGTCCTCCTCTGTTCCTGTAGTGTTCACAGGGCCAGGAAGTACTCTGTTCCTATAGTGTTCACAGGGCCAGGAAGTACTCTGTTTCTGTAATGTTCTGAAGGTCAGCTACTTCTCTGCTCCTGTAGTGTTCACAGGGCCAGGAAGTACTCTGTTCCTATAGTGTTCACAGGGCCAGGAACTACTCTGGTCTCGTAGTGTTCACAAGGTCAGGTACTTCTCTGCTCCTGTCGTATTCACAGCGGTGTGTGGACACAGCAGCCCTTGGCAGGCACTCCTTTGCTCCTATAATGTTCACAGGACCAGGAAGTACTCTGTTCCCGTAGTGTTCACAAGATCAGGTACTTCTCTGCTCCTGTTGTGTTCACAGAGCCAGGAAGTACTCTGTTCCTGTAATGTTCTGAAGGTCAGATACTAATCTGCTCCTGTAGTCTTCACAAGGCCTGGAAGTACTCTGTTCCTGTAATGTTCACAAGGTCAGTACTTCTCTGCTCCTGTACTCTTCACAGGGCCAGGAAGTACTCTGTTCCTGTAGTGTTCACAGGATGTGTGGCTGTGGCAGCAATTGTCAGGTCCTCCTTTGCACCTGTAGTGTTCACAGGTCCAAGAACTACTCTGTTGTTGTAGTGTTCACAGGGCCAGGAAGTACTCTGTTCTTGTAGTGTTCACAAGGTCAGGTACTTCCCTGTTCCTGTAGTGTTCACAGGGTGTGTGGACGCAGCAGCCGTTGGCAGGCACTCCTTTGCTCCTATACTCCTTTTACTTTTAATTACATTTGACCTACCCAGGATTGATTACGATTGTACTCGACGCTTCCTTGCGCAGTATATTCGCCCGCCAGCTCCCTGGTCCACTGCAGCAGATTTCCTGCTGATTGAGTGGAGGGAGGCACTTTGGCTAGAGGGAGGATAACCCGGTTCCCCTCACTTCCTGTGTGCCATTTCGGGCCGCCATCTTGGAGGGGAGACGTTCTAGTCTCCTGCCTTTGGTAACTGATCCTGACTATTTCAGGGCCAGATGGCGCTGACGCGCAGCGGACAGTAAGGTAGAGGCAAGCTTTTTTGGCGAGAGGTACAGCCGTATCTCTTTCTCCCTTCGCTACGCTCTGCATCGTGTGTTTTGTAACTACTCTCAGCGCTTCTTAAATTGGTTTTACTGTGTGTTATATTGTTTTTAAATACTTTTAATTACATTTGACCTACCCAGGATTGATTACCATTGTACTCGACGCTTCCTTGTGCAGTATATTCGCCCGCCAGCTCCCTGGTCCACCGCAGCAGATTTCCTGCTGATTGAGTGGAGGGAGGCACTTTGGCTAGAGGGAGGATAACCCGGTTCCCCTCACTTCCTGTGTGCCATTTCGGGCCGCCATCTCGGCGGGGAGACGTTCTAGTCTCCCGCCTTTGGTAAGTGATCCTGACTATATCTGAAAGAGACACGTTAGTGACAGATTCCTTACCTTAGAATATCCCCAGGCGTCAGGCTGGATCCGGAAAGTTTTGCGTAGCAGTACCCCTGCGCGTCGGTAGGCGGCGTCGTGCGGCTCCGCGTCCGTCGTCGGCGTCGTGATCACCGGGATGACGTCGCTCCAGTACTTAGACGCCGCCCATGCGCGCTGGCGTCAGTTCTTTCTTTTTCCGCGCCAGTAAGCGCAGATCCGGATTGAGCAGTGCCCCAGTCATTTTTTGACTGAATATTTTTGTGACTTTTTGTCCAAGTTTTTCGAGTCGTTTCGACTCCAAAGGTGTCAGTAGGGATGCCCGGCTTCAAGCCATGCAGAGTCTGTAATCGCATGATGTCGATTACGGATCCGCACCGTGAGTGTCTCTTCTGCCTGGGGCGCGGCCACGACCCCCAGTCGTGCCCTGAGTGTCGGTCCCTCGCCCCGAAGGCTTTGCGAGAGCGGTCTCGAAAGCTCCTCGAAGCCCGGCACTCGGCTCCGCGCTGCTCGAGGTCCCGGTCCCGTGAGAGGTCGAGGGGCCGGTCGCGGAGCCGTCGTCATTCGTCGGGGTCGAAGTCTTCGTCCTCAGGTAAGGCGAAGCACAAGCGGTCTAAGAAGCGTCGCTCTAAGACCTCCCCTCGCCGGTCTGACGACCCGGCCGAGGGTCCAGACGGTATCGTCCCCGCGGCTCCGGGGGTGCCCGCGCAGCCGACGCCGGCCTACCCGCCTGTTCCGGGTCCGACGTCGACTCCGGCCGATATACAGGAGTTCCTGTCGGCCATGGCCCGCATCTTCGGGCCTAAGGGTTACCCCGGTGCGCCTTCAGGCCCCGCGGGCCCCAGTGGGAGTCCTCCCTTGGCACCACTGGCGGCTCCGGCCCCGGTGTCTCCGGCGGCTCCGGCCCCGGCGCCGCAGGACCCCCTCGGATCCAGGCCTGGATCCCGGTCGACGCCGGTTGACCTAACGACACCTCCACCGGCGCCGACCTCACCGGTACCGTTCACGGCGCCGTCCGAGGCCCCGGACGGCGCCGTCCCCAGGTTCCCCCCGGCACCGGACACGGAGCCGGATCGACGTCGCTCGACGCTGATTCCGACACCGATGGGACCCTTTTTCCCTCATGTCCCTCCTCCTTACTTTTCACCTGTTTTGGAGGACGAGGAGGACTGGGAGGGGTCGGAAGACCCTCTCACAGCTCAATGTGAGCCTTATCAGGACTGGGCTGAGGAACTGGGGGATGCCAGTGGTCTGGACACCTCTCCTGACCTTGGCATGCTGTCTCCTCCTTCCGTGGCTACGGAGGAGGGAGCAAGTTATGCAACGGTGTTGCGTAGGGCGGCTGCGGCCTTGCACCTCGAGCTCCCTACGGTGGCTGTCAGGACTAACCTCCTGACGGAAGTGCTTCAGCCGGTGGCTACCTCTTCGGAGCCACTGCTGCCGTTCAACGACGCACTTTCGGACGTTCTTTTGGGCACCTGGTCCAGGCCCACCACAGGGGCTCCTGTGGACAGGAACGTAGCCCGACGCCATCGCCCGGCCCCGGGCGACCCTCTGTTCCTCTCCCAACACCCCACCCCCGAGAGCTTGGTTGTCCAAGCCTCTGCCTCTCAGAGCGCCTTCCCTATGGCTCCACCAGATAGGGAATCCAAAAAACTGGACCAATTTGGGAAGAAGGTTTTTTCTTCCTCCAGTGCTGGCTTGCGGTCCGTGAACACCGCTTGCCTTTTGGGCCGTTACTCCCACTCTCTGTGGGATTTGGTGGCACAGGTGCTGCCCAAGTGTCCTGAGGAGGTCCAGGCACTTCTCTCCCGTGCTGTTGCAGACGGGCGAGATGTAGCGAAGTTCACTATCAGATGTGGCCTAGACCCCGCTGACTCGCTAGGCAGATCGCTTGCTACGACAGTGGCGCTGCGCCATCACGCCTGGCTGAGGACCACTGGTTTCTCGGGCAATGTCTAAAACACCCTTATGGACATGCCCTTTGATGGTATCCGCCTTTTTGGCAATAAGGCAGACAGCGCGCTGGAGCGCTTTAAGGACTCGCGGGCTACGGCCAAGTCCTTGGGCCTCGCGCCCTTCGCAGCAGTCTGCTTTTCGCCCCTTTCGTGGCCACGGAAGGTGCGCCCAGTCACGTCCACTGCCCAGCCACCGGCCCGCGCAGCAAACGCCTTCGCGCGGCCGAGGACGTGGCTCCCTCCGAGGCGGGTCGGGTAACCAGCGAGCGGGCCAGGCCACCACCTCCGCCCCGTCCGCGGCCTCCAAGCCCTCCTAGTCCGTCCTTTCCTGTCCACAGCACGCCAGTGGGGGCAGGGTTCGCCATCACCTTCCCCACTGGCGCACCATCACATCGGACAGGTGGGTTTTGGACATTGTCCGAAGGGGCTACTCCCTCCCCTTCGAGACTGCCCCTCCAGCCATGCCACCTCAGCACCACCGCATGTCGGGGGACCATTTGGCACTTCTTCGACAGGAAGTTGCGGCCCTCTTGGCCAAGGGGGCCATCGAGCGCGTTCCGACCCCAGAAGTAAGGCGTGGTTGTTATTCCCACTACTTTCTGGGCCCAAAAAGGACAAGGAGGACATGCGTCCTATCTTGGACCTCCGGAACGCCAATCGCTTCCTCCGGAAGGAGAAGTTCAAGATGCTCACCTTAGCTCAGGTCTTGACTGCCCTCGACCCTGGAGACTGGATGGTAGCGTTGGACTTGCAGGACGCATATTTTCACATCCCCGTCCTGCCGGCCCACCGGCGTTACCTGCGGTTCACGGTAGGCCTCGAGCACTTTCAGTTCACCGTGCTTCCCTTTGGCCTTACCAGCGCCCCTCGGGTGTTCACGAAGGTGATGGCGGTGGTCGCAGCTCATCTGCGCCGGTCAGGGGTTCCAGTCTTCCCCTACCTCGATGACTGGTTGCTGAAGGCGGGCTCGTCCCAGGCAGTCGTCTCCCACCTCCAGACTATGGCCGGACTCCTGCACTCGCTGGGGTTCTCCATCAATGTGCCGAAGTCGCACCTGGTTCCTTCTCCACAGCTCCTTTTCATCGGAGCGGTTCTGGACACAACGCAGTTTCGGGCCTATCCTCCCGAACGGCGAGTCCAGGATATTCAGGCTATGATTCCGATCTTTCAGCCTCTATCCTGGGTTTCGGTATGGATGACCCTGAGGCTGCTGGGCCTCATGGCCTCCTGCATCCTGCTGTTCGATCATGCCAGATGGCATATGCGGGCTCTGCAGTGGGACCTGAAGTTCCAGTGGGCGCAGCATCAGGGGAACCTGTCCGATTACGTCCAGATCTCGGAGGGAACTGCACAACAGTTGCAGTGGTGGCTCTCGAACCGGCAATGGGTCACGGGCAGATCCCTCTCCCTTCCCCAGCCAGAGCACACAGTTGTGACGGACGCGTCCCTTCTGGGATGGGGCGGTCACATGGGAGAGGCGGAGATCAGAGGCCTCTGGTCTCCGGCGGAGTCCCGGCTCCATATCAACCTTCTGGAGCTCCGGGCGATCCGACTTGCACTCAAGGCATTCCTTCCCTCTGTCAAGGGGAAGGTAGTGCAGGTGTTCACAGACAACACCACCGCCATGTGGTACTGCAACAAACAAGGCGGGGTGGGGTCGTGGACCCTATGTCAGGAGGCTCTGCGTCTCTGGACATGGCTGGAACATCAGGGCATATTCCTGATGGTTCAACACCTGGCAGGTTCCCTGAACGCCAGGGCGGACGAACTCAGCCGCAGGTGCATGATGGATCACGAATGGCGTCTTCACTCGGAGGTGGCGCAAGGACTCTTTCTACAGTGGGGAGAGCCTTGGTTAGATCTATTCGCCACCAAAGAGAACGCGCAATGTCAGCAATTCTACGCGTTGGAATTTCCAAGGCGGCACTCGCTCGGCGACGCTTTTCGTCGCGAGTGGAGGTGCGGTCTGTTGTACGCCTTTCCGCCTATACCACTTCTGCCCAGAGTGTTGAAGAAGATTCGGCGCAACCGGGCCCAAGTCATTCTTGTGGCTCCGGACTGGGCTCGAAGAGTTTGGTATCCCGAGCTACTCAGTATGAGCATCGATCCCCCGATCCGTCTGCCTCTTCGGGAGGATCTTCTGTCGCAGCAGCAGGGGACGGTCCTCCACCCGAACCTGTCCAGTCTCCACCTCCTTGCATGGAGATTGAGCGGCGGCAGTTGATTCCTTTCGACTTGCCTCCCGTGTTTGTGATGTGATTCTGGCAGCCAGGCATCCCTCCACTAAGGTGGTATACGCCTGCAGGTGGAACAAGTTTGTGGCATGGTGCACAGCAAAGGCTGTGAACCCCCTTTCTGCCCCTCTTTCTGAGGTTCTACCGTTCCAATTTCTCTGGCCCAACAGGGTTCTGCCCTGGGTACCATCAAGGGCTACCTTTGTGCAATCTCGGCCTTCCTCAGGCTTCCTGATCAGCCCTCCCTTTTCAAGTCCCCTGTTGTTAACAGGTTTCTTAAAGGCATTACACACCTTTTCCCTCCTGTTCCGTTTGTGATGCCTCAGTGGGACTTGAACTTGGTTCTTACCTTTTTAATGTGCGCTCCCTTTGAGCCTCTCCATAACTGTCCTCTTCGTCTTCTCACTCTGAAGACAGCCTTTCTGGTGGCTATCACCTGCGCTCGGCGGGTGAGTGAGCTCCAGGCTCTTTCTTGCAAGCCCCTCTTTCTGTCTGTCCATCCAGACAAGGTTGTTCTTAGGACGCGTCCGTCCTTCTTGCCAAAGGTGGTTACTGCCTTCCATATTGGGCAGACCATCACTTTGCCCACCTTCTTTCCGCCTCCTTCCAGAGAGGAAGAGAGGCTCCACCGTCTGGACCCAAAACGTGCGATTTCTTTCTATCTGAACCGCACACAACAGTTCCGGGTGGACGACCAGCTCTTTGTTGGCTACGTGGGCGCCAAAAAAGGTCGGGCGGTACACAAGCGGACCATCTCCCGCTGGGTTGTCTTGTGTATCAAAGCCTGCTATTCTTTGGCTAAGAAGGAGCCCCCTGTTGGGCTACGTGCCCATTCCACCAGGGCGACAGCCGCCATCACGGCTTTGGGATGTAGTGTCCCATTGCAGGACATTTGTCAGGCAGCTACGTGGGCGTCGCTGCACACGTTTACCAAGCATTACTGCCTTGACAGCCAAGTCCGGAGAGACGGCTTCTTTGGCCGTTCTGTTCTCCGAGACTTCCTCGTCTGATCTTTGTTCGCAGACCCGCCACCGGGGTTGGTATTGCTGGGGTATCTATTCTAAGGTAAGGAATCTGTCACTAACGTGTCTCTTTCAGATGCACAAGTTACTAACTTGTGTAACGATATATCTGTAAGAGACAGTAGTTAGTGACAGATTCCCTACCGCCCACCCATCCTCCCCGTTCTGCGAACTGATTTCTAGGGTTAAGGTCATCCCTTTTAGGGCCCTAGTTTTCAGACACCAGTGTCAGTTTCTTGCATGGCTCTGCGTTTCTGGCGCGGAAAGTCGTGTACAGAACTGACGCCAGCGCGCATGGGCGGCGTCTAAGTACTGGCCGCGACGTCATCCCGGCGATCACGACGACGGACGCGTAGCCGCACGACGCCGCCTACCGACGCGCAGGGGTACTGCTACACAAAACTTTCCGGATCCAGCCTGACGCCTGGGGATATTCTAAGGTAAGGAATCTGTCACTAACTACTGTCTCTTACAGATATATCGTTACACAAGTTAGTAACTTGTGCTTCAGGGCCAGATGGCGCTGACGCCTCAGCGGACGTGCGCAGTGGGCGCACCAAAGGCAAGCCCGTCTGCGCCCGTCCGCGTCCGGACAGCAGCCAGGGCCAGTTATGCTGCCCAAAACTCTGGTGATTGCTCGCGCAGTTGGAGTCGAGAGGTGCTCCTTTCCCTCAGACCGCCCACCTGCCAGAACCAGACACTCGCATCACTAGGGGACCCTGAGGAGATTTACTCTTGCCCTTGCTGTAAGTTCTCCCTCAACACCAGACACGACTTTGGGTGGATCAAGGGTCCGCGCATAACCCTCCCAAAGCCCCCCAGGCCCATTGAGCTAAAAGCATGCCTTATTAACTGTAGGTCACTGCCAAAACACGCCCTTGATATACATCAATCGCTAGTAGAGCATAAATGGGACCTTATGTTCCTGACTGAGACATGGCTAAGGGAAGACTCTAACCCAGCTGTAGCCTTAGCCAACCCCCAGGGCTATGGAATAGTTTGTGCAAATAGACAAAACAAGAGGCCGTGGGGGGGGGGGGGGATTAGCGATCATCCATAAAATCACCTGGGAGATCGCTACTTCCAACTTTGGGCAGATAGACAGCATTGAAGGACTCCCCTTCTGTATCGAACTATCCGCCTCTGCCTCCTGCTTGGGACTCCTTCTCTATAGACCCCCGGACTGTTGTCATAGTTCCTCCCTCACCCTGGTTGACTATATCGCCCAGGCCAGCACGCGTTATTCTAATTTCACGATTCTGGGCGATCTCAATTTCCATGTGGACGATCTCTCCTGCTCGCATAGCGTAAATTTCATTTCAGCGCTTGCTGGCTGCAACTTGATCCAATGAGGCTCTTCTCCGACACATAAAGCAGGTCACACACTAGACCTTATATGCTCGAACCTACCGGACATTACTGTTCATACCCCCGAGCCGGTGATCTGGTCGGATCACTTCCTGGTCCCTTTCCAGCTACACCTGAAGGGCGGGCGTAAGGCCACTTCGTTGCCGAAGGATTTAAGAAGGAAGTGGAGTAGGGTTTCCCCTGAGTCCCTTAACCTGCTTCTGAAGGACTCCAAGCCCTCCATCTCAAATAACCTTGATGATAGCATCACAAACCTTAATACGTGGGTCAGTGATGCACTTGATACAATTGCACCCCAGAGGCCTGTCAACTCTGCGAGAACTTCCCCTTCCGCCCCCTGGTTCTCAGCAGAGATCAGAGCCATAAAAAGTGAGTGCAAAAGACTGGAGCGCAAATGGAGATCATCTTATTCTCAGGAGGACAAAGATGGTTATCGAGCAGCACTAAAAGAGTACTGTAAACTTCTCATTGATAAAAAAAAAGAGATTTCCTGGCCGAACGCATCGCCAGCGCCAAGAACTCTTCTAGAGAAGTTTTTAAGATTATGTAGTCCTTCACGAATCCATTAGCGCTCACACACCCGATTCCTCCGTCACAGAAGCTATGCAACAGGATCTCGAACTTTTCAGGAGAAAATAGCCCAGATACATGCGTCTTTCCCACCAGCACCCTACCCCCTAGGGGTGGCCACATCTAGCAACCTCAATGCCACCCAGCCAGTATTCTCGGAATTTGCAACAATCCCCATGGAGGCATCCCTGGCCGAGCTTCAGAAATGTAAATCCGGGTCACCTGGCGATCCCTGGCCAGCAAAACAATACAGTGCTCTGGCTGACTGCCTTAACCCTCCTCTTAATGCCATCTGGAATTACTCACTTAGACAGGGGATCTTCCCATCGGCCTGGAAACACGCGTTTCTTCTCCCCATATTGAAAAAAGCTAACGCTGACCCGGAAGTCACAAGTAATTACAGGCCCATTTCTCTGCTCCCCGCCCCCGCTAAAGTTTTAGAGAAACTAGCCCACCAGCAACTGGCAGCTTTCATTGAGTCCAATGGTCTACTGCATGAGTCCCAGTCTGGCTTTCGCCCTGGCTTCAGTACTGAATCCGTGCTGACTCAGATGGCGGACTCCATACGCTGGGCGGGGGATGGAGGCTCCGCGGCCATGCTGGTGCTTCTAGACCTGTCAGCAGCGTTTGACACGGTGTCCCATTCCATCTTACTGGATCGCCTTAAACGGATTAGCATCCAGGGGACGGTGCTGAACTGGATCGCGTCTTACCTGCATGACCGAGAACAACAGGTCTCGATCCACCCTTTCACCTCCCCCGCTAAACCACTAAAATGGGGGGTACCACAGGGTTCGGCCCTGAGCCCGCTACTTTTTAATGTCTACCTAACACCACTGGCGGAGCTCATCGCCAAAACGGGGATCAAGGTGACATCCTACGCGGATGATACTCAACTGATGTTTACCTTTAGCGGGGTGTCTACATCCACCTTTGACCCACTTAAAGAGTGCCTTAAAAGCATCTCTGCCTGGATGAGCAGCAACTTCTTAAAGCTTAACGCCGACAAGACGGCCTCATGGTGGCCAGCTGAAATGGGATCTGCCCCCACACCTAAGGACTCGGTCAAGAACTTAGGAGTCAGGTGGGACAAAGACCTGTCCCTCGCTACCCATGTTCAACTGGTATCTGCGGCCTGCTTTGGCAAAATGAAAACCATCAGAAAATGTATTGATTTCTTGCCAGAGTCAGCTCGCAAAACCGTTGTCCATGCATTAGTCACATCCCACCTCGATTATGCTAATGGATTTTACACAGGTCTGCCGATTAGCCTGATCCGTAGGCTCCAGATAATACAAAACGCGGCAGCTAGACTGGTCTGCAAGGTCCCGCTCCGCCAACGTATTTCTCCTCATCTTAGACAACTCCATTGGCTCCCAGTAGCCAAACGCATCGAATTTAAAGCCCTTACGTTTGCCTTTCGAGCGTATCAAGATAGAGGGGCCAACTACATGAGGAAGAGACTTCGTCCCTACCAGCAGGACAGATCCCTACGGTCCAACCACAAACGATACCTCAACACCCCCCGTTTCGCCAAGGCAAGAATGGGGGGGAGGACATTCGAGGTGGGTACCACTAAGTGCTGGAACAACCTACCTGCTCAATTACGCACGATGCATTCCGAACAGGAATTTTGAAAGGCCTTGAAGACCTGGCTCTTTAGTCACAATGACTAGATGTGTACATACCTCTACCTTTGTTGCTGTCAGTGTAAGCGCCGGGACACCCCATTTGGGGTAGCTGCGCGCTTTATAAATATCTTTTATTATTATTATTATTATAGTTTTCACAGGGCCAGGAAGTACTCTGTTCCTGTTGTGTTGACAAGGTCAGGTACTTCTCTGCTCCTGTAGTGTTCATAGGGGTGTGTGGACGCAGTAGCCGTTGGCAGGCGCTCCTCTGTTCCTGTAGTGTTCACAAGGTTAGCTACTTCTCTGCTGCTCTAGTGTTCACAGGGCCAGGAGTACTCTGTTCCTGTAGTGTTCACTAGGTCAGGTACTTCTCTGCTCCTCTAGTGTGCACAGGGCCAGGAAGTACTCTGTTCCTGTAGTGTTCACAAGGTCAGGTACTTCTCTGCTCCTGTAGTGTGCACAGGGCCAGGAAGTACTCTGTTCCTGTAGTGTTCACAAGGTCAGGTACTTCTCCGCTTCTCTAGTGTTCACAGGGCCAGGAAGTACTCTGTTCCTGTAGTGTTCTGAAGGTCAGATACTTCTCTGCTCCTGTAGTCTTCACAAGGCCTGAAAGTACTCTGTTCCTGTAGTGTTCACAAGGTCAGTACTTCTCTGCTCCTGTACTCTTCACAGGGCCAGGAAGTACTCTGTTCCTGTAGAGTTCACAAAGTCAGGTACTTCTCAGCTCCTGTAGTGTTCACAGGATGTGTGGCTGTGGCAGCAATTGTCAGGTCCTC
The DNA here is from genome assembly GCA_963921515.1 of Calotriton arnoldi. Taxonomy (NCBI): domain Eukaryota; kingdom Metazoa; phylum Chordata; class Amphibia; order Caudata; family Salamandridae; genus Calotriton; species Calotriton arnoldi. The sequence continues at coordinate 1,221,777 of CAWUFW010005944.1, forward strand.
CTCTGCACCTGTAGTGTTCACAGGGCCAGGAAGTACTTTGTTCCTGTAGTGTTCACAAGGTCAGGTACGTCTCTGCTCCTGTACTGTTCACAGGGCCAAGAAGTACTCTGTTCTTGAGTGTTCACAAGGTCAGGTACTTCCCTGTTCCTGTAGTGTTCACAGGGTGTGTGGACGCAGCAGCTCTTGGCAGGCACTCCTTTGCTCCTATAGTGTTCACAGGGCCAGGAAGTACTCTGTTCCTGTTGTGTTGACAAGGTCAAGTACTTCTCTGCTCTTGTAGTGTTCATAGGGGTGTGTGGACGCAGCAGCCGTTGGCAGGCGCTCCTCTGTACCTGTAGTGTTCACAAGGTTAGCTACTTCTCTGCTGCTCTACTGTTCACAGGGCCAGGAGTACTCTGTTCGTGTAGTGTTCACAAGGCCAGGTACATCTCTGCTCCCTAGTGTTCACAGGGCCAGGAAGTACTCTGTTTCTGTAATGTTCTGAAAGTCAGATACGTCTCTGCTCCTGTTGTGTTCACAGCGCCAGGAAGTACTCTGTTCCTGTTGTGTTCACAGGGCCAGGAAGTACCCTGTTCCTGTAATGTTCTGAAGGTCAGATACTTCTCTGCTCCTGTAGTCTTCACAGGGCCAGGACGTACTCTGTTCCTGTAGTGTTCACAAAGTCAGGTACTTCTCAGCTCCTGTAGTGTTCACAGGATGTGTGGCTGTGGCAGCAATTGTCAGGTCCTCCTCTGCACCTGTAGTGTTCACAGGGCCAGGAAGTATTCTATTCTTGTAGCGTTCACAAGGTCAGGTTCTTCCCTGTTCCTGTAGTGTTCACAGGGTGTGTGGACGCAGCAGCCGTTGGCAGGCACTCCTTTGCTCCTATAGTGTTCACAGGGCCAGGAAGTACTCTGTTCCTGTAGTGTTCACAAGGTCAGGTACTTCTCTGCTCCTGTAGTGTTCATAGGGGTGTGTGGACGCAGCAGCCGTTGGCAGGCGCTCCTCTGTTCCTGTAGTGTTCACAAGGTTAGCTACTTCTCTGCTGCTTTAGTGTTCACAGGGCCAGGAATACTCTGTTCCTGTAGTGTTCACAAGGCCAGGTACATCTCTGCTCCCTAGTGTCCACAGGGCCAGGAAGTACTGTGTTTCTGTAATGTTCTGAAGGTCAGATACGTCTCTGCTCCTGTAGTGTTCACAGTGCCAGGAAGTACTCTGTTCCTGTTGTGTTCACAGGGCCAGGAAGTGCTCTGTTCCTGTAGTGTTCACAAGGTCAGTACTTCTCTGCTCCTGTACTCTTCACAGGGCCAGGAAGTGCTCTCTTCCTGTAGTGTTCACAAAGTCAGGTACTTCTCTGCTCTTGTAGTGTTCACAGGGCCAGGAAGTACTCTGTTCTTGTAGTGTTCACAGGGCCAGGAAGTACTCTGTTCTTGTAATGTTCTGAAGGTCAGATACTTCTCCGCTCCTGTAGTGTTCACAGGGCCAGGAAGTACTCTGTTCCTAGAGTCTTCACAGTGCCAGGAATTTCTCTGTTCTGTGGAGTTCACAAGGTCAGGTATTTCTCTTCTCCTGTAGTGTTCACAGGGTGTGTGGACGCAGCAGCCGTTGGGAGGCACTCCTCTGCTCCTAAAGTATTCACAGGGCCAGGAAGTACTCTTTCTGTAGTGTTCACATGGACAGGTACTTTCCTGCTTCTGTAGTGTTCACAGAGCCAGGTACTCCTCTGCTCTTGTAGTGTACACAGGGTGTGTGGCAGCAGCAGCAATTATGTAGGTACTACTCTACTCCTGTAGTCATCACAGGGCCTGAAATTTCTCTGTTCCTGTAGTGTTCACATGGAAAGGTACTTTCCTGCTTCTGTAGTGTTCACAAAGTCAGGAACTTCTCAGCTCCTGTAGTGTTCACAGGGTGTGTGGCCGCAGCAGCAATTATGTAGGTACTTCTTTGCTCCTGTTGTCTTCACAGGGCCTTTAAGTAATCTGTTCCTGTAGTGTTCACATGGTCAGTACTTCACTGCTCCTGTAGGGTTTACAGGGCTAGGAGGTACTGTGTTTCTGTAGTGTTCACATGGTCAGTACTTCTCTGCCCCTGTAGTCTTCACAGGGCCAGGAATTACTTTGTTCTGGTAGTGTTCACAAGGTTGGTTCTTCTCAGCTCCTGTACTCTTCACAGGGCCAGGAAGTACTCTGTTGCTGTAGTGTTCACAAAGTCAGGTACTTCTCAGCTCCTGTAGTGTTCACAGGAAGTGTAGCTGTGACAGCAATTGTCAGGTCCTCCTCTGTTCCTGTAGTGTTCACAGGGCCAGGAAGTACTCTGTTCCTATAGGGTTCACAGGGCCAGGAAGTACTCTGTTCCTGTAGTGTTCACAAGGTCAGGTACTTCCCTGCTTCTGTAGTGTTCACAGAGTGTATGGATGCAGCAGCCGTTGGCAGGCACTCCTTTGCTCCTATAGTGTTCACAGGGCCAGGAAGTACTCTGTTCCTGTAGTGTTCACAAGGGCAGGTACTTCTCCGTTCCTGTAGTATTCACAGGGGTGTGTGGACTCAGCAGCCCTTGGCAGGCACTCCTCTGTTCCTGTAGTGTTCACAAGGTTAGCTATTTCTCTGCTGCTCTACTGTTCAGAGGGCCAGGAGTACTCTGTTCCTGTAGTCTTCACAAGAGCAGGTACTTCTCTGCTCCTGTTGTGTTCATAGGGGTGTGTGGACGCAGCAGCTGTTGGCAGGCACTCCTCTGTTCCTGTAGTGTTCACGTGGTTAGCTAATTCTCTGCTGCTCTAGTGTTCACAGGGCCAGAAGTACTCTGTTCCTGTAATGTTCTGAAGGTCAGATACTTCTCTGCTCCTGTAGTGTTCACAGGGTGAGGAAGTACTCTGTTCTTAGAGTGTTCACAGGGCCAGGAATTACTCTGTTCCTGTAGTGTACACAAGGTCAGTACTTCTCTGCTCCTGTACTCTTCACAGGGCCAGGAAGTACTCTGTTCCTAGAGTGTTTAAAAGGTCAGTACTTCCTGCTCCTGTACTCTTCACAGGGCCAGGAAGTACTCTGTTCCTAGAGTGTTCACAAGGTCAGTACTTCCTGCTCCTGTACTCTTCACAGGGCCAGGAAGTACTCTGTTCCTGTAGTGTTCACAAAGTCAGGTACTTCTCAGCTCCTGTAGTGTTCACAGGATATGTTGCTGGGGTAGCAATAGTCAGGTCCTTCTCTGTTCCTGTAGTGTTCACAGGGCCAGGAAGTACTCTGTTCCTGTAGTGTTCACGGGGTCAGGAAGGACTCTTTTCTTGTAGTGTTCACAAGGTCAGGTACTTCCCTGCTCCTGTAGTGTTCACAGGGTGTGTAGACGCAGCAGCCATTGGCAGTAACTCCTTTGCTTCTACAGTGTACACAGGGCCAGGAAGTTCTCTGTTCCTGTAGTGTTCACAAGGTCAGGTACTTCTCTGCTCCTATTGTGTTCACAGGGCCAGGAAGTACTCTGTTCCTGTAGTGTTCACAAGATCAGTACTTCTCTGCTCCTGTAGTATTTACAGGGGTGTGTGGACGCAGCAGCTGTTGGCAGGCGCTCCTCTGATCCTGTAGTGTTCACAGGGTTAGCTACTTCTCTGCTGCTCTAGTGTTCACAGGGCCAGGAGTACTCTGTTCCTGTAATGTTCTGAAGGTCAGATACTTCTCTGCTCCTGTACTCTTCACAGGGCCAGGAAGTACTCTGTTGCTCTAGTGTTCACAAAGTCAGGTACTCCTCTGTTCCTGTAGGGTTCACAAGGTTAGCTACTTCTCTGCTGCTCTAGTGTTCACAGGGCCAGGTAGTACTCTGTTCCCGTAGTGTTCACAGGGTCTGGAAGTACTCTGTTCCTGTAGTAATCACAAAGTCAGGTACTTCTCAGCTCCTTACAGTGTCTTTGTTCCAGACTCATGAGTCTGAGGGTGTACAGCTCTCAGTTAAACCATCCTTTGCAGTCAGGAGTCGTCCACTGAAAGGCTTATGATGGCAGTGAGTAGGACTCTGAGGCGTCTGCTGATCATAAGGGATGAAGTTTGTTAGGACACGGACGAGCACACCTGTTCCTCCTGGTCCCAGACAGGCTTCAGCCTTAGGGCTGTTCCTACCAGAGGTTACACTGTGCCCTGCAGGTGTCACCAGAAACACAAGTAGAAGTGTTAAATTGGATTTTTGGGCCAAGGGCTTGTGGCCTCACGGGCGTTGTAGTCCAGCATGTGGGTCTTTCTGCCCCTGAAGCCTCAATTAAGCTTCTCTGAGATGGAATGGCACAGCACGTCCACCCATAGCGAATGCACTGATGTGTGGGTGTGCCAAGTGGTGTGGAGGAGTAAATCCTGGGGGGAAAGTTTATGTAAAGTTCTCCAGGCATTGGTGTCAGACAGGCAAAGAGATGATAACCTGAGCAGACCTTCAGTCGTGATTTCTTATGTCTTTAAGCTGCAGCCTTGTGAGAGGCTTGTCTCCATTTGTCTACCCTTCTCATTTGTGTCTGAGAGGATCTAGTGATTGATATAGAGTTGTAATTATACATATGTATCCTGTACATAGCTCAATAGATTGTTTATATAGATGTAGATGGCATTTGTGTAGTGGAGGCTCAGACGCTCAGTCTGTGGATGCTGTGCTGCGACAATAAATCTGTTTGCTGCTGCCTTTGGTTGGATGTCATCTTTTTAACATCTGTCCTGTGGGGTCCAGGAAGGATCTCAGTCTGAGTGTGTCCGGCCTCTCGTTTCCTGTCCCAGATTGTTCCTCAGGCATCTGTTTGTCCACTCTGGGATCGGTTTGCGAGTGATCTCCATTGCACCAGGGTGGATGTATCTTTGTTCTAACCTCAGCTGCCTTTTCTTTGCATTATTTCCTGCTCTTCTCTTTCTCAATCCCCATTCCTTTGACTCCTTTTCCTGAGAGTGAATTTGGATGGTTATCTGCCAGGAAAACAGTATTTTTTTCCCTCTCTTTCTGTAGGTTCACACCCAGTAGCCAAGTACCTCGCTTCAGTGGATAACAAATTCAGCTCTCTGTTTATGGACACGGCCTGGCGGGACCTGTTCTGTCGGACTGAACCTCCTGCTTCAGGTGAGTGGGGAGAAGATGAGGTAGACAGTTGCCACCATATCTGGTTCCAGCTGGATCATCTTCCCATGGTCCGCCACAGACTGACTCTCCGGCCTGTCCGGTTAGTGCCACTCTGGCATCAAGAGACAGTCAGGTGTAAATTTGTCTTGTATAGCTACACTCCCTTGATTTTTTAGTTAAACTTTGATCGCTGATGTTTTTAAAGGGGCTGAGTATACATATGTGTCTTATTTGGTTAGAGTATGGTCACCTGAGGAGAGAGGGGAAGCAGGGAGCAAGTGTCTCCCCTGTTTGTCAAGTGAGACTTGTAGCTCCTCGCGAGGTCTGGTGGTCCTCAGACTTCCTGTTCTTGTTATCCGGGGAGACACCATACATAGTGCAGTGTAATGTGCTCCAGTGTCACTTCAAAGAGCGGGAGGGATGTTTTGAAGGTTAAGCAATACTCCTATCCTGCATCAGGAATTGTGGGCTTCCCCATCTGTTACTCGAAGTGTTGAAATGTGTGGTCCTTGCTTGCCCTACTACCGTTTGTCTCATTGTTGCTTTGCTTCTTGTCTACCCTGCCTTACGTCTCTGCGATACCTTTGCTCTTCCACCAGTAGACAGCTTGGACATCCCAGGACGTATTGCGCAGTATATCGCGGGAGCCAGTGTGTCGCACCAGCTGCCCATCTCAGAAGCGATGCTGACCTACAAGCAGAAAAGGTATGAGCCAGTTCCTGGTCCCTCCTCCATCTCGCCGCTCCCTTCTTCTTTGCACTAAGGATAAGCTTCATGACACAGTAGGCTCTGGGCAGCCAGTGATGCTCTCCCCCTGTTAACAGATCGACATTGAGACGTCTGTTGTTGTTTGTGATCTTTGCCACATTTCGTTGTGTGCTGCGAAGCTGCTTCATAGTACAGAAACGCAGACGACACATTCAGTACTAGTAATGCCTCCGCTGTAATGGTATCTCCTAGTACTGTTACTGCTGGTCACACTTTCAGTACTAGTAATGCCTCAACTGTAATTGTATCTCCTAGTACTGTTACCGCTGGTCACCTATTCAATACTAATAATACTTGTCAGGAAGTGCACTGGAGTGATACCTTATAGTACAGGGATTCCAGTGATCCCTCCCCTGGAGCATAGCCTCTTTACTTGTATCCTTCCACTGCTCACTTTTAAGGAAATGTTCTTTTTGTTTAAGCACTCCACAAGAGTACATGTGTTTTTCACTCTCTCCTTCGTGTTCTCCCCTCCACACACCTTGCTCTCCATCGTGTGCTTCTCACCTGCCCCCATGTTGTTGTCTCCCTCATACGCTGCTTTCCCTCACCCCCTCCCACAACTCTGCTCCTCCCCAGCCCCACGGTCTTTTTATTTATTTCACTAAAAAAAAAATCTTAATTTTTTTTTTATTTACTGATCCAAGTGGGGTCTGCCATCTTGGATTGCTAAATAAAAAGCCAAAGCAAATGGCACCTGCATCACGCATACCTCATTACACGTGTGCACCAGCAGAATGATGCAACGTCAGCAGCGGTTGCGTTATCATGTCTTTTTTTCAGCTGATACTACACTGTATAGCACTGAACACACGACTGGCATGGCAGCGATCATTACCTTGTGTTTTATCAGGGACACAAACACAACTTATGCGCTATATGATGGTTAGTATGACTCAATATAAAGATATTGATCGGAAAGGTCTCACCCACTATTTTGTGGCATGCTTCATCATCCGCCAGTTCGACTCACCTTGTTAGGATAATGCCAACCTGGTGATTTCAGCCTTACATGAGAAGGAAATCAGAAGATTGCTGTTCTGGTCAACAACGGGGTCCAGTTAGTCTTAAAACAACCTAAGTGTAAACCCAAAGATATCCTTTATTGTGTGGTACACTTAGCTGGTTTCACAAATGTGGGGATGCTGTAGAGAGCTTATGTCTGGAGCATCACATTACAGTCTGATTGCCAACATGTTTCGGCCACAAACTAATCCCTAAACAGACAATCTTGGGCCTTCGTCAGGGCAGTCCAGGTTCCCCTACAGTCAGTTGTTCATGCACCACTCATGCAAGAGGTGTCTCAAGGCCACTGGTTGTCCTAAATCCCTGGGTCTTTCAGCAGATTGCCATATCTGGTGGGGTAGTGGAATTCATAAAGCTTAGGCATGAAATTAGCATCAGTCCAGTCATTCAAAGAACAACAAAGAAGAACAAAATGAATACAAACCCCTACAGTCAGTTGTTCATGCACCACTCATGTGCATGCTAGGTAATAATAGATCTTACCTGTCAGTCTGTCGTCTTCACCTGAGAACATAAAGAATATGAGAATTGTGGTATGCAGTCGATACACTGTGATCTCTGTAACTGAAATCATTGTAGAGCAGTATCTCTGCTATAAACATGCTTTGTTCTGTCAACTAGTCTCCAAAAAGTATATTTTGTATTGCACATGCAAACATCTATCCTGATGCACACCTGATAACACAGCACTCTCTAATCTACGTGTAAAACAATCATGCACAGTGCATTCAGTCACTTACCCTACATTATTTGGGTGTTATGCCATGCAGACATACCGGGAAGAAACCTCTCCTGTAATCACCCTTTTTTGTGTGAGAATAGGCATAAGTCAACACATCATACTCACAGTGCAGGTATACACAGCATCTTAGGACATAACTTGATTAACGGTCTATATATATGTGACGTCATGTCCTCTGTGACAACTTTATGAAATGTAGGTATTGGACACCATCTACTGTAAACAGATCACAGCACGCCCCAAATATATGTGCATGAATAGGCATGCATGTTTATATAGTAAGTCATTCATGTAAGGTAACTTCCTTGCGGCTCTCCGTTACTCATACAACATTTATAGCGGTATCCCCCAGAGGTTACTACTTACATACACATACCATCATGCATTTACAATGCAATGGAGTTGTAGGCATTTCATGTCTAATCATTTTCGTAAACATGTAGACAAAAACTCAACGTCCCATCGTCCCTTGTACAAGCAGACGTAACATGTGCTCAGAATCCCTTGTTGATGACCAGTGCTGGTTTACTGCGGTTATTTTTTATGCTGTTGAAGCATGGATTTGGAAAAGCTGCTTTCTGCTACATTTTCTAGTTAATTTTATTTTTGTGGGTGTGTCGAATTGGAAACATTTGAACCCTCTTCAGATGTGAAAGTCATATTTTTAGGTGACTGTTGCTTTAATCCTTGATCGCTGTATTTTTCGCTGCCTAGACTACAGCCTTAAACCACAAAATGGTGGATAAATGCACTGGAAAAAACTTCATCAAAGAACAAGGGAGAAAAACTTTTTAGGATTTAGAATTCCTGTGTAAAACCACCTGCTGGGGATACTTGTTTGACCTCTGGTCACGTAGTCTGGACCAGTTAGTTATTGGCCTTGAGGGTCATCCATGGGAGGACGTTGTAGGAGTAGAACATGGTGAGTGGACGTCACTGCCTGGGTACAGTGCATAGCAAGCTCTGGGGCCTTCGGGAGGAGCCTGTGTCTCCAGGGCCTATGTAAGGAGCCAATGTCATCGGGGAATTTCTATTCAGGCCCTAAGGGAGGAGCTTGTGTTTCCTCTGCCTTTGTCTCCAGGTTCTTCGGTAGGAGCCTTGTTCCTTTGTCTCCAGGTTCTTAAGGAGGAGCCTCCGTTTCCCCAGCCTTTGTCTCTAGGTCCTTCGGTAGGATCCTTGTTCCTTTGTCTCCAGGTTCTTAAGGAGGAGCCTCCGTTTCCCCAGCCTTTGTCTCCAGGTTCTTCAGGAGGAGCCTCTGTTTCCCCGGCCTTTGTCTCTAGGTTCTTTCCGAGGAGCTTGTGTTTCCCCAGCCTTTGTCTCCAGGTTCCTCTGAAGGAGTCTGTGTTTCACCGGCCTTTGTCTCCAGGTTCTTCAGGAGGAGACTGTGTTTCCCTGGCCTTTGTCTCTATGTTCTTCCCGAGGAGCTTGTGTTTCCCTGGCCATTGTCTCCAGGTTCCTCTGAAGGAGTCTGTGTTCCCTGGCCTTTGTCTCCAGGTTCTTCAGGAGGAGCCTGTGTTTACCCAGCCTTTGTCTCCAGGATCTTCTGAAGGAGTCTGTTTCCACTGCCTTTATCTCCAGGTTCTTCTGAAGAAGACTGTGTTTCCCTGGCCTTTGTCTCCAGGTTCTTCAGGAGGAGACTGTTTCCCCAGCCTTTGTCTCCAGGTTCCTCTGAAGGAGTCTGTGTTACCTGGCCTTTGTCTCCAGGTTCTTCTAGAGGATCCTGTGTTTCCCCAGCCTTTGTCTCTAGTTTCTTCCGGAGGAACCTGTTTTTCCCCGGTCTTTGTCTCCAGGTTGCTCTGAAGGGGTCTATGCTTCCCCGGCCTTTGTCTTCAGGCTCTTCAGGAGGAGCCTGTGTTTACCCAGCCTTTGTCTCCAGGATCTTCTGAAGGAGTCTGTTTCCACTGCCTTTGTCTCCAGGTTCTTCTGAAGGAGTCTGTGTTTCCCCGGCCTTTGTCTCCAGGATCTTTGAGAGAAGCCTCTGTTTCCCCAGCCTTTAACTTCTGGTTCTTTGGGAGGAGCCTGTGTTTCCTCTGCCTTTGTCTCCAGGATCTTTGGGAGGAGCCTGTGTTTCCTCTGCCTTTGTCTCCAGGGTCTTTGGGAGGAGTCTGTGTTTCCCCGGCCTTTATCTCCAAGGTCTTCTGGAGGAGTCTGTGCTTCCCTGGCCTTTGTCTCTAGGTTCTTCTGGAGGAGCCTGTGTTTCCCCAGCCTTTGTCTCTGGGTTCTTCCGGAGGAGCCTGTGTTTCCCCAGCCTGTGTTTCCCTGGCCTTTGTCTCCAAGTTCTTCTGGAGGAGTCTGTGTTTTCACGGCCTTTGTCTCCAGGTTCTTCTGGAGGAGTCTGTGTTTCCCTGACCTTTGTCTCCAGGTTCTTATGGAGGAGTCTGTGTTTCCCCAGCCTTTGTCTCCAGGTTCTCCTGAAGAAGTCTGTGTTTTCCTGGCCTTTGTCTCCAAGTTCTTCTGGAGGAGTCTGTGTTTCCCCGGCCTTTGTCTCCAGGTTCTTCTGAAGGAGTCTGTGTTTTCCCCGCCTTTGTCTCCAGGTTCTTCTGGAGGAGTCTGTGTTTTCCTGACCTTTGTCTCCAGGTTCTTCTGGAGGAGTCTGTGTTTCCCCAGCCTTTGTCTCCAGGTTCCCCTGAAGAAGACTGTGTTTCCATGGCCTTTGTCTCCAAGTTCTTCTGGAGGAGTCTGTGTTTCCCCAGCCTTTGTCTCCAGGTTCTTCTGGAGGAGTCTGTGTTTCCCTGACCTTTGTCTCCAGGTTCTTATGGAGGAGTCTGTGTTTCCCCAGCCTTTGTCTCCAGGTCCTTCAGAGAAAGCCTGTGTTTCTGGGGCCTTTATCTCCATGTCCTACAGGAGGAGCATGTGACTCCAAGACCTACTGTGGGGGAGGAAGAGCCTATGTCTCCAGAGCCTTTCAAGACAGCAGCAGATTCTTGAAAGGTTGACTTAAAGTGGTTAGTGTGTGTCATTCTGCCCACATATCTCCCAAGGACTCAAATAGGCCTTGCTTTTTCAGGAGGAGATTTTGTCAAAACCCTAAGCTTGTGATAACTTGAGAACTGTAAACAACTATGCCAACTTGCTTCCTGGCACTCTGTCATGTGCTTGTCCAAGGGCAACCAGAATCGACCTTGGTTATCCGGCTTTCGAGAAGGCAATTGTGTTTTTGGAATATTTGTATATGTATTGGTCAGGGCAGGTCTAATTTTCTGAAAGCTTTAGCAGTCAGTCCTTGCTTTGTGAAGCCTCATTTGAGGCTCTTCTAGTCACGTAGTGAGCCTGGCACTCATGACTGGAGCTCTGGGTTTATCAAAATAAGACACACCGACCTTGTAATGAGGCTCGGGGCCTTTTGGGAGCCTCAGTAATGGTGTTAAAGACAGGAATTAGGGCCTGATTTTGATGTTTGCGGAAAGGGTGCACCTGGAGGTCCACCCGCATGATTTACAGATGGGCGGAACTTCAGTATGTCAACAGCAGACTCTGCTCTGTCTCCGCCCCTTCAGACCCTGCGACGGCCGCCAGAGGGAGTGCAGGAGGTGGAGGAGGTTTGGCTACGTGTTCTCCCACCCAACCTAAATTGGGCGGACACATAACCTGTTTTTACTTTTACAAACTGCCTCCCAAAACCGAGCATTATGTAAAAGTCAATACTTTCCAAACGACCCCCACGTCATAGGAGGACACACCCATGGTGAGTGGGTCATTGCTTTTTTTTATTTTCAAGTCCTGCTTTGAGAATTCGTTTCTGAAAATAAAAAAAGAAAATGAAAGTGTGCCATGTGGCGTCGTCATGTCAATGGAGCAGCAAGGCACCCTTTCATTGCATTGTCAGGATCCTCCGTGACTGCAGTTCCTGTAAGTGCAAGAGATGCCCGCTGGTCAGGGGTACATCTCTAAATGTGGTTGGCTTAGTACCCTCACCATGGCGGGAGTAAAGTACTCCACCTAGACGAGGGTACTAACACCGTCCGCCAGCATTTAAATCATGCCCCCAGTTTTCTTCAATGGTTTACAGTCGGGTTCTGTCACCTCCCTCGCTCAGAGGTGCAAGAGGTGCCTCAAGGCCATTGGTTGCCCTAAATCTTTGGGCCTTTCAGCAGATTGTTCATGAAGCTTAGGCAAGAAATATTAACATCAGTCCAGCCATTCAAAAAACAACAAAGAAGAACAAAATGAATCACTGGCCACCAGCAAGTGCTAGGAATGAGTTGTGGCATAGTGTCCAGAAACATGTGCTCCTTAATTATTGCAGACTTTGAAGGATCAACTCAGTATTAAAAACATTCAACAAGAGGACAACTGTAGCGTAGCGCCAGTGAGAGGGGGTGCTCCCTTCAACCAGGGCTCATGAGCTCTGAAACCATTGTATGGATATTAAAGTTAGCGTCAGGTTACCCACCTACTGAGGGTGAGTATTACAAGTGTTGGTACCTGATGTTGGGCCAACATAGAAGCCTGGCATTAGACCTCCCTCCCCCATTAACAGGTCTGTATGTTGGCATTGGATATCAGCATAATATAGAAGGGTTAGGGTAGGAAGCATAGGCAAGACCGTGGCACCACACACAGCATTTGTCAGTATACCCTTCTGCTGGGAGGACACTGTTAGAGACCGCAAAGAGCAGCACTGCCAAAGCCTCAGTGATTCTGCCTGGATATGAGGCAGTGTGATAGGGAGTAGAGTGTGAGGGGATCAGAGGTAGAAGTTGTGAGAAAGTGCCCTCTTTCTTGCATGGTATGCCCCCACTTTTTGCTGAATTGCTGATGTGCTTTGACTGAGTGTGCCCTGGGCTCCTGCTAATCAGGTACCCAGGGCCTATGTTCCTTCCCTAAACCTGCATTGAAGCCTAAACCCAATTGGCATCTCTGGCCACATGTCAGCCCCTGGTAAATGGTACCATAGGTACCCAGGGCACTGTGACCAGAGAAGGCCTCTAAGGGCTGCAGCACTTATTGTGCCACCCTTAGAGGCCCTGTACCCTGACACTCACACACTGCCTTTGCAGGCTGCGTGTCTTGGTGCAGAACAAAGTGAAGAGTCGACATGGCACACATCCCTGTGTGCCATGCCCACAAACCACTGCCCTGGCATACATCAGTCACCCCTCTAGCTGGGTGCCCTATGCCAGTGGTGAGGGTACAGGTGCATGAGCCATGTACCCCTACAGTACCCAGGTCCATTCCTGGGCACTGTAAGTGCAGTGCTGCCATTAAGAGTATATGGTGCTGGGAGTTTGTCATTACAAACTGATACAAAAGGGGATGATGGACGGAACGTTTGAGCCAATCAAACACTCACCCCCAGTCAACTGATCTGGGTTTAATCCATCATCATTCTTTAGCTCACTCCACCACCCCAGTTCAGACATGGCCATATGCAAATCAGTCTGACCCTGTGCCTCATGGGAACAGTCCAGCCCGAACTGCCAAGCCATGTCTTCCCTGGACCAGAAACAAGCATCCTAGGACCGGTTTCTGGCATTCCAGCCGTCATCAGCCAGGCTTGCTTGAATCCAGTGGCAAAGTGAGCAAGGGACCCACGTCTGGGCATACCCCCGCCAACTTAGGGCGAACAAAGCGATACAAAGGGGATGATGGACGGAACGTTTGAGCCAATCAAACACTCACCCCAGTCAACTGATCTGGGTTTAATCCATCATCATTCTTTAGCTCACTCCACCACCCCAGTTCAGACATGGCCATATGCAAATCAGTCTGACCCTGTGCCTCATGGGAACAGTCCAGCCCGAACTGCCAAGCCATGTCTTCCCTGGACCAGAAACAAGCATCCTAGGACCGGTTTCTGGCATTCCAGCCGTCATCAGCCAGGCTTGCTTGAATCCAGTGGCAAAGTGAGCAAGGGACCCACGTCTGGGCATACCCCGCCAACTTAGGGGCGAACAAAGCGATACAAAGGGGATGATGGACGGAGCGTTTGAGCCAATCAAACACTCACCCCCAGTCAACTGATCTGGGTTTAATCCATCATCATTCTTTAGCTCACTCCACCACCCCAGTTCAGACATGGCCATATGCAAATCAGTCTGACCCTGTGCCTCATGGGAACAGTCCAGCCCGAACTGCCAAGCCATGTCTTCCCTGGACCAGAAACAAGCATCCTAGGACCGGTTTCTGGCATTCCAGCCGTCATCAGCCAGGCTTGCTTGAATCCAGTGGCAAAGTGAGCAAGGGACCCACGTCTGGGCATACCCCCGCCAACTTAGGGCGAACAAAGCGATACAAAGGGGATGATGGACGGAGCGTTTGAGCCAATCAAACACTCACCCCCAGTCAACTGATCTGGGTTTAATCCATCATCATTCTTTAGCTCACTCCACCACCCCAGTTCAGACATGGCCATATGCAAATCAGTCTGACCCTGTGCCTCATGGGAACAGTCCAGCCCGAACTGCCAAGCCATGTCTTCCCTGGACCAGAAACAAGCATCCTAGGACCGGTTTCTGGCATTCCAGCCGTCATCAGCCAGGCTTGCTTGAATCCAGTGGCAAAGTGAGCAAGGGACCCACGTCTGGGCATACCCCGCCAACTTAGGGCGAACAAAGCGATACAAAAGGGGATGATGGACGGAACGTTTGAGCCAATCAAACACTCACCCCCAGTCAACTGATCTGGGTTTAATCCATCATCATTCTTTAGCTCACTCCACCACCCCAGTTCAGACATGGCCATATGCAAATCAGTCTGACCCTGTGCCTCATGGGAACAGTCCAGCCCGAACTGCCAAGCCATGTCTTCCCTGGACCAGAAACAAGCATCCTAGGACCGGTTTCTGGCATTCCAGCCGTCATCAGCCAGGCTTGCTTGAATCCAGTGGCAAAGTGAGCAAGGGACCCACGTCTGGGCATACCCCCGCCAACTTAGGGCGAACAAAGCGATACAAAGGGGATGATGGACGGAGCGTTTGAGCCAATCAAACACTCACCCCCAGTCAACTGATCTGGGTTTAATCCATCATCATTCTTTAGCTCACTCCACCACCCCAGTTCAGACATGGCCATATGCAAATCAGTCTGACCCTGTGCCTCATGGGAACAGTCCAGCCCGAACTGCCAAGCCATGTCTTCCCTGGACCAGAAACAAGCATCCTAGGACCGGTTTCTGGCATTCCAGCCGTCATCAGCCAGGCTTGCTTGAATCCAGTGGCAAAGTGAGCAAGGGACCCACGTCTGGGCATACCCCCGCCAACTTAGGGGCGAACAAAGCGATACAAAGGGGATGATGGACGGAACGTTTGAGCCAATCAAACACTCACCCCCAGTCAACTGATCTGGGTTTAATCCATCATCATTCTTTAGCTCACTCCACCACCCCAGTTCAGACATGGCCATATGCAAATCAGTCTGACCCTGTGCCTCATGGGAACAGTCCAGCCCGAACTGCCAAGCCATGTCTTCCCTGGACCAGAAACAAGCATCCTAGGACCGGTTTCTGGCATTCCAGCCGTCATCAGCCAGGCTTGCTTGAATCCAGTGGCAAAGTGAGCAAGGGACCCACGTCTGGGCATACCCCCGCCAACTTAGGGCGAACAAAGCGATACAAAGGGGATGATGGACGGAGCGTTTGAGCCAATCAAACACTCACCCCCAGTCAACTGATCTGGGTTTAATCCATCATCATTCTTTAGCTCACTCCACCACCCCAGTTCAGACATGGCCATATGCAAATCAGTCTGACCCTGTGCCTCATGGGAACAGTCCAGCCCGAACTGCCAAGCCATGTCTTCCCTGGACCAGAAACAAGCATCCTAGGACCGGTTTCTGGCATTCCAGCCGTCATCAGCCAGGCTTGCTTGAATCCAGTGGCAAAGTGAGCAAGGGACCCACGTCTGGGCATACCCCGCCAACTTAGGGGCGAACAAAGCGATACAAAGGGGATGATGGACGGAGCGTTTGAGCCAATCAAACACTCACCCCCAGTCAACTGATCTGGGTTTAATCCATCATCATTCTTTAGCTCACTCCACCACCCCAGTTCAGACATGGCCATATGCAAATCAGTCTGACCCTGTGCCTCATGGGAACAGTCCAGCCCGAACTGCCAAGCCATGTCTTCCCTGGACCAGAAACAAGCATCCTAGGACCGGTTTCTGGCATTCCAGCCGTCATCAGCCAGGCTTGCTTGAATCCAGTGGCAAAGTGAGCAAGGGACCCACGTCTGGGCATACCCCCGCCAACTTAGGGCGAACAAAGCGATACAAAGGGGATGATGGACGGAGCGTTTGAGCCAATCAAACACTCACCCCCAGTCAACTGATCTGGGTTTAATCCATCATCATTCTTTAGCTCACTCCACCACCAGTTCGTGCTGGACTGTTCCCATGAGGCACAGGGTCAGACTGATTTGCATATGGCCATGTCTGAACTGGGGTGGTGGAGTGAGCTAAAGAATGATGATGGATTAAACCAGATCAGTTGACTGGGGTGAGTGTTTGATTGGCTCAAATGTTCCGTCCATCATCCCCTTTTGTATCAGCTGTTCGCCCTAAGTTGGCGGTATGCCAGACGTGGGTCCCTGCTCACTTTGCCACTGAATTCAAGCAAGCTAAAAAATTGGCTTGGCAGTTCGTGCTGGACTGTTCCCATGAGGCACAGGGTCAGACTGATTTGCATATGGCCATGTCTGAACTGGGGTGGTGGAGTGAGCTAAGGAATGATGATGGATTAAACCCAGATCAGTTGACTGGGGTGAGTGTTTGATTGGCTCAAATGTTCCGTCCATCATCCCCTTTGTATCGCTTTGTTCGCCTAAGTTGGCGGGGTATGCCCAGACGTGGGTCCCTTGCTCACTTTGCCACTGGATTCAAGCAAGCCTGGCTGATGACGGCTCAATCCTGCCGGAGATAAGATACTTATTTCAACAATACATTGAC